>SJYT01036367.1:346408-397201 GCA_006410635.1 Cephalophus harveyi | reverse complement strand
GACTTGCCCTGGAAGGAGGAACCCACCCCCCCCCCCCCCCCCCCCCCATTGCCCTGCAGTGAGGCCATGGAGGAGCTTACAGCCTGACAATAGGCTCAATGTGTTTACTGAATTGCTGCTAAATTAATTTTCTCAGTAATTGATGTGTTGAGAATGTTTATTGCTCTTTCAAGAGATTTAAGAAATCTCCACCTTCTGTGTGGGCAGTTTCCACACATAATCTAACTTTTGTGAAAGAGTCCCAGTGGCATACCTAAACCATCATTTCAGAATCCCAGAGTCTTTTTCCAAAGCTCTCAGGTGGCACCCACAGCTTTCCAGTTAGAGCTTTGCAACCTGCTGGATTTGGTGTCTGGCTTCCCCTGCAGATGCAGACATAGTTGTTGAGTGACTAGCCCTGTTTTAAAATGGGAACTATAGAAATAAGTCAGAACTTATTCGTTACACATGCTCTCTTTCATCCCTGCCTCTTTCCAAGCAAGTTTTAGCCTCTTTATATGGCAACAGATCTGAAGAAAATGATTAGGTCTCTTGAGTTTTCAATCTCCATAGTCCTAGGGGAAAATAATGTCTATATCATTTGTTCTCCTGGTCTCAGGGACTCTCTGCTGCCTCTCAAGTTTTTAGGGGAAGCTCTACATCTTTTTTCATAGTAGAGATAAAAACCTCCTTCTCTTCTCCTTCCACAAAAAGTAGAATCAATTAAAAATCTTTATTAGAGATATCCTGCTGCTCATAAAATATAAAACATGGCAGATAACCCTCCTCTCCATATGCAGCCACTTCCCATAAGCATTAAGTGAAAGGCGCTCAATCATGTCTGACTCTGCGACCCCATGGACTATACAGTCCATGGAATTCTCCAGGCCAGAATACTGGAGTGGGTAGCCTTTCCCTTCTTCAGGGGATCTTCCCAACCCAGGGATTGAACCCAGGTCTCCTGCATTGCAGGTAGATTCTTTATCAGCTGAGCCACAAGGGAAGCCTCCCGTAAGCATTTAGGCCACTTAGATATTTGCATTACAGGAAAACCTCACCATATGTGTTTAAATTTCAAGGGGAAAAGAAAGAAAAAGAACTACAGTCTTCACCGTGTTTTCTTTTGTCTGCATTTTTTATTTATTCACGTCATTATACAGGCTTCTAAATATAAAAGCATCACATCTTCTTTGTGACATCTTCCCCGTGGTAAATCTAATTAAACTGCCATTAAAGGCTGTGTTCCCTCTATTATGCCAAGGTGACCGCAGCAGCTACTCAATGTGAACAGTATCTTTCTTTGTTCACAGTCAGGCATTTGAGGAGGAACTGGCAACAGTTGGTATAGAAATAGATTTTCACAATTATTCTTATGTTGCATTTTTTTTTACAATCAGTATTTGCTGGATTTGATATCATTGTCAATTAAAGCAATGAATAACCATGAGAAAAAAATTATATAGCTACTGCATTTCCTTGTACTATATAATAGAGTTTGATGGCCAGTTAAAATCAATATCTGCATATTTCTCTGGCTTTTGATCAAGACCCCCAGTCTGTGTCTCTGTGCAGACAGCTCCCTTTCCAGTCTATTTGCTTGACTCTAATAGGGCTGCTGCTGACTTCTGAATACGGCTAGTAAGTTTCAGCCCTCAAGTTTTGGCTCATGATAATTCCCATCTTTAATGTATTTTTTTCATCTCGATGCCATCCATCTTTGGGACTCAGTTTGAAATGAAGCTTCTCTTAGACCTCAGTGGCCCAAAGTGATTTCACCGAGTCAGCTGACTGCCCCGTGACCCACAGCACAGATATTTGTGTTGTGACTTCGCATCTGTTCATCCAAAGCATCTTTTGGGTCACCAACCTGAGGAAGAGGAGGGTAGTTCATAATTCTGGGCACGTACTCTCTCCATGGCAAGGGCTCACGTTTTGCTCTCCAGGTCCTGGCACAGGATGGGGTGGAGCCGGAGTGCCCTTAACTCACAGCAGCCCAGCCGGCTGGGGTTTGCTCGCAGGGCCCCTCGGTCTGCTCATTCGCAGTAACTTTTTTTTTTTTTTTACCTTCATTCTTCTCCTCTCTATTGCTCTCATGTTGGAGCCTCACGTATACTTGCTGCCCCGGGCAAGCAGGCTGTCTTTCCCTCTCTGTCCCTTGTTCCCTGCTAATGCATGTGCGCACGTGCACACACACACGCACACACGCATGAGCCTCACGTATACTTGCTGCCCCGGGCAAGCAGGCTGTCTTTCCCTCTCTGTCCCTTGTTCCTTGCTAATGCATGTGCGCACGCGCACACACACACGCACACACGCACACACACACACACACACGGTAGTTCCATACCTGTGGGGTTGCAGGGCATCCCAGGTCCTCTGGCTCACCTGGGCCTCCACTGGTTTCCCCCACACCTCCCTCCGAGCATCACGGCCCCTCCCGGTCCAGCTATCAGGGCTGCTGGCATCCAGTTCTCACCTTGCATCCCTGGCCACCTGCTGCTGACTAAGGCATGTTGGTTTCTTCTCCTCCCCGCCCCCATTTTGCCCTTCCCTTTTCTTTGTAGAGCAGGTTTTAATCTATCCATCTCCACTGCATGACCAGATTTCCTTCCACCTGGATTTGGAGACCTCTGCCCATGTCTGTGGCCCCAGAGATGGGCGCTCACTCTTTGGCAGAAGTGGGGCCATGGACAAACATCTTTCTCATTAGCTAGAGCCCCCACTTTGCTCCTCCAAGTCTCTGTCCCTGATGGACTCTAAATAAATGTGAGTTGAGTCCAGTCACCTCATAGCTCTCTTTCAAAACCCCCGCAGCAATTAAAGTTACCATTTGTCCAGCTTCTATCAGGCTGCCGAGTTCTTTACTTGAATTATCTCATCAAATACTTACAGTATTACCATAGGGCAAATACTCTTTTTTTTTTTTCTTCTATTTTGTATGTGAGGAAACAGAGTCAGAGAAATTCATTAGCTTGCTCCAGGCTACTCAGTCCATAAAAGTCAAAGAAGCGACTCAGACTCTAATCCTCTGATTCTATGGTATGCGTGTTGTGTCTGCTATGACAGGCCCGTTCCCCAGTGAGAAGCAAAATCTCCAGGTGGGTTTGGATTTATAATTCTCAGTTTACAAAGCCAGTCATTTAACTCCACAGGAGGGTGCCTCGGGGTGGAACAGAGGCTACCCAGTTAATGGTCCACTTTGACCAAAAATGTTAAAAATATATAAAAAAGAGGGGCTTTGTTGTTGATTAGCACATTTAATTATTTGAGATTTACCTATGGAATTAGGAAAATTTAAGGCATATTTAGATATTCCTTCCTCTGAATCCCAGAGTGGAATTTTCCTCCTTGGATCTGTCTTTTGACCCAAATTCTTAGAGTACTCCCATCCACTCTAACAGTTTACACTGAAATATGTCTTTCCTAAGCAGGTGATTCGTCAGCTGAAGGTTAATGACAGCAGCACTAATGACTCAAGGCAATTAAGTGTATCATATTTTTAAACCAAACTCCCTTAAGAAGTATTACTATGTAATTATGCCCTAGGGAACCTGCTGCTACTGCTGCTGCTGCTAAGTCGCTTCAGTCGTGTCCGACTCTGTGCGACCCCATAGACGGTAGCCCACCAGGCTCCCCTGTCCCTGGGATTCTCCAGGCAAGAACACCAGAGTGGGGTGCCATTTCCTTCTCCAGCACCATCTCCTAAATCAAAATCAGGGAGACCTTCTTTCTTAGCAGCAATGTGTTTGTCTTCTGTCTTTCTCTATTTGATACCCACCCCCCCAAGCAAAGAGAAAGAACTGTGTTGAAAAAAACAAAGTAGAATTGCCAATGCTTTTAGTTGAGCCAGGATGAGCCACTTTTATGGGACCATGATCCTCTCTGAGGACCTTGCCAAGTTCTCCCTTGAAAATAAACGGTCCTGTCTAGGGGGTGGGCTTCTCAGGTGCCACTAGTGGTAAGGAACCCACCTTCCAGTGCAGAAGACTAAGAGACAAGGGTTTCATCCCTGGGTCAGTTAGATATCCTGGCGAAAGGCACGGCAACACACTCCAGTATTCTTGCTTGGCGAATCCCATGGACAGAGGAGCCTGGTGGACTACGGTTCTTAGGGTTGCAAAGAGCTGGACATGACTGAAGAGATTTAGCATACACACAGTATCAGGGGGCACATGCCCAGCTTAAAGCTGGAGCTGCAAAGTGAGTTTCAGGATTGCCAAACCCAACTGAACTGGATGGATGCTGACCAGACTTGGTGCTGCCCTGGGTAAGTGACCCTCATGCTAGGTGAGAGGCACAAGTGCATTTTAAAGGCATTTCCAAGTGTTCCAAGGAACTTGGGAATGATCATCATTCCAGTTTTTCTGAGGGAACATAGTTCACATGGGAAAACAATGAACAAACAGTTTCATGATAGACCCTTCCATCCGTCTTCCTCCCATTCTCTCTCATGGCTGGACCCTCTTCCGAGGATGTGTCTGTGAGCCAGGTGGGCTGTGACAATGTGAAGCAGTCACAGGCTTTCAGCAGCAGAACACTTGCCATCTTCATGGGAATCCAAGAAGAATTCATTCATCAGACTTGTCTGCAAGCAGTTTTTTCTTTTTCTTTTTTTTTTTAAATCCACCAAGGGGACTTCCCTGGTGGTCCACTGGTTGATACTCAGGCTTCCAAACCAGGGGGTGTGGGTTCAATCCCTATTAGAGGAGCTAAGATCCTACATCCCTTGTGGCCACAAAAGCAAAACACAAAAAAGAAGCGATATTGTAACAAATTCAATATACTTTAAAAATAATCAACATAAAAAAATCCTTAAAAAATAAAATAAACAAAAAATAAAAATCCAACATGGCTTACAATGAAAGTCTTGTATGAACTGCAATGATCATAAAATGATAGAAACTATAGACTAGGAAAAGAAAATCAGCCATACATTGGGTAGCAGAGTTATTGCATGAGATCATTAAATGTTCTAAGCTCCAGAACGTTCGGAAGGAGAATCTCAATGGCATGCCCAGCATTCACATCTTCACTTTCTAATAGTAAAAACAGCATTAACAGTTTTTTTTTTAACCAACTTTGAGGATGAGGAAGGCATCATTATTCAGACTTGTCAAAGCTATTTATTTTTTTTCTGGTGTATTCCATTTCTACCTTTATTCTTATGGAAATTCACATTCATAGTATTTATAATATTTCATGCTCTTATCTTCTCCTCGACTCTCACATAACCATGTCAGATGGATTTTGACAGGTGAGATGACCAGCAGGTCACAGGGAAGGCCTGCCCTGAGGAGTGCCTAGGAAGTTGGGGGCAGAGGTGAGGTTGGCTCTGCTCAGGGCCCAGGCAGCTGAAGGGCCAGGATGCCCTTGGAGGCTGAGGAAAGCCTGTAAAATCTTCCTTAGAGAATAGATGTGCGTGTCCATGTGTGCTCAGTCACTCGTCATGTCCAACTCTTTGTGACACCATGGACGATAGCTCCCCAGGATCTTCTGTCTCTGGAATTTCCATAGGATCTGGCCAATGAAAAAAAACTATCCTGAGATTGTAACCATGGCCATATCCAGAGATCAGAGAACCTTGTTGTGTGGCACATAGGTCAGCGGTCCCCAACCTTAGTGGCACTAGGGACCAGTCTTGTGGAAGACAATTTTTCAAAGACAGTGGAGGTGGGGTATGGTTTTGGGATGATTCAAGTGCATTATATTTATTATGCCACTGCGCTTCTGACAGGAAGCAGAGCTGAGGGGGAGTTCAGGCAGGATTGTGAGTGATGGGGAGAGGCTGTAAGTATGATGAAGCCCCAGAAAAGATGAAGCCTTGCTCCATGGCCCGCTGCTTATCTCCTGCTATGCAGCCCAGTTCCTAACAGGCCATGGGACCAGTATGGGCCCGTGGCCCACAGGTCGGGGGCCTCTGTTTTAGGTAATGCCATGGTTGTGCCCACAACTAGGACACTGGAATTGGGAGAGTTGTGCCGCGGAAGCTGGGTACCTGGAAGTGCCAGTCTGGTGGCTGGAGAGGGGAACATCTAGTCTCTGCGATGGAAGCACCCTCCTCACTGGGCTTTGCAAGAAAGGGATTCCACTTCTGCTGACACTTCCTATGTAACTATTTAAAATTCGCCTCTGGTACCTTCCTGACCCCTGTTATGCAACTCATCTCCCCAAAGGAAACATAGTTGGAGGTGTCTGGGGTGTCAAGCACCCCAGGAGCCAAGCAAAAAGCACATTCCGGGCGTGAGCCGTGCTGGCTTCCGTTCTGGCAGCACCCAGGCACAGGGAAAACTTGTGTTTCTTCCAGATGGTTCCAGGCTCCAGGGACACATTTTTGGTCTCTGCCTTTGTCAAGTTCTCCTGTATTTTCACTGGTAATGACTCAAATGGGGGCCAGGGGAGTGATCTGCTGGAAAAAAATAATAATAATGATAAATCCTGCCGATGCCTCGTTTCTGAAAAGAGCAGGCATCTGTGTTCTGCTTCCTATGCCAGGCCTGTCTGGTTACCTGTTTTCCCCTGGTCCCAGTTCCCTGGTTGGGGGGCGCTGGCGTGTGCGCAGTTCCAAAACACCTTAATGAGAGGGATGCTATCGGGGGGCCATCATTATTGTGAACATCTGTGAACTGTTGAGTTTAATTGAGCTACAGCCAATGTTTATTGTGTGTGGAAAGAGTAGGGGATTAATGATTGTTTGATTGTCTTTAGATGGTTTCTTCCTGTCTTTCGCTTTCTCCTCTGACGTTTTGGCAGGAGTTACAAAAAGGAATGGGAATCCCGAAGATCAGGCATCTGAATCACCCAGGAGTCTGGATTTTCAAACAAAGCAGCACGAGGTGGGGTTTTTCTTACGGCCTTTCTTTGGAATCTATAATACTAAATTTAGGGGTAAGTTCGAAAGCAGTTAATCAGTGGGAAAAGTTAGTTCCCCCATAGGAAAAAAAAAAAAACACTCCAGAAAATTCACTGTGATTACCCAAATCTTATCCACTTTGTACTGTAATTTCCAAATCTACTTATCTTAAATAAACTGGAACTGAGTTGAAGATATGAAAGTTCGTGAAGGACCTTTTAGATTAAACTGCAAGGTTCACAAACTTTTTTTTAGGTCAAAAAGCAAATAATCCTTCTTATTATTATTCTTTTCCTCTTGACAAGGGTGAATACAAATAAAGTTTGCCCTTGTCTTGGCTTCTCCACTCTGGCCATCCTCTCCAGTTGCAGAATGCTCAGTTCAGTTCAGTTCAGTCGCTCAGTCGCGTCCAACTCTTTGCGACCCCATGAATCACAGCATGCCAGGCCTCCCTGTTCATCACCAACTCCCGGAGTTCACTCAGACTCATGTCCATCGAGTCAGTGATGCCATCCAGCCATCTCATCCTCTGTTGTCCCCTTCTCCTCCTGCCCCAATCCCTCCCAGCATCAGAGTCGTTTCCAATGAGTCAACTCTTCGCATGAGGTGGCCAAAGTACTGGAGTTTCAGCTTTAGCATCATTCTTTCCAAAGAAATCCCAGGGTTGATCTCCTTCAGAATGGACTGGTTGGATCTCCTTGCAGTCCAAGGTACTCTCAAGAGTCTTCTCCAACACCACAGTTCAAAAGCATCAATTCTTTGGTGCTCAGCCTTCTTCACAGTCCAACTCTCACATCCATACATGACCACAGGAAAAACCATAGCCTTGACTAGACGGACCTTAGTCGGCAAAGTAATGTCTCTGCTTTTGAAAATGCTATCTAGGTTGGTCATAACTTTTCTTCCAAGGAGTAAGCGTCTTTTAATTTCATGGCTGCAGTCACCATCTGCAGTGATTTTGGAGCCCAAAAAAATAAAGTCTGGCACTGTTTCCACTGTTTCCCCATCTATTTCCCATGCAGAATGCTAGACATCATCTTTCCCCATCCTTGACAAAGCTTTCAAGACTTAAACCACAGAGCAGGTTTTTATTTTATTTATATACTTATTTTTTTTCCATTATGACTTCAATCTGGAGAGCAACTTCCAAGATGCTTTTCAGTAAGAATTGGTCCATGTGTCTGGCATTTTAACTTCATTTTCATAAGAAATTTGGACATATGGAAGTATTCCAACTCTAGATTCCAGGCTCTTCTTCTGTGCTATAAACCTGTGCTCACAGCTGCAAAGAAAGACACTTCAGCATGTTTAGTAGCTAATCTTCAAAGAGACATCATTTGAAGGCAAGCTGTGGAAAATATGCATAGAGATGCCTGCATCTGACTTTTTTCTGTTGAATGACAAACACCCTGCCTGGAGTGTGGCAAGGTAAAGGGATTGGCCTGGGGCTGAAACTTCTTGCTCCTGTTGGGAGTCACAAGCAGTGGCCTCCGTCCACACCCTTGGCAGCCCTAACAAGACTCCACTCTGCACCTCAGTTTCTCTGCCAAGTGCATACCCCATCATGGGCGCAGAAGTAGCATCTTTCTCCAGGAGGCCAGGTGATACCTTTCTATGTCACTTCAATCAGAGGTCACAGGACACTGAAACAAAAATAAATAAATAAATAAACACAAGCAACAAGATAAAAGAAAAGAGAAACCCCTTCGGAATAAAATTCCTTTGGTCCAAGTACACACTTTTCCTTTTATCCTAGCTAGCAGTTTTCTTAGAGAAACCTGAAAGAATGCAAAGAAAGTGCTGAAAAAGACATATGTGACTGAAATTAGCTGTTATCTTCGGGACGCCACTGGATTGCACATGGGATAATGAATTAAATGAAGTAGAAACCATGGCCTGACTGGAAATGTGCTGTGTGCCTAATGTAATTAATCTCTATTGAAACAGCTAAGCCATTTAATTTGTGTTGCATGAATAATGAAATGAAAGGGGCACGTAGAATGAACTTTTTAACCAGCAGAGAAGATGCAACCCGCAGGCTTCAAAACTGATTGGGAGTTTCCTGACAGCTCTGTAGATTTATGTGTATTGGCCACACTCCCTTCCTCTCGCTGGCCGGTCAAGGATTGGTCTTGCATTTCAGACTGGCCTGGTCCATCTGGACTTTTGGGGAAATCTTCATCACGAGGACAGCTTTGGACAGGGACCCAAAGGGTGCATGCAGAGCCCAGATCGCTGCTGGATGCCTCTAGCCCTACCCTGCAAAGATTGAGCTTTCTTCTTTCCAGATTTGCTTCCTCTGAAGACTTGGAGAGAGCAAGTAGGGTAGTTATCTGGCAACTGTTGTCATGTCCCTCTGAGCCTCTGAGACCATCAGGCTCCTCTGAAAACACTGGCATGTCTGCAGTGGACTGAGAAGGACAGTGCCGAGCGGGCTTCAATCCCTTGACTGTTCATCCTGAGCATGGAAGTGCGCCCTCTCCCTTAACTTATTTTAGCATTTACCACAGTTTCCTAACAGGACAGGATTGCTATTATTGAAAAAACAAGCGTAGTGCTAAATAACCCAGAATCTAACTGTCTTTCCCATCCTCCAGCATCTTTGCTGGCTTTGCTTGTTACCTACCATCATGTCTCCTCACATACTGTGTCCAAATATTGGAGCAGAGGTGAGAGAGTGAAGGGGTGAAAAATATTGTATCAAAAACAATGAAGAGTTTTCTGGGACAGTCCAATTAAATTCCTGCTGTGAAATTTAGGGTAAAGATTATTTGAAAGAGCACTGATTCTTGGGTAACGTATGTAACCTATTTTTTAAAAATGCCTCCTTAGATAACCTCCATTTCCCTTTGCCTTCCAACTCTTTCCTTGGCTTTTTTTCCTGTCATCAATGGAACAAACATAACTCATGACACAATCTGTGAACAGAGCTCTGACTAACAGAGTCCATGGAAAAATAAAAACTTAAGGTGAAAATGAGAGAGGACAGCGGTAAGGAAAAACGGGGACAAGGGAAGCAATCTTGTTTTGTATAAGCATAGGTAAAAAATGTCGGTTATATTCCACAGTCAGTCTCTACATGGTTTTAACCAAATAGAAAAGGTGCTCTTTGAAGGTATATCTAGTCACCATTATAAATAGAAATTTCTATCTAGCCTTGACAATTCTTTCAGTTTAATGTATGCAAAACAAACAAGCAAAAAAGCAAGCTAATCACTCAGCTGACTCTGAAGACGTGAGTGGTGGTCTAGCCTTACAGGGTTCCACAAAGCTCCCTCTCACCTCCTCCCTCAGAGCTCCCCTCACCTCCTCACTCAGAGCTCCCCTGATCTCCTTCCTCAGAGCTCCCCTCACCTCCTCCCTTAGAACTCCCCTCACCTCCTCCCTCAGAGCTCCCCTCACTTCCTGTCTCAAAGATCCTCTCACCTCCTCACTCAGGGATCCTCTCACCTCTTCTTTACCCTCAAAGCAGCTTCAGAGGCTGAAAATCACCCTCTGTTCCACCTTTCTTTTCAGTACTCTCTCCAGGTGCTGGATTTTCTGCCTAAGAGGTCAAATTGCCCTAATACTTGCTCTAACCTGCCCCGAAGTCCTTCACTGTCTCCTCTATTGAGTCTACTTCCTCATCAAGTATGCTTGCTCTTCAAATATCTACTGAACCAGAACACACCTAAGTATAATTATCTAAACTAAGTTATTCATTCATTTTAAAGATAATTTTCCTTTTTCAAAAGAAGTGTGTCTCTAGGTGTAAGCATGCATTAGATTCATTGATAAGGTTGAAGCTTTTTGAGGAAAGGAAGGGCAAGCTTTGTATCCTATCTCTTGCTCAGGCTACTATTCAGCCAAGTGGCCCCAGTCCTGGGAATATCACCATATCAGAAAGCGAGCTGTTGAGAGAAGCCTCTAGTCTGTTCGACATGCTTGGTTCTACGTTGCTTATCTTCAAATGTGAGACTTCTAAGAAGAGGTCATAAAACATCCTATAGCATTTGCCGACTCTCTCTCTTTCAGATTGCTTGCTGTCCAAATCCAGCCAGTGTCCTGAGGGCACTCAAGCTGACCTGTGGCGTGGCCGTGATCAAGAAACCTGAGGCCCCTGCCACCAGCCAGGAAGAGAACTATCCTGAAGCAGATCCTCTTCTCCCAGGGAAGCCTCAGGTATTGCAGCCCCAGCTGATCCCTTGACCACAACTTCACAAGACACCCTCACCAGTTAACCTGCTTCTTCATTTCTGACCCACAATAGCCATAGGAGTATAAATGTTTATTCTCTTAAGTGTCTAAATTTTAAGGAAATTTGTTATTTAACACTGGCTAACTAATAGACATTTAAAATATGCTTTATATAAAATGTTTAAAATTACGTACAATTAGATAAATGCAAATCTTCTCCCTTGTTCCAAAAGGGTTTGAGATCACTTTGTGATTATCTGATTTGCTCAGGGAATGATCAAATTTGGCTTAGTCTTTTTAAACAAGCTATTTATATGCCAGTAATATCACAATGTGCACAACTGAATTTTCTTGTTTAAAGAATCTAATATATATTTTTACCTTTACACTTTTAGCCTATTTGTTGTAAACTAGAAAAAGCTGCTGCTGCTGCTGCTGCTGCTGCTGCTAAGTGGCTTCAGTCCTGTCCGACTCTGTGCGACCCCACAGATGGCAGCCCACCAGGCTCCGCTGTCCCTGGGATTCTCCAGGCAAGAACACTGGAGTGGGTTGCCATTTCCTTCTCCAATGCATGAAAGTGAAAAGTGAAAGTGAAGTCACTGAGTCGTGTCCAACTCTCAGCGACTCCATGGACTGCAGCACACCAGGCTCCTCCATCCATGGGATTTTCCAGGCAAGAGTACTGGAGTGGGGTGCCATTGCCTTCTCCTACAAAAAGCTATCAATATAATATTAAAACAGAACTTACTACTAGCATAGAAAATTGGACTGATTATTTGTAACTTATATGTGACTGAAGTTTAATTCAAGAAGGTATATTCTTTATCTTCTTGGTTTCTTTTTGGAAAAATACATGTTTTCTGTAGCTTTTCAGAACAATGGAAGGCCCTTATACTGGTTTGACTTCATCTAAACTGTGAAGGTTTTCTTAAAAAAAAAAAAAGGCAAATTTTCTACCTTTCAATTATGGTGTTTCCTGGATTTGGACTGAGTAGTCTAATTATGCCTAATTTTATCCCTCATTTGCAGCAAATGAAGAATCTGCAGCAAAAAACATCAAGTGAAGTCAAGAGCTCGTTGTGTATAAGAATGTCCTAGTATGTCAACAAGGAGATAATGGGAGCTAATGAATCTGATTCTCTTCCTGACTGGTCCAACAGCAGTTATTCTGGTATTATGCAAAATTTGAAAGTTCCTTCTTAAACAGTATAGTCTACGTATTTTATTCCTTAAATAGCCCAATTAATGTATTCACCCACATTTCTGCTTTTTTAATCTTGGAATCGGGAAATTTGCAGCAGCTTGAAAAAATCAGCAATCTAAAACTTGTTAGCTATCTAAAACTTACTGGCTTAAATAACACTAATAAGTTTATATTATGCAAGTTTTAATAGGTCCAAAAATTGGAAGCAGCTACACTAGTTGGTTCTTGATCCAAATATTTCAAGAGATGGCAGCCAAGGTGTAGGCTGGGGCTACAACTGTCTGATAGTTTGACTGGGGTTAGAGGATCTGCCTCCAAGATGGCACACTCCTTGGCAACCAGCAAGAGACCTCAGCTCCCAGCTACTCAGACTTCTGCGTAGGGTGTCTTGTGGGTCTCACAGCAAGGCCACTGGCTTTCCATGGGCTACATAATGGAAGAAAGAGGAATGCAGAGCAACAAAGTTTCTTACAAACTAGTCTTGAAGCCACAAACCAGCACTTCTGTAATATCTGTATGGCTACACAGGGCACCCCTGTCTGGGTGGATTTTAGAGAGACACCGTGTACTTGTCTCGCACCGCTCATAACTGCCCGAAAGGATCTGGGGACACTACTCATCCTCAAAGCCACTGAAATCATTTTCTGTAAAGCATATGAATATTTTCATGAGTTACTTTTTGTTTTAACCTAATGGCACCCCACTCCAGTACTCTTGCCTGGAAAATCCCATGGACAGAGAAGCCTGGTGGGCTGCAGTCCATGGGGTCGCTGAGAGTCGGACACGACTGAGTGACTTCACTTTCACTTCTCACTTTCATGCATTGGAGAAGGCAATGGCAACCCACTCCAGTGTTCTTGCCTGGAGAATCCCAGGGACGGGGGAGCCTGGTGGGCTGCCGTCTATGGGGTCGCACAGAGTCAAACACAGCTAAAGTGACTTAGCAGCAGCAGCAGCAAGGAATTTACCACAAATTTATTTTTAAAAACTTAACTTTTTGAAACCATTTCTGTTTGAAATGAGTGGAAGTGATGAAGACAGTCTTTTCATTCTTTTTTTCTTTTTGTGGTACTAAGGCGTAGTTTAGTACATATAAAATATATATTTTTAAAATTTTATTGGGCTATAGTTGATTTACAACATTGTGTTTCTGCTGTACAGTGAGGTGAATCAGTACAGTGAGGTGAATCAGCCTAGATTCTTTTCCCATTTAGGTTATTACAGAGTATTGAAAAGGGCTCCCTCTGCTATACAGTGGGCCCTTATTATCCATTTTTTCTTAAATGAAATAATGTCATTTGAAGCAACATGAATGGACCTAGAGATTATCATATTGAGTGAAGTCAGACAGAAAAAGACAAATATCATATGGTATCACTTACATGTGAAACCTAAAAAAATGGTAACAATGTTTTGCCTTTTCTCCATTCATTAGGAAGAAGCTCTTTAGAACAATAGCAATTAAACTCCCTTGAACAACAATTTAAAAAAAGGAAAAAACTTTTCAAAACTCTGGATTTGAAGATTGTGGAGAAGAACTGTAGATTGGCATAATTCAGATTTCATTTTTTTTTTTTGGCCTGTGTATAGGTCTGCAACTAAATGATCAAACCATTTATTTAATCCATGCCGCTGTGAAAAAGTGAAATCTAGTTCCAGTGCAGAGTCGGCGATGCAGTTTCATATAGAATGATTTTACTGTATAGACATTAAAATAATTTAAAGGTATTAATTGAATTAGTAAATTTTACATGTTTTATTCAGCATTATAGAAACATTCAAAATACAAAATGCTAGTTATTTTTTTTTTAATTTCCTTGAAAATATCAGAAGTCTTTGTTATGAACTTTTCCAGGCTATCATACCTTTAGTTACAGGGGATGGTATGGGTTTTTTTTTTTTTAAGGACCAGTTTTTAGTGGAATGATGCATGTTGAAGTCAAATGGATGCAGTTTTGAATCCTTACTTGTATTTGACCTTGGACAAATGACACAGTCCTTGAGCATCAGCTATATATAGGAGACGGTACCTATCCTGCTGGTTCCCTAGAAAGAAAATAAAGAATTTTAGTAACATTATTAGCACAGGCCCTGCTAGCTTGTAGGGACTCAAAAAGCTAGCCCTGATGGTTATTCAGGTAACACCATCTCTCTGAAAATTTGGATATAAACTTTCTATACATTAGATTGTGTTTAAAATACTCTTAGGAAGTTGCTTCTAATAGAATCCTCTGTTAACTTTCTATAAATATTTTGAAAGGAGAATAATCTCTCTGCAAGGAAACTCTGACCTTCAAATGACCAACAGGTTGGTCTAGAAATTTACATGTTCAGTTGGCCTTGCTGCTAAGTCACTTCAGTCGTGTCCGACTCTGTGTGACCCCATAGACGGCAGCCCACGAGGCTCCCCGTCCCCGGGATTTTCTAGGCAAGAACACTGGAGTGGGTTGCCATTTCCTTCTCCAATGCAAGAAAGTGAAAAGTGAAAGTGAAGTCGCTCAGTCATGTCTGACTCAGCGACCCCATGGACTGCAGCCTACCAGGCTCCTCCGTCCATGGGATTTTCCAGGCAAGAGTACTGGAGTGGGGTGCCATTGCCTTCTCCGTCAGTTGGCCTTGACTGGGGTGTAACATACCTAGGCCAGCAAGGGGTGCCTGCAGCCCTCACGCAAAAGAAAATATTATATATCTCTGATCTTGTACTCCATGCCTTTGAATTCAGCAACAGACAGAGAAGAAGCTGGGCCAGCGCCAGAGACAATAAACATGAATTTCTCCTTAGATATAAGCCCAGTGTTTACAAGGTTAGCCATGTAACACAGGACTTTGACATTATGTGACACAACTTTTGTTGTGTTAATGCGCTTCATTCATATGCTGATAAGACTTCTGTTGCTGGTGGCAGAAGGGTGCCTTTAACTTAATGCAAAGGGCAGCTGTAAGTTTTAATTTACTACAACCTGATCACCCCAATTGGATGTGCCATTCTCATCATAAATTTAACTATGGTTACATTGCTTGGGCAGATAATTAGAAAGCACGCCATTACTCCTACATTGAATACAATATGCTTTTTGTTTTCTGCCATAGTCATTTTAACAGTTTCAACAGTAAATTAAATTTACAATACGGCTATCAAAGTGCAGGCAGTGATAGTGACAAAGAGCATAGATTGTCTGGTTCAGCCTCCTCCTCATTTTACCAATGAGTTCCCAGCTCCGAAGAAGGGAGGGGGTCTTCCCAGAGGTCACACAGCTACTGAGAGGCAAAGCTGATGCTGGAACCCAGGAGTCCTGTCTTCCAGTCTAACTCTCTTTTCTCTGTAGCACACCAACAAACAGTGAGATACAGTAACGTGCTACTGGGGGATTCTGGGTTTCTTTTTCTTACTCATTCGCACTCTCTTTAAAGAAATTGAAACATTCTGCCAGCTTTTCCATGGAGTATAAATTATCCACTGAGTAACTACATGTTGAAGAGCTTTGGGGTAGCAATTTCTTCCATTCTTTTTATGCCTTCTAGACGGATTCTGCATTATTTTATGCAATTGTCAGGTGAGTGTATGCTCCTCGGTTCTGTCTCATCGCAACAAAGATTTGGAGTGATGGACATTAAAGTCCTTGGCGTGTCACAGCTCTCAGGTCTTGGACAGACCATGTTATAGCTCTCAGGTCTCAAACAGATTGTGTTATAGCTCTTAGACAAATCAGTGTTACAGCTCTACTTTATTTAGAAAATAGCAGAAAAATCCATCCTCGAGGGGTGAGGGCATGTCGATCCAAAGAGGCGAAGAGAAGAGCGCCCCAGCGCGCAGGCGGGAGAGAGAGAAAAAGACCCCTTTCCCTCTGGGTCCTCTTTTTATATGTTTTTTCCTCCCCCCTGGGCCTGCCCTATGTCAATGGGGCAGAAGTGGGGTGGAACTCTTTGTTCTACCTGAGGTCTTCACTCCAGTCCTGGACCTTCCTTTGTTCTATTTTTGCGGGCTTTCCCCTTCCTTGTCTTTTAGCCACTGCCATTCAGGACTCCTGTTTCCTATTCTGACTGCCTAACACAATCCACTCATCTCCTTGCTTCTGCTATATCTCTGTTCCATTCCAACCTCAAAAATACAGCAAACTCATCCATTCCATTCCATTCTATTGCAAGTATCTGCCCTAGCGGAGGCACTGCTCTGAGTGATGGGTGCCTGCAAGGAATAACAAAGAAACCAAGACCTACATCCTCTTCTTGGAATCCAGGACTCTTGATACTCGCTTCACGAAACTGTTCGTGACTTCTGGTGCTTCCTTCACGGAGCTGTCTAACCACAGTAGCCCTTTCGTATTGCATCACTGAAATGTTTCATATAGGGGAAAAAAAAAAAAACAGAAAACAGGTTCCTGGGCTCCATCTCAAATCACTGAGTTAGAATTTCTGGGTTAAAAATCTCCATTTATAACAAGCACCCTTGGTGATTCTTAAGCCATGTTAAGTTTGAAACCCACACTCCCACAAAAATGAATGTCTGCTAAATTCGCTGGACATTCACCACATGGCCCCATTTTTGTATTTGTCGCCTCTTATGTGAGTAAAATATTTTGCCTCTTGTCCCATTGACTTCTTAATGACCGTGGCTCTAATTGCACATTTTTTCTGTGTGCCTGAGAGTGCTTAGCACCATTTATTGAATATATTAGCTATTCAATTTACTAAATGACTCCATAATTAAATGTGAAATGACATTATTCATTCTTGAGACACTCTTCTCCCCAGGAATGCAGCACGAGATTTTATTTTTTGTTTCTTAAATTGTGTACTTTCCACAGTTGCTAATACTGACCAGAAGTTCTATGGGGGTGCTATGCGACTCCCTCGTCTCTCCCTTCCCCTCCTCAGTTTATTGAATATTATCGGTCCTTGCCCTCAATATATAGACACTGGCTCCAGAGTCGGGCATGTAGCTCTGGCCTCAACTAATCAAAGCAATCCCATCTATTGCATATTCAGGGGTGAGTATGACCCCATTAAGAATGAGACACAAGGGGAGATTGACTGGGAGCTCTAAGAACATGGGGACTTCTTCTTATGGAAGAGAAAGCATGAAACCTTGGTGGCCACCTTACAACCTTGACAGCAAGCAGCCTTATCATATGGCAGATACTGCAGAAGTCAGAGCAGAGATGGCAAGGCCGAGAGTCTCAAAGTGCTGATGGGTCAAACTATCCATGAAGTTGGCTTGCCTTCAGCTTTGCTGGTTATACAAGGCAATAATCCTTTTTATTATTTAAGTTGCTTTGAGCTGGAAGTTATGTTGTGCATGTGTGCATGCTAAGTCACTTCAGTTGTGTCCAACTCTTTGCGACCCCAAGGACTGTAGGCCACCAGGCTCCTCTGTCTGTGGGACTCTCCAGGAGAGAATACTAGAGTAAGATGCCATGCCCTCCTTCAGGGGATCTTCCCAACCCAGGGATGGAACCCAAGTCTCTTACATCTCCTGCATTGACAGGTGTGTTCTTTACCACTAGTACCACCTGGGAGTGGTACTGTTACATGTTATCAAGGTGTTCTGTTACATGTTATCAAAAGCATCCTGAATGACATAGATAAGGAGCAGGCTTATCTTTGTCACTGCCTTATCCCCAGGGCCTGGCCCAGTAGATAATACAAAGTCAGCAACCAAGATATAATTTTGAGTGAATAAATGAGCTATAATTGTGCACTCTTGCTATCTACTGGACTAAATAAATGCAATATATTAAGAAACTACCATGATTTCTTTTTTTATTTCTTTTTAAACAGAGTATTCTGACTTGTTATTGGAAACTATCATGTTGTCCAATACACTAAGCTATATATTCCTGTACTGAATTCACATTTATTCAAGTGCTGTGTTAGTTTCTGAGAATATGGAGATTTTTAAATAAATAAGATGAAAAGAATTCATGTTTGCTGACTCTCTGAATTTAATTCCAATCCCAAAGAAAGGCAATGCCAAAGAATGCTCAAACTACCACACAATTGCACTCATCTCACATGCTAATAAAGTAATGCTCAAAATTCTCCAAGAGAGGCTTCAACAGTATATGAACTGAGAACTTCCAGGTGTTCAAGCTGGATTTAGAGAAGGCAGAGGAACCAGAGATCAAATTGCCTACATCCGTTGGATCGTCGAAAAAGAAAGAGTTCCAGAAAAACATCTACTTCTGCTTTATTGACTATGCCAAAGCCTTTGACTGTGTGGATCACAACAAACTGGAAAATTCTGAAAGAGATGAGAATACCAGACCACCTTACCTGCCTCTTGAGAAATCTGTATGTAGGTCAAGAAGCAACAGTTAGAACCAAACATGGAACAATGGACTGGTTCCAAATAGGAAAAGGAGTACGTCAAGGCTGTGTATTGTCACTTCACTTATATAACTTATGTGCAGAGTACATCATGGGAAATGCCAGCGTGGATGAAGCACAAGCTAGAATCAAGCTGCTGGGAGAAATAACAATAACCTCAGATATGCAGATGATACTACCCTTATGGCAGAAAGCAAAGAAGAACTAAAGAGCCTCTTGATGAAAGTGAAAGAGGAGAGTGAAAAAGCTGGCTTAAAGCTCAAGATTCAGAAAACTAAGATCATGGCACCCGGTCCCATCATTTCATGGCAAATAGATGGGGAAACAATGGAAACAGTGACAGACTTCATTTTCTTGGGCTCCAAAATCACTGCAGATGGTGACTGCAACCATGAAATTAAAAGACGCTTGCTCCTTAGAAGAAAAGGTGAGATCAACCTAGACAGCATATTAAAAAGCAGAGACATTATTTCACCAACAAAGGTCTGCCTTAATCAAAGCTATGGTTTTTCGAGTAGTTATGTATGGATGTGAGAGCTGGACCATAAAGAAAGCTGAGTGCCAAAGAATTGATGCCTTTGAACTGTGGTGTTGGAGAAGACTCTTAAGAGTCCCATGGACTACAAGGAGATCAAACTAGTCAATGCTAAAAGAATTCAGTCCTGAATATTCATTGGAAGGACTGATGCAAAAGCTGAACTTCTAATACTTTGGCCACCTGATGCAAAGAACTGACTCACTGGAAAAGACCCTGATGCTGGGAAAGATTGAAGGCAAGGGGAAACGGGAACGACAGAGAATGAGATGGTTGGATGGCATCTCTGACTTGATGGACATAAGTTTCACCAGGCTATAGGAGGTGGTGACGGACAGGGAGGCCTGGCTTGCTGCAGTCCATGGGGTCACAAAGAGTCGGACACGACTGAGCAGCTGAACTGAACTGAACTGACTATCTGAAATAGCCCAGACACTGTACTGAGTGTTTTAACATACATTTATTTCCAGTGAATACTCACATCAGCCTTATGAGATGTATATAATTATTAGTCATGTCTGACTCTTTGTGACCCCATGGACTGTCCATGGGTTTCTCCAGGCAACAATACTGTAGTGGGTTGCCATTCCCTTTTTCAGAGGATCTTGCTGACCCAGGGATCAAATCCAGGTCTCCTGCATTGCAGGTAGATTCTTTACCATTTGAGCTACAGGGAAGTCCTATTATTATGACTTTAAACAAACAAGATTATCTTAGGGTGATTTATTAGACCAAAGCCATGGAGTGAATCTGTGAGGAAATTGATCTTCAAACTCAGCTTCCTGCCCTTTTTCCCTCCACCCCAGACTGATGCTTGTGGTCAAGAAACTCACCCTTCCCACCCTCCACTGGAGGTCTGCACCCAAGTTTGAAGCCTCACAGTTTCTCTTCTGCTGAGGGAACTCAGCAATCTATTGTTCCAAGGTCACTGAAGGGAAAAATACATGCCTTTGCCTCAGAGAAATAATAATGTTGGTTACTCATAGTGATTTTTGTCCTGTTTTAGAATTTAATTGGAGCTAGTTTTTAGCTTCTGTGACTGCCAAATGACCAAGAGGTCGGCTGCCCCGCTGTGGGCTTTTCAGCCAATTCATGAGGGTTATTTTACTTGACAAGGGTCCTGTTTTAATGGGAAGAGTTGTCACATCCTATTCGCATCCTGTTTTTGATCTCACTACAGTGAATTTGGTTGATCTAGTCCCCTGCCCTGCACACTGTCCCTTCCTAGCTTTTTCATTTAGCGGCCCCACTTTGATATGCAAAGAGAGCTTGCCCCCTGGTCAAGCTGTTTCCTGCCTGGTTGGATTTCCCCCAACACCTGAATGTGGTCTTCCGAAGCAGCCAGGTGGAAAGTGCCAGCTTCCCCCGCAGCTTACAGCCAGCTGCTTTGGGATCACAGGCGATGCGGTGATGGGTCCCAGCTTCCCAGCGGTTCCCTTGTTAAACAAGAGGATTCTATGTGGTGCTGCCCCACTCATCAACGGCTTTCATTCCTTCTCAGCAGCAGATGGCATTTGTTCTGTGGCCCATCAATGTCTTGTAACAAGTCTTCAGGCAGCCTTGCCTGTGAGCGAAGACCCCATCAGCTCAGTGCTCCTGCCCACCAGGTGGTACCCAGAGTTTGAGCTTGCTTGAAATTCCTGTGACTTCTTGTCGCCCTCAGGAGGAAAAAATAATCAAGAAGATAAAATCAGAGAAAATTTGAAAGGTGATCTATTCTCATGAAAAGTGTCTGCTCTAACAAATAAAATTGATCAATCTCTGGCTAATTTAATTAAGAATGTAAGAAAGAAGATATATATATTTATACAGATGTTTTCATATCCATATGGATACACATATATAATTATATAGTTTTAGATAAATATGCATGATCTCAGTACTCAAATTAGAAAGTTTAATGAAATTTTACTACATTTAAAGCTTTTTAAAGGACTCAAGTAGAGAGAGAAAAAAAACATTGGAATTGGCCAAAAAAGTGAAAGCAATTTTGGAAGTTTATGAAAGAATAACGTCTAAGAAAGCTGCCAGCGGGCTTTAATAGAGAGTAATTTCAAAAGTTGAAGGAATAGATAATTCCTACTATTACCGCTAAGAGACCACCATAGAGTTTGGGACAGTAGAGGTCAGAGGAAGATGTGGACAAAGGGGGATGGATGGGAGCGGAGGTGTGAAGAAAGGAAGGAAAGAAACAGAGAAAGGAGGAAGGAAAAGAAGGCACGTGGCTTATAGAAGTGGGAACATGACCCTTAGAAGTAATATCTCCCATCTCTTATGGAGATTTTTAAATAAATAAGATGAAAAGAATTCATGTTTGCTGACTCTCTGAATTTAATTCCAATCCCAAAGAAAGGCAATGCCAAAGAATGCTCAAACTACCACACAATTGCACTCATCTCACATGCTAATAAAGTAATGCTCAAAATTCTCCAAGAGAGGCTTCAACAGTATATGAACTGAGAACTTCCAGGTGTTCAAGCTGGATTTAGAGAAGGCAGAGGAACCAGAGATCAAAAGGCCTACATCCGTTGGATCGTCGAAAAAGAAAGAGTTCCAGAAAAACATCTACTTCTGCTTTATTGACTATGCCAAAGCCTTTGACTGTGTGGATCACAACAAACTGGAAAATTCTGAAAGAGATGAGAATACCAGACCACCTTACCTGCCTCTTGAGAAATCTGTATGTAGGTCAAGAAGCAACAGTTAGAACCAAACATGGAACAATGGACTGGTTCCAAATAGGAAAAGGAGTACGTCAAGGCTGTGTATTGTCACTTCACTTATATAACTTATGTGCAGAGTACATCATGGGAAATGCCAGCGTGGATGAAGCACAAGCTAGAATCAAGCTGCTGGGAGAAATAACAATAACCTCAGATATGCAGATGATACTACCCTTATGGCAGAAAGCAAAGAAGAACTAAAGAGCCTCTTGATGAAAGTGAAAGAGGAGAGTGAAAAAGCTGGCTTAAAGCTCAAGATTCAGAAAACTAAGATCATGGCACCCGGTCCCATCATTTCATGGCAAATAGATGGGGAAACAATGGAAACAGTGACAGACTTCATTTTCTTGGGCTCCAAAATCACTGCAGATGGTGACTGCAACCATGAAATTAAAAGACGCTTGCTCCTTAGAAGAAAAGGTGAGATCAACCTAGACAGCATATTAAAAAGCAGAGACATTATTTCACCAACAAAGGTCTGCCTTAATCAAAGCTATGGTTTTTCGAGTAGTTATGTATGGATGTGAGAGCTGGACCATAAAGAAAGCTGAGTGCCAAAGAATTGATGCCTTTGAACTGTGGTGTTGGAGAAGACTCTTAAGAGTCCCATGGACTACAAGGACATCTAACTAGTCAATGCTAAAAGAATTCAGTCCTGAATATTCATTGGAAGGACTGATGCAAAAGCTGAACTTCTAATACTTTGGCCACCTGATGCAAAGAACTGACTCACTGGAAAAGACCCTGATGCTGGGAAAGATTGAAGGCAAGGGGAAACGGGAACGACAGAGAATGAGATGGTTGGATGGCATCTCTGACTTGATGGACATAAGTTTCACCAGGCTATAGGAGGTGGTGACGGACAGGGAGGCCTGGCTTGCTGCAGTCCATGGGGTCACAAAGAGTCGGACACGACTGAGCAGCTGAACTGAACTGAACTGACTATCTGAAATAGCCCAGACACTGTACTGAGTGTTTTAACATACATTTATTTCCAGTGAATACTCACATCAGCCTTATGAGATGTATATAATTATTAGTCATGTCTGACTCTTTGTGACCCCATGGACTGTCCATGGGTTTCTCCAGGCAACAATACTGTAGTGGGTTGCCATTCCCTTTTTCAGAGGATCTTGCTGACCCAGGGATCAAATCCAGGTCTCCTGCATTGCAGGTAGATTCTTTACCATTTGAGCTACAGGGAAGTCCTATTATTATGACTTTAAACAAACAAGATTATCTTAGGGTGATTTATTAGACCAAAGCCATGGAGTGAATCTGTGAGGAAATTGATCTTCAAACTCAGCTTCCTGCCCTTTTTCCCTCCACCCCAGACTGATGCTTGTGGTCAAGAAACTCACCCTTCCCACCCTCCACTGGAGGTCTGCACCCAAGTTTGAAGCCTCACAGTTTCTCTTCTGCTGAGGGAACTCAGCAATCTATTGTTCCAAGGTCACTGAAGGGGAAAATACATGCCTTTGCCTCAGAGAAATAATAATGTTGGTTACTCATAGTGATTTTTGTCCTGTTTTAGAATTTAATTGGAGCTAGTTTTTAGCTTCTGTGACTGCCAAATGACCAAGAGGTCGGCTGCCCCGCTGTGGGCTTTTCAGCCAATTCATGAGGGTTATTTTACTTGACAAGGGTCCTGTTTTAATGGGAAGAGTTGTCACATCCTATTCGCATCCTGTTTTTGATCTCACTACAGTGAATTTGGTTGATCTAGTCCCCTGCCCTGCACACTGTCCCTTCCTAGCTTTTTCATTTAGCGGCCCCACTTTGATATGCAAAGAGAGCTTGCCCCCTGGTCAAGCTGTTTCCTGCCTGGTTGGATTTCCCCCAACACCTGAATGTGGTCTTCCGAAGCAGCCAGGTGGAAAGTGCCAGCTTCCCCCGCAGCTTACAGCCAGCTGCTTTGGGATCACAGGCGATGCGGTGATGGGTCCCAGCTTCCCAGCGGTTCCCTTGTTCAACAAGAGGATTCTATGTGGTGCTGCCCCACTCATCAACGGCTTTCATTCCTTCTCAGCAGCAGATGGCATTTGTTCTGTGGCCCATCAATGTCTTGTAACAAGTCTTCAGGCAGCCTTGCCTGTGAGCGAAGACCCCATCAGCTCAGTGCTCCTGCCCACCAGGTGGTACCCAGAGTTTGAGCTTGCTTGAAATTCCTGTGACTTCTTGTCGCCCTCAGGAGGAAAAAATAATCAAGAAGATAAAATCAGAGAAAATTTGAAAGGTGATCTATTCTCATGAAAAGTGTCTGCTCTAACAAATAAAATTGATCAATCTCTGGCTAATTTAATTAAGAATGTAAGAAAGAAGATATATATATTTATACAGATGTTTTCATATCCATATGGATACACATATATAATTATATAGTTTTAGATAAATATGCATGATCTCAGTACTCAAATTAGAAAGTTTAATGAAATTTTACTACATTTAAAGCTTTTTAAAGGACTCAAGTAGAGAGAGAAAAAAACATTGGAATTGGCCAAAAAAGTGAAAGCAATTTTGGAAGTTTATGAAAGAATAACGTCTAAGAAAGCTGCCAGCGGGCTTTAATAGAGAGTAATTTCAAAAGTTGAAGGAATAGATAATTCCTACTATTACCGCTAAGAGACCACCATAGAGTTTGGGACAGTAGAGGTCAGAGGAAGATGTGGACAAAGGGGGATGGATGGGAGCGGAGGTGTGAAGAAAGGAAGGAAAGAAACAGAGAAAGGAGGAAGGAAAAGAAGGCACGTGGCTTATAGAAGTGGGAACATGACCCTTAGAAGTAATATCTCCCATCTCCCCTCTCAACTGTAATCATTCACTCCTTTTCACCCAGGTTTACTAAGTCAGCCTTTTTCCTGGTCCAAACCTAGGGCTTAGATTTCAATAGGAATCTCACCATCATCGCAGCTGAGTGTCCATTAGCTTCTCTCTGGCAGCTCTTGCCCCTGGAGGGAGCCCGGGACTCCTTGACACTTGATGATCTGCAACTTCTCCCAGACTCTCACTCAGTTATCCCCATGAATGTGGACAGGTTTCTTTTCCTATCTTCAGCTGCTTAACGAGCTTGGAGTCCTACGTAGATTCCCAGACAGCCCAGCACAATTCTAATCGATGCCCTTCAAGTGCACAGGCTCCTTGGAATCACGCGTGCACAGCCTCTGTGACCTTTGCTGACAGTCCTGTGTCCACATTCCAACACCTGATGGTGCGTTGGAGGGGTTAAGCCTCTCAATCCTAGATCTTGGCAAGGCTCCCATCTCTACAAGGCGCTATGTTTGCTTCATCAGATTCAGAAAAGTGCCAGCTGTGTTGTGCATTATCCAAGGAATGGAGCTGGGCCTGATTCAGGCAAAAGGCTCTCGGCACTGTTGCTCCCCACGCCTCAGCCTCCCACCAGGGAAGTGTGTTACATTGGAGTGAGTCAGTTCTCCTTCTGGTCCTGTCCCTGAGTCTCTCTTGCCCAAAAGCTGGACTTGGAGGTTGCAGTGGGTCTGAGTTCAATCTGTGATCTGTGCCCCTCCCCCCAATTCCAAAGCACCCCCACCCAAGTGGGCAGCACATTCTTTCAAAAGCTCAAACTTCCTCAGAGGCCACTACCCTGCTAAAAATTCCTCAGTGACTTCCTATTGCTCTCAGAAGGAAAAATAATCAGAAGGGGAAAGCCAGAGAAACTTAAAAATTCATCTATTCTGATGAAAAGCAGGAAGGGAGTTTGGGGGAGAATGGATAAGTGTAGATGTACGGCTGAGTCCCTTTCCTGTCCACCTAACACTATCACAGCATTGTTAATCGACTATACTCCAATATAAAATATAAGGTTAAAGAAAATGAAACCAGAGAAAATTTAATAATTAACCTAGCAAAAAGTGGATACTCTAACAAATAAAATTGATGAATCTCTGGCTTACTTAATTAAGAAAATAAGAAAGAAGATATAAATATATATTTATACAGAGGTTTTCACATTTATACAGATATACACATATAAATATTTTCACATATATGTATAAAATCTTAGTAATAAAATTTGAAATCTTAATGAAATTTAACTCCATTTAAGGCTTTTTAAATGCAGAGAAGGTAGAGGAAATAAATTGGAATAGACCAAGACTATGAAAGAAATTTTAGAAGTTTATGAAAGAATAACTTCTAGGAAAGATGCCAGTAGGCTTTACTGGATAGTTATTTCAAAAGTTGAAGGAATAGATAACTCCTACCATTATCTGTTACCATTTAATGATGCCTAAGGATGTATGAGCTTCCCTGGTGGCTGAGATGGTAAAGAATCTGCCTGCAATGTAGAAGACCCAGGTTCAATCTCTGGGCTGGGAAAAATCCCTTGGAGAAGGGAATGGCTACCCACACCAGTATTCTTGCCTGGAGAA
Organism: Cephalophus harveyi; assembly: GCA_006410635.1. Taxonomy (NCBI): domain Eukaryota; kingdom Metazoa; phylum Chordata; class Mammalia; order Artiodactyla; family Bovidae; genus Cephalophus; species Cephalophus harveyi. The sequence continues at coordinate 371,019 of SJYT01036367.1, read as the reverse complement.
TTCCATGGACAGAGGAGCCTGGCGGGCTACAGTTCATGGGATCTCAAAGAGCTGGACAAAACTGAGCCACCAGCACTTTCACACTTCCATAAGGATTCAAAATGGTGAAAGGTGTTTAATTTCACTTTGATAAATTAGTAAGACTCTGATATTAAAATCTGACTAAATTGCTTTAAAGATAAAACAGTAGATCAATGTTACTTATGAATATAGATGCCAAGTTACTAAAAAATTATAGCTAGTCAAATTCTTCAATGTATTAGAGTATATCAGTATATCAGCATATTAGAAGAAGATATACTTTGTCAAGTAAGTTTTAATCTAAAAACAGATGGCTAATTAAATGTTAGAATGACTAGAACATAATTTATAATATTAAGAGAACAAAGGAAAAATGCTTTGTGGCAGTTCAAATTTTATTCCATATTTTATTTTAATAGGTAAAATAGGAGTAGAGAAATATGTTCTTAATCTGATTTAAAAGGTAAGTTAAATGATTTCCTTGGCAAAGCTTCCACTGCAGAGGGCACAGTTTCGATCTCTGCTTGGGGAACTAAGATACAGGATGCCTTGTGGTGCAGCCAAAATAAATAAACAAATTGAAGACAATAGCGAACATCTTACCTTATGATAAGAATGTTGATAGTATTGTTCCTAAGTTAGACATAAAACACACAAAGCTCTCTTTGCTATTACTATTATGGACACTTTAGTCACTGCTGTGAACATTTTATTGTCTTTAATAAGATAAAATAAATCTAAATTCTAAAAAAGGAGAGTGATATTATCAATTCTTTTGAGGAGTCTTTTAGACAACAAGAAATTGAGCACTTTCATAATCCGGTAATAAGAATGTGATAAAACATTCAGAAGGACGATTTGGTACCCAAATTGTAGTGGTTATCAAGAAACTTTCATTTCAGACAAGTGAAGTGTATATACATATAATTCTGTAATGTATAGAAATATCAAATCACCATACTGGGCCTCAGGAGCTAATGTAGTGATGTAGGTCAATTATATTAACACTTTAAACAAAATGGTGGAAAAAGGAGATCAGATTTGTGGTTAGCAGAAGTGGTGAGAGCATGGAGATAGAACTGAATGAATATCGTCAAAAAGAACAAACTTCCAGTCATAAGATAAATAAGTAGTGGGCATTATCAACCACAAGTTGGCACTTGCTGTGGGCACGTGCCATCTGCTTCTACGAGGATTAAATCAGGTCCTGCTGTGGTTACTGACTTTCAACACCCTCTGAAAGGAGTTCAGGGTGGAGAGAAGAAATGAGGCACTCTGTGCTTGGGGAAAAACTATCAGGGCAGATCGTCAGATAGATATGTTCAGGAACTGGTTTTATGAGTCCAATTCTTGTATTTCCTCGTATATTTCTTGTATTTTTCTTGTATGTTTTCTGTATTTCCTTGTATATCTAGAAAAGGACTGAAATCCTTCATGCTGATGACTGTTCCTCATGAATAGCAAAAGCTTCACAAGACCAGCAGAGACTTTCTGGAAAAATATGTGCTTGATTTTTGCATGTACTCTCCCTGCACCAAAATCACATATATACTATTCTCCTCCCTACCTCTTTGAAGCAGTTTCTCAGGACTATTTGAGGTGCTATCTCCAGGGCTGTGCTGGAGGAGGGCACGACAACCCACTCCAGTATTCTTGTTGGAGAATCCCATGGACAGAGGAGCCTGGTTGGCTACAGTCCACGATGTCGCAAAGAGTCAGACACGACTGAGCAACTTAGCATGCGCACAAGCTCCAGGGCTATGATCCTTATTTTGCCCCAAATAAAACTGAATGTGCAACTCTCATGCTGTTTATTTTTTAAGTCAACAGTTTATTAACACAACAATTAATATAATTAACATTGTTATATGTTACATTTGAACATTGAGAGTAAATCTTGGGTCCTCATCACAAGGAAAACATGTTTTCTTTCTTGTTTTGTATTTTGTATCTTTATGATATAATGCTCACCAAACTTCCATTGTAAGTCAAATCATTATACAATACACCTTAAACATATAGTGACATACATAAACATATACATATGTCAATTATATATCAATAAAACTGTAGAAAAAAATAAAAATAAGTAAAAATATATATGAGTTCACTTAGTGCCGTGTTTTCAATATTTATATAGGTGGGACTGAAATGATGGAGCTCCATGTGTGAAATGTACATGCTTGGTTCTATAGAGAAAGAATAAAAGACAGCTACCTGTTGATAGCAGTTCTGGGGTCATAGAAATGCTAACATCCAATCTTCAACAAGGTAAAATCCATGACTCATGAAAATATAAAAGGAGCTCATGTCCAACATTTTGTTCAATTCATTAAGTGATGAGGGAACCAGTAAGACTAATTCAAAGAGTATGTAAGGAGCTAGATGTTCATAGTCAATTTAACAACAAAATGCTAGGATATAAATGCTGGAGTAGACACAAAATTGGGTAATAGTCTACAGCATAAGATATGAGTGACTTTATCTTTCCTACTAGACAAAAATTATTGAGATCTCTACTGGACACAAATCTATAAGTTAACATGTGGCTTCATTAAGGCTGGGAAATTAATTAAGAGTAAACAGTGAGCTGAATATTCATTGGAAGGATTGATGCTAAAGCTGAAACTCCAATACTTTGGCCATCTGATGCGAAGAAATGACTCATTGGAAAAGACCCTGATGCTTGGAAAGATTGCAGGCAGGAGAAGAAGGGGACAACAGAGGATAAGATGGTTGGATGGCATCACCAACGCAATGGACATGAGTTTGAGTAGGCTTCAGGAGTTGGTGATGGACAGGGAAGCCTGGCGTGCTGCAGTCCATGGGGTCGCAAAGAGTCAGACACGACTGAGCGACTGAACTGAACTGAACTGAAACAGTGAGCTAAACAATGCATTTTCCCCTAGATCTGTGCTATTCAAGATGGTAGCCACCAGCCACGCATGGCCTTAGAACTAGTCCACACTGAGATGTGCTGTGAGTGTAAAATACACACCAGATCTCAATGACTGAGTGCAAAAAAATCATATGAAACATCTCATAAATAATTTCTTACACCAATTACACATTAAATTGAAAATATTTATTGGTATATTGGATTTAATTAATTATAAAATTAACTCTACCTGTTTATTTTTATGTTTTTAATATAGCTAATAGGACACTTAAAATTTTGCAGTTTGCACTTGTGTTTTACATTATATTTTTCTTCATTCTAGATAGCCCTTAGGTTGTTTTTTTGTCCTCCTATGATGTTGAAAGGACATGCCATGTATATTTATGCTTCAAGTTTTGAATAATTTTTATGGCCAGTAGTATGAGTCATTTTATTTTTATTCTTTTGTTTTGTAATTTTACAAAATCTCTAGGATATATAAGTGTTGATTTTGTAAGCTGAAAAAAGTTGTTGTACTTGGCTCTGACTACAGAGCACCTGAGTCAGGTTAGGAGAGAAAAAGCACACGGAGCAGGATTTTGAACAAGACGCTAATGGTACGTTCAGCTGTGTTAACTTCAATATCCTCAATGAGTTATTTCCACTAATGATTTTAGGCAGCCAAGCATCTCTTAAAGTCTAATGCAGAGAAAATGAGAGCAATTCCAGACACGAGCTGCGAAAGCCGCATCTGGATAAGAAGGAACTTCACTGTTCATCTCTCTGAGTTACACGCTATCTCCTGGAGCTATTGGGCCAGGACCAATCACACAGGGAAATCAGATAGCCACATCAGCTTGAGTTGCAGAGTTTTGATGGTAGAAGATGTGGCAGATCAAGAAGGTACCACATCTAGCCCCTGTAGGGTTGGACCAGATTGGAATGGTCTGAGATGACCGTGACCCAAGAGGCAAGAGATTCCCAGGCATCCTCAGATCCTAGGCTGGTGTATCTTTACCTGGTGGATGGTCTCTGCAATACAGACTTCACAGGTGCTCATCAATTCAATGGGGGATGCTTGGCTGGAGGACAAGCCAGACCCTTTGAGATCTAGCTTTCATTTCATTGCTATCTCACAGAATTCTTCTATCTTTGGCTGAAATTTAGGAACAAAAAAGTCAAGACACTGGAATTTGCCTTCTAGTCTTTTATTGTGCTTCCCGTAGTCAATAATGTAAATCTCTCAGTACATGAAGATTATTGGTAAACATTTCAAAATTAAGGTGGCCTGCACTCTCAAATCTAATGCCTTAGATTTTGCAAGCTATGAACATTTTCTCTAAAGTATATAAAATAAAAATTAGTAATGGTATTCCCAACCCCTTGGGTTCTGAGGGTAGAGAATGTAATTTATGTAGAAAATAGCATTTATATAAATAATAAAACTAAAGTAGCAGTTAGCTTTAAAATAATACATTGTCACCTCTCCTTTTTTAAAAAGGACAGTAACAACATTTCTTCAGTTAGAATAGTGAAAGAGATTGATCCACGTGTGTCTTCTCTTTGAGTTTTAAATTTTAATCGATTGACCAGATTTTCAAGTTCAAGTAGCAAACCTGTAGAACAATTGAAGTTGAGGCTGATTCAATAGACAAGCTGAAAGGATACTGTCCTTCTGTGTAGGCTTCTGTTTTCAGGGCAGAACGAAGCAGGTGGAACAGCTGTTTCTTTTCTTTTTTTTCTTATATTCTTAGTTTGTTATTTTGAAATAGATGTGATTTTTACATGTTTCAAAATTGAAAAAGATCAAAGGTACTGATAAGCCTGTCTGTAGGGCAGCAATCGAGATGCAGACATAGAGAACGGATTTATGGACATGAGAGGGAGGAGGAAGAGGGTGGGATGTACACAGGAAGTAACATGGAAACATATACACTATCACATGCAAAATAGCCAATGGGCATTTGGTCTGTGACTCAGGGAACTGGTGCTGCAGTCCATGGGATCAAAGAGTCAGACATGACATAAACTGAACTGAACTGAACTCAGAGAACTCAAACCAGGGCTCTGTACAACCTAGAGGGGTGGGTGGGGAGGGAGGTCGGAGGACGGGAGGTTAAGAGGGAGGAAACATAGGTATACCTATGGCTGATTCATGTTAAACAGCTGTTTCTGAATTGTGTAAGCCCTGCTTCACACAGACTGGTGGAATGCGGTTTGCTTACCCTCTATTTTCAGCTCTCCTCTGTAATAATTTCCTTTGTCTAATACGGCCCTTCATCCCTCTCAGCCTCTCATCTGGCCCCTGTCTTCCAATGTTCTAGTCTAGTGGTTCTCAGAATATGCTCTGAAGACTCCTACACTACCCAAGATCCTCTCAAGGCCATCTGAGAGGTCAAAACTATTTTTACAGTATGACTGAGATCTTTTTCGCCTTTTTTCACTTTGTTAAAATTCTCACTGATGGTGCAAAAGCCGTAGTTGTAAAACCATCAGTGTCTGATGTCAGTCTAGGCAGTGGTCCCAAATGGACAAGTACTCACTGCATTCCCCAGCGTTGTGCGTTTGGTTTCACTTAACAATGCCCCAGACGAAACAGCAGAAGTCATTCATTTTGACCCTTAAGTATATTTCTTTCCATTATTTTGAATAGGAAGTACACACCAAAAATGTCTTCTGATGTATACAATGGTTATCTCGAGGAAAACCACTGTGCAATAAATGTTTGTACTGATACATTAAAAATCCATTAGTCTTTATAGACTAAAATCCATTAGTCTATATTCATACTGGCACATTAAAATCCATTAGTCTACTCTGTGTAGACTTGCTACTTTTGTTCTGAAATTTGCAACAGCATGCATCGGTCATTTGGAAAACATTTGCTCAATGATTTATCCAAGTCTTCTCAAGGTTGATTCATTAAATTTGAGATTCCACACATTTAAGAAACCACCACTTTTAGCATTTTTGTGGCATAACAAAAGAGAATATCCACAATTATCTTTAAAGTGTATTAAAATACTACTACATTTTCAAGCTACATATTTGTGCGAGGACAAATTTTCTTCCTGCACTTCAGCCAAAATAACACAATAGATTCAATGCTGAAAAATTTGAGAACCCAGCTGTCTCCTATTGTTAGACGTCAAGCAGACAAAACGCACAAAGGTTTCTGGGTCTCCAATAATTTTCGAGAGAGTAAAGGGGTTCAGGAACCAAGATGTTTGATGACTTAGGATCTGATTCTGTCTCATCTTGGAGGCTTTAGCTCATGTCTAGTACACGTTGATCCCTTTTCATCTGCATTCACCAGTGGATTCTTTACCACTGAGCCACCCAGGAATCCTTGATCACTTTTCTTTAGATATCTCCTTGTTCAATGCTTCTTGAACTTCCATGTGCATTGCCCATCATCCAGGAAAAAATGTTAAATAAAATGCAGATTCGGATGCAGTACATATGGAGCGGGGCCTGAGCTCTGACAGGCTCCCAGAATATACCAGTGCTGCCAGTCCAATGGACCCACCTTGAAGGGGTCTAGTTCATACTACCTATACCACCCACGTGCTTCTCCTCATTTGTTGTCTGTGACATTTAAGCTGTCCTCTCTCACTTCTATTATTATTATTACCAATACTATTGTTGCTTATGCGTATGTTATGAACTTGGTACTGGAGGCTGCAAGGAAATTTACAGGTATTATCTCATTTAACACTCACATCCCTTTACATAGACTCCATTACTATATCTCATCTAGACGGAGGAGACCAAGGATAAGTATTTGTCAAGGGCATAAACACCTAGAAGGAGCCAGAACTTGAGAACATGTTAATTTAATTCCGTGGCCAGTGTTAGTCATCACTAAATTACTTGAACATATTATTTCTTATAATTTGCTTTCACTTATACACGCCTTTCTTTTCTTTTTAGATTATATGCTCCTGAGAACTAGAACCCGAGTGTTATCTCAATCTTCTTGAACTAGTTTTCTTTTCAGAGATCTACAATGACCCATCAGATACATTGTGTATTAATCTGCTATGATTTCAGAGCCACTTGTTTTGATCTAAGAATGAAGCTGTTTTGTTCTAAGAGTGGGTTGTTTACATGGAGAAGGCTGTGTCAGGATGTTGACACTGACATCTGTGACTGCCGATGGCACTCAATAGCTCAGCTATTGACAAGCGCTGCTAGGAGCTTACCAATAAAAACACATGTGGGGAGTGACTATGGCTGGGGGAAGCTGAAGCTTTAAATACCAGGAGGTTGATTAAGTGACTTCAGAGTGTTTGCTCTGGGCAAGGCTATTGCTTGCAGCAATAAACAGACTTAGGGCATTAGCTGTTGCCTGGACAAAGTGCCTCTTGTTGGGCAGTGATGAAAACTGTGCATCTTGTTGCCAACACATTCTTCTTTGCTGGGCAACGTTTTCGAGCAACAAGAGACTTTCACTTGTGCTCTGACAGCTGGAAGCCAGTTCTTGGTTGGCTAAACTGACTCTCCTGGGGACCAACTCAGAAAAATGCTCATCTCAACTAAATTTGCACTTGAGTCTCTTCATTTCCCCCTTGCTGGAACAATAGTGTGATTAATCTGTTACTGGTCTGGACAATGCTGGTTTTTTGTTGTTGTTGTTGTTGTTTTTAATTGACTGGAAACATTATCCCGCGTGCTCTTGGCTTTTGAAATTATTGTAATTCCCACAGCGAGCCTGTGTTAAATAAGTGAGTGGAAAAGACAAAGCTTAGTCTCTGAGTATAAGTTGTTCTCAACCAAAACAAAATGTGTATTAGATGAATAAATGTGTCAGCATAAATGTTTATATAGGATAACAAAAGTGATGTTGAAAATCCAGAGTGGTTGTACTTCACATACCTTCAGTAGGATATATACACTCCGAATAATTTTAATATACAGTAGTGAGGCTGATGGGGAAACAGTGGATACAGTGGCTGACTTTATTTTTCTGGGCTCCAAAATCACTGCAGATGGTGACTGCAGCCATGAAATTAAAAGACGCTTCTCCTTAGAAGAAAAGTTATGACCAACCTAGGTAGCATATTGAAAAGCAGAGACATTACTTTGCCAACAAAGGTCTGTCTAGTCAAGGCTATGGTTTTTCCAGTGGTCATGTATGGATGTGAGAATTGGACTGTGAAGAAAGCTGAGCGCCAGAGAATTGATGCTTTTGAACTGTGGTGTTGGAGAAGACTCTTGAGAGTCCCTTGGACTGCAAGGAGATCCAACCAGTCCATCCTAAAGGAAATCAGTCCTAGGTGTTCATTGGAAGGACTGATGCTAAATCTGAAGCTCTAGTACTTGGCCACCTGATACGAAGAGCCAACTCACTTGAAAAGACCCTGATGCTGGGAAAGATTGAGGGCAAAAGGAGAAGAGGATGACAGAGGATGAGATGGTTGGATGGCATCACCGACTCGATGGACATGGGTTTGGGTGGACTCCAGCAGTTGGTGATGGACAAGGAGGCCTGGCGTGCTGTGGTTCACGAAGTCACAAAGAGTCGGACACGACTGAGTGACTGAACTGAACTGAACTGAGCTGAGTGAGGCTGGACCTGGGCCAGTGAATTTCTATCCTTCTGTTCTAGCTCCTTTGGATCATAAGGTAGATACATGGTGTCTTGCGTTTTCTACACCCCGGCGTCATTGGACCTTTCCATATATGTATATTTTTAATTCATCAACTGACATTATTTAAAAGTTAGGGAATTTCACAAAAAAAAATCCAGAGCAATCATTCTGGCTGTAGTCCAGCCTCAGTTCCACCTTAGGAACTGGTGGGTAGCTGCGGCTCCCTGCTGCTGTTGTTTAGTCCCTAAATCATGTCCAACTTTCTCTGACCTCTTGGACTACAGCCCACCAGGCTCCTCTGTCAGTGGGATTTCCCAGGCAAGAATACTGGAGTCGGTTACATTTCTTTCACCAGAGGATATTCCTGACCCAGGGATCAAACCTGACTCTTCTGCTTGGCAGGTATATTCTTTACCGCTGAACCACCCAGGAAGCTCCATGTTATACATAATAGGGTTTGATTCCTTGATTGGAAAGATTCCCTGGAGAAGGGAATGGCTACCTACTCCAGTATTCTTGCCTGGAGAATTCCATGGACAGAGGAGCCTGGCAGGCTACAGTCCATGGGGGCACAACTGAATGACTAACACACATACATGCACAGTATATATATGTGTGTGTGTGTGTGTGTGTTGTCTCTAGGTCCATCCACGTCTCCACAAATGGCACCGTTTCCTTCTTTTATATGGCTGAGCAATCTCTTTTTTTATTAGAGATAAAGACACAGATCCTCAAAGCACTGTCCTAGGTACTCTAGGTCTCTTATCTATTAAGCGTATAGGACAATCCAGCCCTTTCATTCTCTGGAGTAGCACCATTGGTATCAAACCACCCTAAACGTTGACAGTTAAGTGGTACATTGGACTGGAGCTCTTTCAGAAAAAGAATAGTAAATTTTATCTCTGAATTATCATAAAAGCAATTAGCAAATATTATATTATTGCTGTTATATTTGATTAATCATTACATTTAACATAATTTTTCTTTTGGTCACCACAGTTACTTGCATTTAAAGTGGCTGCTTTCAATTTTCTGCCCATCTTTCCTTTGAAGTGTAGTTTATTTCTTCAGTAGAAAAAAAAATTGTTCTGACTCTTCTTAAAACAAGGAGTCAGATTTTGCTTAGGACTCTTGTGACAGGTATAGGCACCATTATTATAACAGGGTTTTGAAGTAAGGGAGAGAGATTGGGCTCAACTGTGAATATAACCAAACAAACAAACGTAAGAATGGTGGGAATTTAGTGACAAGGAGCAGAATTGTGCAGGACAGGGAAGTCTGTAGGGGAGGCCAGCCGTCTGTAGATGGACAATTACTAAGAGGGACAAACTACTCTTTTCTAAACTGACCTAACAGGATTCTTGCTAAAGGCAGGCCAGAGTGATCAGATGTCTCCTGGGGGGATGGTGGGGGATGAGGAATTTGTTCAGATATGAGAGAGATTGAGGGGAAAGGATTTTGGGCTAAACCACCAGCATGATCGGATTCTTGCTAAAACTGGGCTCTGAAGGACGTGTATAATTGAAAAAGAGCTCAGAGGAGCCCAACTACAGTATGGTCAAGGAAAGACTCTATCATCATGCTTACTAAGTGAACAGTACTAGTAGTGAAAGTGAAAATATTAGTCACTCAGTCAGTCCGACTCTTTTGTGACCCCATGGACTGTAGCCCGCCAAGCTCCTCTGTCCACGGGATTCTCCAGGCAAGAATACTGGAGCGGGTTGCCATGCCCTTCTCCAGGGAATCTTCCCAACCCAGGGATCAAACCCAGGTCTCCTGCATCACAGGCAAATTTTTTACCATCTAAGCCACCAGGGAAGAAGCCCAAATGAATAATATGCGAGTACTATTTTTTTTTTTTTTTTGCCCTGTTTCTAATGTGTGTGTGTGTGTGTGTGTGTGTGTGTGTGATTGTATACATATGCATACATATGGGAGTTGAGGGAGACTGAAGTCACACTTCAGAATTTGTAAGTATTTATCCCTTGACCCTGATGAAAATTTGGCCAGTAGCTTTTCTTCTGCATGCTCACTGTTGTCTCTAACCATAAAGAAAAGAAACTAATTGAGATGATGTCTGATGCCCCAGCTAGCAGGAACCTCTGTGTCGGAATTATGTTTTTGTTCTTTGTTTGCTATCACAGTAGTCAGGGCATCTAGAAATACGGTAAGTTTTGTCTAACCTCACCACCCCCCAACTCTATACGTCTTCTGTCCTTAATACACACAATTAGCATTTTTTTCAATCATTTGCAAACATATGTGCAAATTGCAAAGCAAGTCCTTAAGCGTCATTTCCAAGTAAACTACCATCTTTAAGACTCCTCTATGGAAATTCTGGAGTCACCAAGTTCTGTAGTTCCCAAGGGAAGCTCAGAGACTCGAGATTGTTCATCTTGTGGCAGCAGCCACCACGGGTCCTGAGAACACTGCTCTCCCCACGTGGGCATGTCCGCAAAATCAGTGTAGGTATGGCAGCATCCCTCAATGTGGCAAATTTGGCAATTACAGTGTATCTGTGTTGCAATTTGGATGAAATTTTTTGTCCTTTTCCCTCGTATCTCATTGATAAATTAGATGCCAGTTAGCAAATTTGCATACTTTAACTCTAAATCCTCATCAAATCCAGGCAGATATAATTATTCCCAAGTTATTCATGACAGAATTTGGATTCAGAAAGGATGGATAGTTAGAACTGAATTTGACTCCAGGCCTGCAAAATTCCAAATCATGTGTTATTTTCCAAATATATCATGCTATCACAGTGTTCTGGCCTTTTTCTGGCTACAATTAACATCTGAGGAACCAGAGCAATTCATCTCCAGTGTAAAACAGAGCAATCAGCAAAAGCCCATTTCTAGAAGCGAGCTTGTTTCCTCTACTTGCTGACTGTCCATATTCAGGCCTCTCTACCTTTCTCTTCCTATGAAGGAGTTTAACCTCTTCTTGACCAGGATGCTCTGAGTCTCCCGGACTCCCTGGCAAGAGCTGGAATCCCAGCTTTAACTATTATGACTGAACTGACTGAACTACTAGCATCTAAGGACACAAATGTTGGACTGGCTCAGTCTTCTGCCATTACCGAGAAGCTGAGTCTTGATGGGAAAAGAGAGACTTCACTCTATTAATTGGGCCAATTCCAAATGTATGATTTTCTCTGCCCAAAGACTCTCAATGCTCTTCAAAAGTTCTCTTAATCATTTCTAGTTGGCTTCCTCTAACACTCCCTGTAATGAGCCCACACATTTATTACTTTTTCTCAATATCCTGCTTTCACTCATGACTATAAATTAGATGACATTTACTCCAAATACATGAGAAATTTTATTGTACAGAATGACAAGGAATTAAACACTTAGGTTGCCAGGCACTGTTCCAGGTAGCAAGGATAAGATGAACTGTTTGTGTCCTTAGATGCTAGTAGGGAACATGGAAACTGACAAACAAAACAGCCAAGGGGTTTCCTTGAATCTTGGGCAAATTCTAAGCTGCTCAGGTGTAGGGCAAGACTCCATGGTGCTGGGCAGAAAATAACTACTGGGGAGTTGTGAGTCTAATAAAGCTTCCAGAGCTTGTCAGGGCTGGGAGTTTTGGAGTATTTTAAATATTGCTCTGGAGAAAATACAGTAGAATGAAGGGGATAGAAAGCAGTGGTGGGGATATATATTACATATAGGATTAGGAGGGAAACTTATATTTATGGGTGAATTTGGGAAAGACATCTGAAAGAAATGAGTGAAATGAGTCAGGACCCTACGGTCCTTGCCCTCGTCCTCCCACCCCTGTCCTCTGCCTGCTTTTGTCTGTGGAAAACTTTAGCCAAAGTATACATTTAATCAAAGAAGTGAGAACATGCAGAAACAAAGGAAACAGTCAAAGGAAACCAAACAATAAGAATGTAGTCATTAAGCACAGCCGAGGACCTGTAGTTCCTTCTTAAAGGCTAGAGATAATATTCGGAGCCATATCCTGTGAGCTGTCTCATAGACACTGCAACCCAGGTGGAGAAGGTAACTGCCTTATGACCGGATTGTGGCTGTGATGTAAGCTGCCACAGTCCCAAGAATTCATCTCAAAAAAGGGAAACAGCAATGCTGAACTAAAGATTAACTATACTTAAAACAACCTGGATGACACTGATGAGACCCTGGATGACCAATTTCAAGATAACTATCAAAGTTGACTGTACTGTTTCTGCATGTAGCCCCTTCCATGTATTACAGCTCTTGCTCCCTGCCTGGTGCATGCATGGGTGGGCTTTGGACAGATGTCTGACCTCTCCCACCAGTTGCCAGCATCTGAAATAAAGCAAACTCTCCTTCCCACAAACCTGGCCTGTTTGAGTGGCCAGCAGCCAGACCCCACCTTTCTGGAACATAATGCTATAAATCCTATAGATAACAAGGGAAAATAACATTTAATTAGACCTAAGTACAATTGATATAAGTGGCAGTAGCTGATGTATTGGAGACAAGTGCAAAAGACGACTCCAGTGTTTTTGCCCAAGTTATTGAAAGAATAGACTTGTCATTTACAAGATGGAGAAGATGTAGGGAGGAGCTGGCTGGTTATGGGGTGGGGATGGGGGACATTAAGAACTTGACTTGGAAATGTTAAGCTTGACATTTATATCACATAACCAAGTAATGATGGTGAGAAGGTAGCTGAATCCACAGTTGTTTGTTTGAGGGGAAGAGTCTGTCTAGATATAAATTTGAGAGTCAGTGGGTAAAGCTGGTATTTCATGTGAAAATGAAAAAGTGTTAGTTTCTCATTCATGACTGACTTTGCAATCCCATGGACTTTAGCCTTGCAGGCTCTTCTGCCCATGGAATTCTCCAGGCAGGAATTCTGGAGTGGGTAGCCTTTCCCTTCTGCAGATCTTCCTGACCCAAAGATTGAACCCAGATCTCCTGCATTACAGGCAGATTCTTTACTGTCTAAGTCAACAAGGGTAATCTATGTCACATTCTGTCAACTCACATTCTTCCCATTTAAAATGCAAGCCTAGGGACTTCTCCTGGGCTTCCCTGGAGGCTCAGCAGTAAAGAAATCAGTTGCCAATGCAGGAGAGGTGAGTTTGATCCTTGGGTTGAGAAGATCCCCTAGAGAAGGGAATGGCAACCCAATCCAGTATTCTTGACTTGGAAATCCTATGGACAGAGGAGGCTGGTGGGCTACAGTTCATGGGGTTACAAGAGTCGGACACAATTTAGCTACTAAACCACAGCAAAAGAGACTTTCCTGGTGGTCCAGTGGTTAAGACTTTGCCTTCCAATGAAAGGAGTGTGGATTCAGTCGCTGGTCAGTGAACTTAGGTCCCACATGCCTTGCAGTCAAAAAAACCAAAATATAAAGCAGAAGTAATTTTGCAACAAATTCAATAACGATGGTAAAAATNTAGCTACTAAACCACAGCAAAAGAGACTTTCCTGGTGGTCCAGTGGTTAAGACTTTGCCTTCCAATGAAAGGAGTGTGGATTCAGTCGCTGGTCAGTGAACTTAGGTCCCACATGCCTTGCAGTCAAAAAAACCAAAATATAAAGCAGAAGTAATTTTGCAACAAATTCAATAACGATGGTAAAAATGGTCCACATCAAAAAATAATCTTTAAAAAAGTTTAAAAAAAAAAAAGCAAGCCTAATTTTCACCTCTCTTAACTTACTAGTAGTCTCATAAGTGGGCTTTTTTCTTTCTAGGACCACATATTCCACCCTACCTAGATTTTCTAAGGCAACTCTAGCCACATTTATCTCACAATATCTCATTTTCAATATATCTGAACTTTAATTCATCTACCTCACTTCTAATTGTTTCTTCTGGTCTGGTTTCTCATCACAAGTAAAGATATCACTTTGGACTTTTCCCAAGCTACAAAGTTTATTTGTCACTCATTCTTTCATCTCTCTCCCTTGTGTGTCTCAATCATCTCATTCAACTGCTTGTCAACTTCCAGCAAATATGTTCTCACAGTCATTCTCATATCCAGCTTTAGGTACTTTTTCACAACCTTCCATCCCCAAAACCTCCCGCATAAACCCACAGTGGCAGCTCTGCCAGCTCGTGGTCCATTCTACATAAACACCATGACTTTCAGCGTATTTTAAAATTCCCTAGCATCACATGTGTTTAAATTCTACTAGTACTTGAACTGTCTCCAGTATTGCTGTTCTAGATCTTCCTTGACTTCAAAATTAATCCCCCTGATTACTCATCCCATAATACTCTATTTATCTCACTATCCTTACCCTGGGCATAGTCTGACTTTTGATGTTCTAGTTCACGTACCTGTGAGATGCCCTAGTTGTTCAATAAAAGATATTTAAGGATGTAAGATCTTTACACCTTCAGTGCACACGTCTTTTCTTTTTTATAATTTATTTATTTACTTTATTGTTGGTTGTGCTGGGTCTTCGTTCCGGCTCACGGGCTGTCTCTGGCTGTGGAGAGCAGGGGCTTCTCTCTAGCTGTGGGGCAAGGGCTTCTCATGGCCGTGGCCTCTCTTGTTGCAGAGCACAGGTCTAGGCGCGTGGGCTTCCATAGTTGCGGCTCTCGGGCTCGGAAGTCGTGGCTCACAGGCTCTGTTGCTCTGCGGCGTGCGGAATCCTCCCGGACCGAGGATCGAACCCGTGTCCCTTCCACCACCAGGGAAGTCCTGGTGTAAGATTCTTAATCAACATTTTGCCTCCAAGAACCAGCAACATGGCTGGCAACTAGAAATTCATTGGTGGTAGTTTAGTTGCTAAGTCGTTCCCGACTCTTGCTACCCCACAGACTGTAGCCCGCCAGGCTCCTCTGTCCATGGGATTCTCCCGGCAAGAATACTGGAGTGGGTTGCCATTTCCTTCTCCAAGAAATTCATTAAATACTATTAAACTGACATTAAATATGTGAGTTAGGTTTTCTCTAATAGCTATATCTTAAATAATGTAACATTCCCAGTTGCTTGTTAGATAGCTCTTCCTTATGGTTAGTTAAGATTTTGTCCATCTGGCTTCTGTGGTTGGAAAGGAAATCCAATGTCTTTACAGCAGTCCTTTCAGTGTTTAGTACAACCTGATGGAAATGGCACTCTGCTATTATTGGGAAAAGAAGGCTTTCTCTTGTACTTTGAAGAAGCTCCTGACCAAAAAACATTTCCAAAGGGTGTCCATTGGTTGCAGCAGCCTCTTCGCCTTTTCTTCTGTGAGCTGATCCCAAATGACCCCTGCACGATGCCCTGCTAGGTACCCAAAGGTAACTGGGAGTTCTGCCGGCACCTTCGCCGTGAGAAGAATAAGCTGCTGGAAGTAAAACAGAAGAGGCGCTTCTCAAAAGTGAGGACTCATTCACTCAACAGCTCCTGACCAAAAAACATTTCCAAAGGGTGTCCATTGGTTGCAGCAGCCTCTTCGCCTTTTCTTCTGTGAGCTGATCCCCAATGACCCCTGCACGATGCCCTGCTAGGTACCCAAAGGTAACTGGGAGTTCTGCCGGCACTTTCGCCGTGAGAAGAATAAGCTGCTGAAAGTAAAACAGAAGAGGCGCTTCTCAAAGTGAGGACTCATTCACTCAACAGGTACTGCTTAAGCGCTTATTACATAGGAGCAACCTATGCTGTGGGGAATCGCAGAAGAAATCAGAGAGGAGGGCTCTGCCATCACTTTTAAAAATAGATTCATAGGGAAGACTGAGACAACAGATGAAAACTACAGAGTAATGGCATATTAATAAATTTTAAAATACACTTACAATCTGAGTATTACAAAGAACAGTACTTGAAAATATTATCCCACCTCAACAGCATAGCTTTTTTCTTACTTTTTGGTATACTCTCCTCCACCTGTCTGTTTATCTCAGACTCTCTCCCAATTTCCAAGTTTAAGTTAAATAGTAAGTTCTTTCAGAAAACTCCTTAGCTATTCCAGGCAATGGATTTCTCTCATTTTTCAGCACTACAGCTTCTATGATTTGTTACTCTCAGTTGGCTATAGTTGCATAATGTCTTATACTGTTATTGATCCCGTCCATATGTCACTAAAAATATGCACTACGTTTTGAACTCTTATATGTAAAAGGTACGATATTTTAAGCATAGCATGTGGAATTATATCATATAATGTCACATCCTCCTAAGAGGTATAATTTTTTATACTGTGACTTTCCAAATAAAGAAACAATAACTCATTAATGTACCCAAAACTTCAAAAACTTGAATCCAGATCTATCTGACTCTTAAAATCATTCTCTAAATGCATTTTTCTGTAATAATTCTTAACCCTTTTTTTTTGGTGGGGGAAGTGGGAATCACTTAACCTTTTGAAAATTTGACCAATTTGATTGTCATTTCTGATAACACAGCAGGTTAGAGGTCCCCAAAATCCCACCAGGTGAAAACCTCCTGAAAACATTGAATAAACTATTTCAAAAGAAGTGGTGAGAGAACACAAATCCAGGAACAGAGCGTGGAAGCTGGCACTGCCTCAGGGCCAGATGCTGGTCCCTTATGGCTTAGAGCTTTAATTTTAATGACAGTGAAAGATGACATGAGACTAGAGACTCTGACATAATGGAGGACTCACAAAAGGCAACACCAGGTGGTGTAAACAGAAAAAAAAATACTCCCCCTTACAGCAGATAATGATCAAGAGATGTGCCCCTATCAGACTTGTCTCCAGATTCAGGGAGGAAAAAAAAAACCAAAAAACAGCTCCTTACTTGAGAATTCTTAACTACAAGTCAACTTTCACATAAAATTGGGTCTGGAAATTACAATAATGATGTGATCTGAAAAATACCAGGTGTCAAATTAAGTCTGAAGTCTTTCCAGGTAAATAGGGCTGCCAGATACCTTGTTGTTGCCGTTGTTCAATTGCTAAGTCAGGTCTGACTCTTTGCAACCCCATGGACTGCAGCACGCCAGGCTTCCTGTCCTTCACTATCTTCTGGAGTTTGCTCAAATTCCCAAATACCTAGCAGAAGCAAACTGAAATTCTCTTTATACAAAGAACCCTAAACCCAAAACTTGATGCGTTCCATTCCCTACAGTTCGAGGGGAAATTTGACCACCAAAACAAGAAGAGAAGAGAGAGAGAGAGGAAAAATAAAAAATAAAGCCACAGCAAAGAAGAGTCTTGAGAAATAAATAGGCAAGAGAATCCAAGCAGTCCTTCCCCCCTTCTGAGACTGGAAAAGAGTTTCTGAGGTGACTGTATATGTGCCAGTGGGGTAGTCCCTAGAGGGGTGTCCAAATATCTCTTGACTGTTAGCTACAGTCTCGTCTGTTAATAAATATGTCATAATACATAATATAGCCTCCCAAGGTGACTGAGAGTATTTATCTGTTTACATCCCGTCATCATTCTTTTAAAATTAATCCACTATTTCCACAAAACTGTTTTCACATGAAAGAAATCCCTCTTGCTTTTTAATGCTTACCGTATTTTGTCTATTTTATCTAAGCCTTACTGACAACCCTGATCACTTTTTACCTTGTATTGTAAATTTTTATGTATAAGTCTTATCTCTCCTATTAAGCAGTACATACTCTATCTAATCTACATTTACACATCTCAGATGATCTTACCAAACATAGTCATCATTCAAATAAATGTTGAATGAAAACTAATAAAACTGCAGATAACATATATTGGATGCTTACTATGTTCTATGATAGCACTTTGCCTAAATTATTTAATAGACAGACATGAACCTACCGTTCTAGGAGGAGACTGTTAGCGTCCCCATGAAGCTGATGAAGGAACAGACACTCAGGTTAAAACTCAACAACCTTGTCCAAGGTTAAATGAATAGAGGGATCAAAATCAGTATTTCAGCTGGAGATATCACAGAGTCAGGAAGCTTAAGCCCTGTTCAATAACAAACACCGCCCTATAGACAGCCCTATAAGAGATGGCAATATATATGGCAAAGGCCCCAATTCTACAATCAAGAATTTCAATTAAAAAAAAATTGAATCCGTAACCCAGTTCTGCCAACATAACCTTTGAGGCATCCTTGGACAATCATAAATCTCAGCCTTACTCTTAAAAGGAGAGATATTATAGGTTGGCTCGAAAGTTCTTTCACCCTGTGAATCTATGTGCTAGCAAACTTGTTTACCCAAAACTCTAATACAGACACTGTCTTGCACAGACTCCTCACTAACCTTCATCCATGTCCTCCTCTAACCCTCTGCATTCTGTCTTCCCTGTCTCCTTCTCTCGGCTGGTCTGGTTCTACTGACCTCTAAGACACTACCTCCGCTCGATTTTTCCATGAAGACCTCGGCAGCCCACAGTAATCGTCGTTTGCCCCAAAGAATGTAGCACTTTCTGTTTAATACTGCTCTTACTCACGGCATGCTGTTCTGAGTTGGCATCCAGCATACAAGTGTCTTAAGTTCAGAAACTATGTATTTGGGCTTTTGTTTTGTTAGTTTTTTATGTTCTACAGCATGCACCGCAATCATGGACACATTATAAGAACTTATTCACATTTGATTATTTTTTCTTTTTAAAAAGTTGATGCTTAATCAAGGGGGGACTCAATGGGAAAATTTAGAGTTTGCAGCATCAGTGAGAAGCTCTGAAACTACATTCTCCAAGGCCAGTGAGTCAGAGTCAGAATAGATTGCCTTGAAGTCATAGCCTAGACATTAGACCTCAGTCAATGTCTTTCATTGACAAAGCTGATGATGTAGAACGGAAACAGATCAATCCTACCAAAATCAGCATTTCTGAATAATGGCTTTCCCTAAAAAAAAAAAAAAAAAAAACACAACCAATAAAGCACAAACTATAAATAAAACAACAACAACGAAGATTTGTCTATAGTTAAAAGGAAATTATAGAAAAATTAAAGAAAATAAAATTCTTAAAATTTTAGTGAAAGTAGTGATGAGCACACTATTCCTTTCCAAACATAATTTCTGTAGAGAAAGAATCAACAGGCCAGCCAATCTAGACAAGTTGGTTCTCAGGTCATTTCCTCTGCAGTCATGTCTGGTTAGAAACTTGTCCATAATTCATAGTCATCTCTCAAAGGACAATCACTGCCCCCTTCTCTCCTTCACTTATTCTGGGTAAATAACCTCACTTTCTGCTTCACCAAGAAAATAGAAAACAGGAAAAGGAACTCTTGAAACTTACATGGTTCCATGTCTTTCTCCCCACTTTCTCCCCACCAGACACCCAACTCTCCCAACTGGCCTCAAATTAGCCTCCGTTTCTCAGGCATGTTCACCCCTCCCACCTGCTCTTCCTCCTAAGAGCATTGAAATATTTTCGCAATTTCTTCTATCTTAACAATAAAAAAACCCCTCTACCCTACACCCCACATTCCCCTACTACATCTCTTCATTTAAATATTGAAATATATTTGTTCTTGCTTTCTTTACCACACACAATCTGGTTATCCAGTTACAACCTGGTTCACAACATCCATGCCCCCCTGAAAGAGCAAATAGTGCTCAAGGTCATCAAGAACGTCTTTTGTCAAACCCCTCAGATGTTGGATGTGCCTTTGGATTCAGATACTCTCAAGTGTGGATTCCAGCTCCTCCGAAGCTGTTTGACCTTCTGCAGTTGCCTAGTTTTAAGTCTCATTTCAGCCTCTGTAAGTGCTTCATCTGAAGACTGTCATGATGATTAAGTGAGGAAGTGCGTTTAATGAATTGAGCTCAGGTCCTGAGTAATATGCTGCCATTTACCAAGGGCTTACTGCCCTGGACCTCCCTCAACCTTTTGATTCTGTGGTGCCTTCCTCCTCCTTGACCTTCTGTCTACCCTTCCCCGCTAATGCTGTTGGCTGTTCCCACAATGATAACTGCAGAATTCCCCAATGAGTTCTAAAAAGTTGAGAAATATAATAGAAATCAGACCAGAATCAATGCACTAGCTTCATCGCAGGAAAACAATTGGATGCTTTTTTGTGTTGTCTTGTTTTTTCATCACTGAGTCATTTCTCTTTTGCAACCTATCTGTAGTCTCTCAGGCTCCTTTCGTCCATGGGATTTCTCTAGCAAGAATACCAGAGTGGGTTGCCATTTCCTCCTCCAGGGGATCTTCCTGACCCAGGGATCAAACCTGTGTCTCTTGCATTGGCAGGAGGATTCTTTACCACGGAGCCTCCTGGGAAGCCCGTTGAATGCTTTACTTATGGCTAGAATGAGAATTTCACTTTCCCCAGCGCTTGGACCCACAGGAGACCATAACTCCCTCCCACCCAGAAAGGGACCCAGTTGACGACTGAAGACCTCCTGCCCTCCTCTTTCTCATCATCACAGGCAGCTTGCTGAATGGGGACGAGGACTCTGGGCTTGTGGCCCTGGCACCCCCAAAAAGCTGAAGCAGGTAGGCTCACTTCTGCCAACCCCACCACACGGAGCCATGAGTGACAGTGTAGAAGTCCCTGTCTTAAGAGATCAGATAGGGAGGGCAGGAGAGAAAGAAACTAATGTCTCCCACTTTATCTGTCTGATTCTACCCCTCTTTGGCTGGCCACTCCTTCACAGCTTCTGTGCCTCTTCCCTCCCTTAAATGTCTCTCTTCATTAGCAATTCACTTAAGCCCTCTCCCCATCTCTGTGTACATGCCCTCTTAATGTTTAATTTCGTACACCCCGAGGCTTTCAATTATCATCAATATGCTGATGACTCCAAAATCTTCCTTCTTATTACACCCTTGTTTAGTGGTGTTTACGTAAAGAAATAATTTCACAAGTTGTGTCTACATAAGTCTGTCGAAGACACCCAGTCTTCAGACCGACACCGAATCGACCCAGGAGTCGAGAATAAGGGCGGTCCGACTGCAGTTCGACCACCGACTCAGACACTCGAGTCACCTTCGAGTCGAGACTAAGACCCGAGTGTATAACAATTTTATTTAAGTTCAGGTACATTGACGTATCGACTTCACGGGTAAAGGAACATCCAGTTGTCCCTGGTGAGAGTAGAGGACTTCGGTGGGGGTCTAAGAACGAAGCACGGGAAGAGGGGTCGTATGCACACACCAGTCAGTGAAGTTAACACAGACTGAGAAACGTTGGGATACCTGACATCTAGTTGTCCGAGGAGTCAAGCACCTTAAGAGGTCCGTTCTTATGACCTCACCCAACGGTACGGGAAGGCCAGGGGATCTTCCCAACCCAGGGATCGAACCTGCATCTCCTGCATTGCAAGTGGATTGTTTAGCGACTGAGCCACTTCCCAGCTGGCCCTTCTCCATAGGTCCCCTGACAGAAATGCAGCTTACTTACATCTTCAAGGCCAGCAGGAGGATCTCTCTGTTCACAAAGACCTCATCCCTCTTTTAAGAGTTCACCCAGGATAATCTCCCTTTTGATTAACTCAGAGTTAATTCATTAGTAATCTAGTGATGGAAGTGAAATATCATTATACACAGAAGTCGCACTCACGTTAGGGTGAGGGGGTTGATTATACAGGATGTTTACACCCGGAGGTGGAAATCTTAATAAAGATAATCTTAGAATTCTTCCCACTGCACAGCCCAGTTCTCTCTTGCCCTTGAGTTATGAGTTATTTTATATGTGCAATCTCATCTCTGTACAAAATGCCTCTTTTTAAGATGATTTCTTCATTGGCCATGCCATGTTTTCTTTGCGGCACTCAGGATCTTCACTCTTTGCTGAGACACATGCGATCTTTCAGTTGCGACATGTGAACTCCTAGTTACAGCACGTAAGCCCTTAGCTGCGGGTGTGTGGGACCCAGTTTCCTGACCAGGGAGGCCCCCTGCATTGGGAGCACAGAGTCTTAGCCACTGGACCACCAGGGTAGTCCCAACCAAAGGCCTGTTGATCAGCTCCAGTCAGAGGTCCCACTGGCTTCTCAAAGCCAACATAAGCACAACCAAATTGTCTGTTTTCTTCATTCTACTGGGCCAGTTGGAGCAGAAGTTCATAATACTTCACAGCATCCGCCAGGTACTGTGAACCCTTCCAAGAAAGGGAACTTTGAGGGTTCAATTAATCCATGTCCATGAGTGATGGACATTCATGGCATGTAAAAGAAAGGACACAGCTCTGTTCTTCAAACTAAAGCTGACTAGACCAGGAGTGTGTGCATATCCTGAAGGAAATAGGCCAGATGAATGTGAGACAGCCCCCACTAACTGTGCAGTGATAAGAGGCACCTCATATGGGTGATGGGGCATTCACCTCATCAAAACTTTGAGTAAGATGATATTTCCTTCCCAACCATGGAAGTTATCTTTCTGGAAATTATTATCTTCAGAAAAATCTGCATAATCATTGCAGAGTAAGAGGGAAAGCAATGGCCTCAAATATTCATATGAAAACCACCATAAATAAACATTTAAAAGACTTCCATTAAAAAAAAAACCATCAAACTTTCTCTCTTGCATTTTTTTTCTGAATCACCATGCTCAGTTCTTTAAGAAACATTGCAAGATATGCATGCCTGCCTGAGATTTCCTCCCGAGTTTTCTTCTGTACAAAAAAAAAAAAAAAAAAAAATTACGGCTTCTAAATCTTTCAGACTAGTCTTTTCTGGTTGAAATGCAGTGGATTTTGACTTCTATTCTTCTTTTGTTTTTGCAAGTCATGGGGGAAAACAGCAGCCTGTCCTTTACAGAGACTATATATATATTTTTTTAATTTATTTTTTATGTCAGTTCTTTATTGGAGTATAATTGCTTTATGATGTTGTGTTGGTTTCTGCTATACACAAAGTGAACACTTACCTTAGTCAGTTGCTCGTGGTGTCTGACTCTTTGCGACCCCATGGACTGCAGCACGCCAGGCTTCCCTGTCTCTCGCCATATCCCAGAGCTTGCTCCAACTCATGCCCATCGAGTTCCATGCTGCCATCCAGCCATCTCATCCTCTGCTGTCCCCTTCTCCTCCTGCCTTCAATCTTTCCCAGCATCAGGGTCTTTTGCAGTTATATGTACACATATATCCTCTCTGTCTTGAGCCTCCTTCCCAGCCCTCCGTCCTACTACTCTAGATCTTCACGAAGTACAGAGCTGAGCTCTCTGTGTGAATGGACTTGTGGACGCTGGGTGGGAAGAGGAGCATGGGACGAATGGGAGAGCAGCCCTGACAGATTTGCACTACTGTGCAAATCACACAGAGAACGTGTGACTGGGATCTGTTCTAGTTCTGGCCTGGATTTGGTCTCCAGTAGATGGATCGATCAGCCAGTAAAGTATGAAAGGAACTTGACTCTGTATGTTCCCAAATTTTATGTAGAGATCATATAATTTCTAGGGTGCTCACCCACTGACTCTTACATTTTAGGTAAGAGTAGGAGCCCTGTGTGGATCACAATAAACTATGGAAAATTCTGAAAGAGATGGGAATACCAGACCACCTAACTTGCCTCTTGAGAAATCTGTATGCAGGTCAGGAAGCAACAGTTAGAACTGGACATGAAACAACAGACTGGTTCCAAATAGGAAAAGGAGAACGTCAAGGCTGTATATCTTCACCCTGATTATTTAACTTCTATGCAGAGTACATCATGAGAAACACTGGACTGGAAGAAACACAAGCTGGAATCAAGATTGCCGGGAGAAATATCAATAACCTCAGCTATGCAGATGACACCACCCTTATGGCAGAAAGTGAAGAGGAGCTAAAAAGCCTCTTGATGAAAATGAAAGAGAAGAGTGAAAAAGTTGGCTTGAAGCTCAACATTCAGAAGATGAAGATCATGGCATCTGGTCCCATCACTTCACTTCATGGGAAATAGATGGGGAAACAGTGGAGACAGTGTCAGACTTTATTTTTGGGGGTCCAAAATTACTGCAGATGGTGACTGCAGCCATGAAATTAGAAGACGCTTACTCCTTGGAAGAAAAGTTATGACCAACCTAGATAGTATATTCAAAAGCAGAGATATTATTTTGCCGACTAAGGTCCATCTAGTCAAGGCTATGGTTTTTCCTGTGGTCATGTATGGATGTGAGAGTTGGACTGTGAAGAAGGCTGAGCACCGAAGAATTGATGCTTTGGAACTGGTGTTGGAGAAGACTCTTGAGAGTCCCTTGGACTGCAAGGAGATCCAACCAGTCCATTCTGAAGGAGATCAACCCTGGGATTTCTTTGGAAGGAATGATGCTAAAGCTGAAACTCCAGTACTTTGGCCACCTCAT
>SJYT01036367.1:268124-346218 GCA_006410635.1 Cephalophus harveyi | reverse complement strand
ACTCGATGGATGTGAGTCTGAGTGAACTCTGGGGGATGGTGATGAACAGGGAGGCCTGGCGTGCTGCGATTCATGGGGTCGCAAAGAGTCGGACACAACTGAGCGACTGAACTGAACTGAACTGAACTGAGGAGCCCTCCAGAGCTTCCACATATACAGAATTCCTAGTACTGCCTCTAAAGAATGGAGCCAAGCAGAGTTAGGAGCAAGAGAAAGACGCTGGCGAGTCAGATGCAATCAGTGGGCATTTGCTTAAATGTTATTCAGCTGCTTTATTCTGGTACCACATTCAAAGCCTTCTCTGGTTTTATCTTGCTTTTTTTTCTGCAGGGTCTGAGAAGGATGCCAGTTCTGTAATGAACCAATCCTCAGGCTTTATATGGGCTTCCTAGGTGGCTCAATGAAGGAGATGCAAGAGACAGGAGTTCATCCCTGGGTTGGGAAGATCCCCTGGAGGAGGAAATGGCAACCCACTCCAGTATTGTTGCCTGGAGAATCCCATGGACGGAGGAGCCTGGCTGACTAGAGTCCATGGGGTCAAAAAGAGTCAGACACGACTGAGCGACCAACACTTTCTTCTCCGTTTCAGGCTATATAACTATATATTAGCTTATGTCGGAGGCACGCGTCACTTTGCCTCAGAGATTGTGCTACAAAATAGCTCTGTTTCTATCAGAATTTCCCTAACTGCATTGTATTTTCAATGCAGTAAGGATGGAATACTCTAAATAGTTAAGAGTATCTGAGTACTGAGGAAATAATTCTGGAACAAGAATTATGAGGCCTGTATTCTATTACCCATTCTAATATTACCTCACTATGTAATCATAGCTCTGGACAAATCACAACCTACAAAGACTTTTATTCAATTAAGTGCAAAGTGAGAAGTGTTGGCAACTGGGCAACACCCAGTTTGATAAATTCTTTAACAAAGCATTCAACGTTACCTAGTCAGTGAGTCTGGGTTGGGAACTGTTAGAGGCTCAACTATATTTTCTTTGCCATACATTCTGGAATGGGGACCTCATCTATTTATTTATTTTTTTCCAATGTGCAGAAGTACTAGCAAAGCTGTATTTCCTAGCACTGCAGAACTGCTTTATGTAACCCTTATCTAGAAAATATTACCTTCCCCTCCACTAAAAGACTTGACAGAAACAAATCTTTCAGCTCTAAGGAAAACAAAGCTCTTGATCAATTGGGTCAGATCCCAACAAGAAGGTCCCTGGTCACAGACAGCTGGACACAGGCACCTTGACATTTACAGCATCGAGGTCAATGCGCAGTTACAAAATCAAACAGCAGGATGTGGATGGTTTGGCTTAAAAGTGCATTCTTAATCCCACAGCAGATTTCTCTGGGAGGAGTGGAGTCCTTCACAAGGCAGCATTCTGCAAGGTGAGCTGAGCTGTGCAACCATCCAGTTCTACTCCCTGGGTGAAAAACAGATCTCAAAGGGCGTGTGATTTCTTAGGAAGAGCATTAGCTTAATGTTACATTTATCACAAGACTCTCTTATAGTAGGTTAAAAATCTTATGGCATATATATTGGATTGGCCTAAAAGTTCGCTCAGGTTTTTCTGTACCAGGTTAGGGAAAAGCCTGAGTGAATATTTTGGCCAACCCAGTAATATTGCAGCCCACGGTGACTCGGTCAACAAGTTTCTATCTGGCAGCTGCTACGTGCCGGGCACCTACGGTTAGAGCTGTAGGCACAGCTATAGCTGCAAAACTGCAAGGTGCTGGCCCTGCTCAGAAACAACCTATAATGAGATGCCTAGCACCTCACATGGTGGTGATAATGGTAAAGAATCCACCTGTCAATGCAGGATCATGAGACCTGGGTTTGAACCCTGGGTTGGGAAGATCCCTTGGAGAAGGAGATAGCAACCCACTCCAGTATTCTTGCCTGGAGAATCCCAAGGACAGAGGAGCCTAGGAGGTTACAGTCAGTGGGGTTGTAAGGAGTCGGACACAACTGAAGTGACTTAGCACTTGTTGTACAGTCAGCAAGTTGTGTCAGGCTTTTCATGACCCCATGGATTGCAGCATGCCAGGCTTCCCTGTCTCTCACCATTTCCTGCAGTTTGCACGGCTTGGCATGCACACCTACTGCAACAGTGATACAAATGAATATTTAATGACTTTAGAAGGAACAGATGAATTAATCTAATTGCATGTGACCTGAGGAAATTTACTTAAGCTCTCTTTGCTTTCATTACCTCATCTGATAAAATGGGGATGACAACAATCCATACGTTTAGAATTACAGGGAAGATGAAATTAATTAACACAGGGAATATGCTCCATAAACATAAGCCTTTATAATCAGTTGGGGCATAAGATGTGTATGTTCATAAAGCAAATGGAATTCAATAATGAAATATAAAATTGCCCATTATAGGCAAGCAGGAAATAGGGAAATAGGTGAAAATAGGCTTTCCTGGGATGAAATCGATAAAACATAAAGACAGAATTGAGTACAAGAACCATCCGTAGGAGCTGGATTCACAGTTGGACAGGGCCTAGGAGGCTGATGGAGGGAGTTGCAAAATGGTCAGCAATGAACAAAAACTCAGTGTCAGTTTACCATAACCATGGGATTTAGGAATCCTGACCAGCTTTAAAGTGCTGTAGAGATCTACACACAGAGTGTTCAAGGAAACTTAGTCCTGTGTAAGTTAAATGAATGGAAAGACTATCGCCGTGTTATCACGGGCACCCACATAAATGCAAGCGTCTCATATTTAGAACCCAGAGCAGTTCCCAGGCCTGAGTTGCATCTTCCCCAGCATCTCAGAATCAAGGGAGAAAAAAGAAAAAAGAAAAAAAAAAAACACAGGATCTGTTAGTAAATTTTGAAAATTTACTTGTTAATAAAACTAGATTGTCTCCTAATATTCATCCAGACATTCTCAATATGATCCAGCAGGCTAAAATGTAACTAAAGCAAGATTAGCTGTAACTGAGTCATTGCATCATATCATAGGGCTTCCCATGTGGTGTTGGTGATAAAGAGCCTTCCTGCCAATGTAGGAGACATAAATGTGTGTTTGATCCCTGAGTCAGGAAGATCCCCTGGAGAAGGAAATGGCAACCCACTCCAGTATTCTTGCCTGGGGAATCCCAAGGATGGAAGAGCCTGGTGGGCTACAGTCCATGGGGTCGCAAAGAGTCGGACACAACTGAAATGACCTAGCTCACATTTACATCATTATATGTTTTGGGATCATTTCATACCCAACTGAAGATACCAGTGGTGATTTAGAAAGTGGGACATAGGAAATGGAAAAGGGACTATGGGACTAGAGGATTATAAGACTCTAAGGGTCACTGTGAAGAATAAAAAGGTCTAAAGTATTAACATAAAAGCAAGGGGGCTTTATCAGGGTTCCCAGATATCATGACAATGTGTTAAATCTATATTAATTCAGCACCTATCTGTTGCTTACTCTGTGACATGATTAAGACACATAACAAATTAAAAGTAAACACATGCTCAGCCTACTTGTCTAATTCATATTATATGATTAAGTGGATGGCATCTTCACACAGTATGAAAAGAGTATACACAGAGTACTTAGGGACCCTGTCTTTACTGGGGGCAAGATGAGCAAAGAGTTTATTAGTGTAACAGATGCAACCACCCGGGCAGCACATCACTGGAAAATCCCCCTGCTGTTTCCTAAGAGGAAGCCAGAAGTTCTTGTCATCCTTGGACAAATCCAGGGGACAAGTCTGCTAATCCTGGGCTAGGGCCGTGATGAGCTCTCCATCATTCACATACCGTTCCTTCTTTCATAGCTGGAGGAATGTGCATGGACCATTTGACGAAGCCCCACTCTCCAACACCTGCTCACTGCCATCTGTGTTCCCGAAGAGGCACAGACCCAGACATACACACACCCACGTGCACACACACACACACCCCTACCAAACCCATTCTTAATCTGGGGCGAGTTGCCTCCTTCATAGCCCTCCTTCATAAGCCAGGCCAGAGAGAGGAGCGCTACAAGTTCATTAGCAGAGGACAGGGCCACACGAACCCCTGGAAGAATGTGAGTCCGCATCTCCCCAGCATTGCCAAGGGCAGAGACCCCGGCTCCGCTATTCTGGTCTCCCACAGAGCTATTCTCAGCGTTAGAGCAGGGCCAGGCCTCCAGGCTGAAATGAAGCATTGCATAGGACACCCAACTGTTTTTGTTATACGCTCCATGCTCCCCAAGCCGCAGCCAATTTAGCAATTTCAATTCCAAATAAGTCAAAGCGCATACTTACTGAACATCTAGTGCTCTCTTTGCACTGGGCCATAAGGAATAAACAAAGGCACCTGCAGCCTGGTGAGGTCAATGCGCCTTACGTGAGTAATTAGAGGTAGTGAGTACTTCCGCTACGAAGTCCTTGATGCCTTGAGACCCTATGGCAGAGGGGCTGGTCCAGTCCAGGGGCCAGGAGGGGCCTCCCGTGGAAGTGATTCTCAAGATGAAGGTTGAGAGGAGCTTACTGAGAGAGAGGCAGGGGCAGGAATACTGGTGTTCCAAGCAGAGGAAGCACAGGGAGCGAGCGAGGGTCGGGGCTAGGGGAAGATGCCCTATTCTAAAATTCCAGGCCTAGAAGGCTTTCGTCTGTTGGAGTATAAATCCAGTTCCTGTGGGTCTGATAATCATGGGCAGATTCTCCAGTTCAAATATCCCTAAGCTGCTGACCACCAAGACTCAACGGGGGTCCTGAGGGACTGGAGGATCCCCGTGAGTGTTTACTCAAGCAGCAAGACAATTGGCTGGCATTTCTAGCTTCCCTCGTATCTTATGTTGGGAGAGGTGCCGGTCAGTTCAGTACACATAAATTCAATCGCAGTGTGGGAGTGTGGCAAGGATCTTGCATTAAATCCTTTTTGTGTGTATGTTTAGTCACTCAGTCATGTCCAACTCTTTGCAACCCCATGAACTGTAGCCCACCAGGCTCCTCTGTCCATCGGATTCTCTGGGCAAGAATACCAGAATGGGTTGTCATACCTTCCTCCAGGGGATCTTCCTGCCCCAGCGATCAAACCCAGGTCTTCCACATTACAGGCTCTTTCTTTACCGACTGAGCCAACTGCTGCTGCTGCTGCTGCTAAGTCGCTTCAGTCGTGTCTGACTCTGTGCGACCCCATAGACGGCAGCCCACCAGGCTCCCCCGTCCCTGGGATTCTCCAGGCAAGAACACTGGAGTGGGTTGCCATGTCCTTCTCCAATGCATGAAAGTGAAGAGTGAAAGTGAAGTCACTCAGTCATGTCCGACTCTTAGGGACCCCATGGACTGCAGCCCACCAGGCTCCTCCGTCCATGGGATTTTCCAGGCAAGAGTACTGGAGTGGGTCGCCATTGCCTTCTCTGACTGAGCCAGCTGGGATCCTTTAATAAATTTTTTATTTATTTGGCTGCACTGGGTCCTAGTTGCATCGTGTGGGATCTTTTTGTAGCAGCACAGTCTCCCTGGTTGTGGCTTAAGGACCCCAGGGGTCTCGGGCTCAGTAGCTGTGGCTAGAAAGCTTAGTTGCTCCGTAGCATGTGGGATCCTCATTTCCTGACCAGGGATCAAACCTGCATCCCTGCATTGTCAGGTGGGCCACCAGGCAAGTCCTACAGTAAATCCGTCCTATTGTGAAGAGTAAAGAAAAGTAGGATGGCGACTTTTCTGCCACGAGGGAGCCAGGGCAGGGCAGTGCCTTTCTTGTGTTTAGCAGAGCCTCGTTCTCATCCTGCCCTGTGATCCATTCAGTTCCCTTCCGTAAACCTGCTGGTTTTCAGCCATTCCTGATGGGCAAACTTCCCCCAAAGGCAGAAACGTAAAACATTTAGCTGATTAAAATATAGGACAAATGAAATCTTTTCACTTTATGAAAAATGAACCTCTTCAAGGAAGAAAAAATAATAATAAGAAGAACCCTAAATATAAATGGAGGAGAAGCCCAGCGTTAAACGGGAAAGGAAGAAAACGGAGCCCTGAGACGCGAGGGTGGAAGCCCCGCGATGCCTCCAACACAGAAGCCCTCTGCTGCTCCCCTGAGCACTCCTAGTTAGCCGGCTCTCTTTGGTTTGGACAATAGGGAGTTGTGGCAGATATCAGGGGGCGGGTGTGAAGTGAGTTCAGGCTATTAGTCCCTTTTCTCTTTCTCTCTGGGATGGTCTTGAGTTGATGATGTCCTTTGATCAATTCTCTGCTCCTTTCAAAGTAGCATTCTCCACCTGCTTCAGCCCTCCCTGCCTCTTGTACCACCTTCTCCTCATCCATCAAGGCCTAAGGATGCTCTGTTGATAGTCCAGGTCCCTGTATTGGTCCTTGAAGATGCCCTACATGAGCCACACTATTGGGTGCGATCTGCTTATTGTCTTAATGTTTTCTTACAGCTGTAACCTGTTACAGCTACAGATCTGAATTCTATTCGGCATAGCACTGTGATGGTCTCAAGACAACACCCAAAACTCAGCTTGCCCTGGGTCCTTGCAGCCAGGAATGGCCCTATGACATAGCTGAGGCCAACGAGGGACAACCAAACATGCTGAAGGGGTAGTGGCTTTCTGCAAATGTTCTTTACAAGGAGGAGAGTTCAGCTGGTTTGCCTCTCCGTTTCTCTAGCCCTTGACCTTCTTCCTTTGAGGACAGTGGGTGCCACGCCCACCTCTAGAGGATGAACTTGAAAGCCACATGCTAGGGAGAGAGGAGCCGAAAGCGAAAGAATCTGGGAAGCTTAAGGCACTGAAACGATGGTGGTTGTAGCTTCAGACTTCCAATTTCCAGATTATTTGTTACATAAGAAAAATAGGAACTTCCCTGGTGGCCCTCTTTGGGGTGCAGGGGACACAGGTTTGATTCCCAGTCGGGGGACTAACATCACACATGCCTCTAAGAAACTAAGCCTAAGGGCCAAAACTACTGAGCCCGCCCGCCACGACTAGAGAGTCTGTGAGTTGCACAAAGACCCAATGCAGCCAAATAAATAAATAAGAACAAACAGATCCATATTTGGAGGAGTCTCTGTGCCTGGGTTTCTGCAGCCAATACAATTCTAACAGATACTTCGCACTTTTCTCTAATTTAGCTTGCATTAAGCTGGCTGCTTATTTAATCTTCCCAACTTTGTCCTCTTCTGATGTCTCACAATTCAGTCTTTTTAATGGCTTCTCCAGTCTTTGACTTCACTTCCTTCCTACTTCCAATATCCAGGTACCATGATTTACATCTTTTTCAATGACCCACCTGGAAACTACACCCACTTTCCTGACCCCAGAATGCTTTCTGTTAAAACTCCCTTGTTCTCAGTCTTCTGAAACAGCTCCAGAAGACTCTAAGAAGAAAGTGGCACATGGCAAGTTAATGTAATAATATATATATTGGAGCTGGAATCAGACAATGTGGGGTTGCTGCTGCTAAGTCGCTTCAGTCGTATCTGACTCTGTGCGACCCCATAGACGGCAGCCCACCAGGCTCCCCCATCCCTGGGATTCTCCAGGCAAGAACACTGGAGTGGGTTGCCATTTCTTTCTCCAATGGATGGAAGTGAAAATGAAAGTGAAGTCACTCAGTCATATCCGACTCTTTGCAACCCCATGGACTGCAGCCCACCAGGCTCCTCCATCCATGGGATTCTCTAGGCAAGAGTACTGGAGTGGGGTGCCATTGCCTTCTCCAAAAGGCATTTTTCTCCATTATTTTCTGCTTTGACCAGGGGCAAATTAGTAATCTCTCTTAGAATCAGGTTTTACCATTAGAAAATATGGGCTAAATTTGTTTTACTTAGGCCATAGAGTTGTTATAAGATTCAAAATCAAATACAAATGTTTTCCAGTTTTGAAAAAGCAATTGCACAGTCGGCATACTCATTTATGGATTATTATCATTATTGGAATCATGGCGAGACAGTGCAGAGCATTGGGTAGGAGCCAATTGTAGACCGAGAGGAGCTGGTTAAACTACTGGTACTTCAGGGTTTCCAGAAGCTACATGATGCTGTTATTAACATCATCAGCCTTACAAGACCGTAGGATATTCACTTCCCCAAATAAGGCTGTATCGTGGGCACTTGATTTTTTTTTTCCCCTCACTGTTTTGCTCTTAGTCAATGACATAATTGGAAATGCTGCTGCTGCTGCTAAGTCGCATCAGTCGTGTCCGACTCTGTGTGACCCCATAGACGGCAGCCCACCAGGCTCCCCTGTCCCTGGGATTCTCCAGGCAAGAACACTGGAGTGGGTTGCCATTTCTTTCTCCAATGCAGGAAAGTGAAAAGGGAAAGTGAAGTCGCTCAGTCATGTCTGACTCTTCGCGATCCCATGGACAGCAGCCTACCAGGCTCCTCCATCCATGGGATTTTCCAGGCAAGAGTCCTGGAGTGGGCTGCTGGTAAATCAGATAATTCAGAAACTACCTCTTCATTGCAGAATAAAGGAATCTGGGTATTTGTTGCAATGCAGTTGGTTTTCTCCCAAGGAGCTGGAAATAGGCGGAATCTGACTTTCTGATTTTTTTTTGTCTGAACCTGACTTTCTCTCCATGGCAGTCGGTACTCTCTCTGCCTGACCAAAGTCACGGGCAATTAGTCTCCATCCACTAAGTCACTGAAGTCCTCCGCAGTATTTTCTCAGGAATTAATCTAAGAAATGAGTCTCCATCTAGATTTTCCTGCAAGTTGCCAACCGAGAAGAGGAGGTAGCAGAAGTGAGTGTGGCACACACACCTTGTATCTATAGCACCAACAAAGGTCCAGTTAACATAAGATGTAGTGTGGGAAGGCAGTTTTAGAGTTCAGCCTTGAAGCTGGAGGGCCTGGGTTCAAATCCCATCTCTGCCACTTCTCATTGCGGTGACCTTGGACAAGTCAGCAATCAGTTAATTGGACAAGTCGGCAATCAGTTAATTGGACAAGTCGGCAATCAGTTAATTTCTCATGCCTGACTTTTCTCTTCTGAAAAATGGGAATAACAGGAATACCTCTCTCACAAGTGTATTATAAGAATCGGATTACATTATAAGCAAAATGCTTCGACCAGTACTTGGCACATGGGAAGATTCCATGGATTTTTCTATTTTTGTCACCTCATTGTCAGTGAGGTAGAGGTGCAGACTCAGTGTTCCGATGATTCAGTTATTTAAGAAAAGCTAGCTATTGAATTTTTATTGTGATGCTTAAGTATTGGCATCTCATTTAAAAGCCTTCAACACTATACACACACCAGGGGGAAAAAATGGCAGAGAGCAGAATTCAGCCTCCAGTCCACTAGTTTTAGCATCTCTGAATTGGAGAAATCTAAAGTAGATGCATAATTTCATGTCAGTTCTGGGTCTTAGAAAAGTCATTTTCAAGGAAGGATGCACTTAGATCTTGAAAGGAAGGAAGAGGTGTGAGAAGGAGGTCAGCAAGGACCTGCTGTGTGCCGGCCTCATGCCAACACTTTACAAATATGATTTTGTTACTTTCTCACAATCATGTGGAAAGTGGGATTCGTCATCTTCTTCTCACAGATGGAAGGTGAGACTCAGAGAAATTAAGCAATTTGTCCAAATTTACATGGCCAAGATGGCAGAGCAGAGATTCAACTCAGATCTCGCGCTGAAGCCCACATTCTTATTTTTGTTTTCTGAAGATTCCTTACTTAATTAACTGATTTAGTTATTGAAGTTGATTTGCAGTGTTTCAGGTGTGCATCAGAGTCATTTGGAGATGTGTGCGTGCTAAGTCACTTCGCCTGTGTCCTTCTCTTTGTGACCCTATGGACCCGCCAGGCTCCTCTGTCCCCAGGATTTCCCAGGCAAGAAAAGTGGCATGGGTTGCCATGCCCTCCTCCAGGGGATCTTCCTGCCCTGACCCAGGGATCAAATCCATGTCTTGTATGTCTCCTGCAGTGGGATATTACTCAGCTATAAAAAGGAACACATTTGAGTTAGTTCTAATAATGTGGATGAACCTAGAACCTGTACTAAAGAGTGAAGTCAGTCAAAAAGAGAAAGACAAATATCATATATTAAGGCGTATATAAGGAATCTAGAAAGATAGTACTGATGATCCAACTTGTAGAGCAAGAAAGGAGATGCACACATCAAGATCAGACTTCTGGACACGGTGGGAGAAGAAGAGGTTGGAATGATGTGAGAGAATAGCATTGAAACATACACATTTCCATATGTAAAACAGAGCCAGTGGGAGTTTGCTGTATGAAGCAGGGAACCCAAAGCTGGTGCTCTGTGACCTCCTAGGAGGGTGGGATGGGGAGGGAGGTGGAAGGGGGGTTCAAGAGGGAGGGGATATAGGCACACCTGTGGCCGATTCATGTTGATGTATGGCAGAAAGTCCACGTTCCTTACCACCTTTTAAAACGACTTGTCAATTAAGCCACAGAAATGAAGGCAGTATTTGCTCCTGATATAATAGGTGAATTCCAAAATCTCAGTGACTTACTCCAACGGGAGGTTACTTCTCACTCATGGAAAATCCAAACGTGTATAGCTAATCCGTGATGTCTTCTGTCCAGTTATTCAGAGACCTGGTTCCTTCTGTCTCCTGGCTCAGCTATGTTTCTATGGGGTCACCAAGAAGGGGAGTGCGTGGAAAGAGCACGGAGCACATTGAAGCAGATGTATTGATGGGCATTGCTTCCAATCACAGGCCGAGTCCCAACGTCCAGTCACATGATCATACTGGGCAAGAGATAAACCTGGGGAATGTGATCTAGTTATACTCCAGAAAGTAGACGAAACAGGTCTGGTAACATCTAGGAGTTTCTGTCACAGAAGTCTGGATGTCAATATCCCATCTGAGACTTAATAAAAATTTTTTTAGATGTTTAACTACCAGTTTTTTTTATTTTGATTAATATTTATTGGAGTATATATATATAGTTGCTTAACAATGTTGCATTAGTTTTTGCTGTACCGCAGACATTTAATAACTCTTTTGCCCACCTAGGCCCAGTGCCTTGGTCCTGAGCAGTGGTGGTGGTGGTGGTGGGCTTTGAAATTAGGTGGTAGGATTTTCAGCCTATCTTGACAGTGAAATGATGATAAAATCTCATAAATAACTATTTTCTCGAGAACATGTTTGGCTGCTGCTGTATTAGTGTATTACAAAGACCATTTCTTTCTGACGGTCTGTTATCTTAAAAAAAAAAGTAGTTACAATGTGGACATTCCTTTAAATCCCATAATCCATCATCAACAACAGTATTATGTGGTAACTCCCTCTTTTAAATTGAATTTTAGTGCTCTCCATTAACAGTTCACTAGGGAGAAATGACAAATCATTTCATGGCTCAACAGCAGCAGACAGATGCGTTCAGCAAAGAACGAGGTCTGGTGGGGGGTGGATGAAACTTGTAGCCCCTGAATCAAGAGTAGTTGCTTTCCACGTGTAGAAGGACATCATTTAGCCTCACTAGGGGTCATTAGCCCATTCTTTTTGTATGAACAGCAAAATGTGTCTTCTTGTTTCTGTTCGCTTCCATGTACCTTTTACAGCAGTGGGTACAGGAGCTATGGAAGTTTCCACTTTTTTGCTCTGAGCCAATTTCTTCCTCTCCTTTAAGTGGAAGATGTTCCAGGGTACCTACATTTTTCCTCCCTTGCGATTGTTCTTTCTTTCTAAACTCTTCAAGGAAAATCAGCACTGGAGCCTCAGTCTGTTAAAAAGACTTGTAAATGCATCTGGGATTTGGTTTCTTCACACAATGCTTTTATTTTAATGCAGGGAACCCCCCACCCCCACCCACCCCCCACCAGGACATTGTCTGCATTCAGCACAGCTGCCTTTGTTTTAGCCAGCCACAAGAGGCGAGGGGGGGCAGGATGGCTGTCTTATGCAACCTCTCTCCTGAAGAAAATGGCAACATAATGGTGATTTTTTGAATTTTTAATTTAATTCTTTCATTGAAGTAGAGTTGATTTATAATGTGTTAATTACAGGTGTACAGCAAACTGATTCAATTATACACGCACACACACACACGCACACACACACACATCTACATTCTTTTTTCAGTTTCTTTTTCCTTAGAGGTCATTACAAAATCCTGAGTACAGTTTCCTATGCTGTCCGGTAGGCACTTGTTGGCTATCTATTTTATATATAGTAGTGTGTATCTGTCGGAGAAGGCAATGGCATCCCACTCCAGTACTCTTGCCTGGAAACTCCCATGGACAGAGGAGCCTGGTAGGCTGCTGTCCATGGGGTCGCTGAGTCAGGCACAACTGAGCGACTTCACTTTCATTTTTCACTTTCATGCATTGGAAAAGGAAATGGCAACCTACTCCAGTGTTCTTGCCTGGAGAATCCCAGGGATGGCGGAGCTCAATGGGCTGCCATCTGTGGGGTCTCACAGAGTCGGACACGACTGAAGTGACTTAGCAGCAGCAGTGTGTATCTGTTAACCCCAACCTCCTAATTTATCCCTCCCCACTCTTTCCCTTCGGTAACCATGCATTCGTCTCTAGGAGCAAGCCCCCACCCAATAGAGAGGAACATCCATGCCGTAGTTTGCTTTTCTGTGACCACCAAGTACTCTGGCCACCATCTAGGAAGAGGAAATTTAACGCACAGTCAGAAAAAGCAAATGGCATAGTTTGTTAAGCAGTTGCAAGTAAAGAAGGGATTCCCCGGGGGGGCTCAGTGGTAAAGAATTCGCCTGCACTGTAGGAGATGTGGGTTTGATCCCAGCATCAGGAAGATCCCCTGGAAGAAGAAATGGCAACCCACTCCAGTGTTCTTACCTGGGAAATGCCATGGACAGAAGAGCCTGGGGACAGAGAACCACGGGGTCGCACAGAGTCAGACACGACTGAGCGACTGAAGGACAACAGGAAGTAAAGACCCTCCAAGTCAAGTCCCGCTGTCCGCCTGAATCACAAGCTGTTCTCAGCATCACTTTCAGTTGTGGAGGGAGGGTTTAATCCCACCTGAGTCCACAGAGGTCCGTAGCATCACCATTTTCCTCTACTAGAAATCAACTTCCTCATCTGTTCCAAAGCACCCCAGTTATTAGCCCGGTCTCTCTGTTACACTCACACTGAGAAATTCTAGCACTTGGACTCCTGGCAACGTGGTAACACAAGGAAAGAGTCTTCATGTCCCCTTCCAGAGAGGGAATGCATGCTTCAAACTCATCAGCTCCTCCCACCCTCCTAAGAACTATTAGTCCAGATCAGGGTACATACAGTCTGGTTGAATTCTGGTGAGGGCTTTCCCCTGGTTTGCAAACAGCTGGCTTCTTGCCGTGTCTGCTCCTGGCAGAAGACTCCATCCTCATGATCGAATCACCTTCCAAAAATTCCCTTCTCCAAATACCATCATGTCAGAGATGAGGGTTTCAGCAAAAAAAAATTTTGGAGGAATACAAGCCTGCAATCCATAACAATTAAAACCACAGTGAGCTATCATATGCAGTAGGATAACTATGAGTGAAGTCGCTCAGTCGTGTCCGACTCTTTGCAACCCCATGGACTGTAGCCTATTAGGCTCCTCCGTCCACGGGATTTTCCAGGCAAGAGTGCTGGAGTGGATTGCTATTGCCTTCTCCAGGGGATCCTCCCAACCCAGGGATCAAACCTGGGTCTCCCGCATTGCAGACAGATGCTTTACCGTCTGAGCCACCAGGGAAGCCCAGGATAACTATAACAATAAAAAATTTTTAAATAATAAGTTTTGGCGAGAATAAGGATGTGGAGAAATGGGAGTCCTCATGCATAGCTAGTGGGTCCTTATAATGGTGCAACAGCAACAGAAAATATGGAGATTCCTCAAAAAAACTAACATAGACCCAGCAATCCCACTCCTAGGTATATACCCTGAGGAGGGCACAGCGACCCACTCCAATATTCTTGCCTGGAGAATCCCATGGACAGAGGAGCCTGGTAGGCTACAGTCCATAACGTCACAAACAGACATGAGTGAAGTGACTTAGCAAGCATGCAGGTATATAACCAAAAGGATTGAAAACAGGTATTGAAGCAAGTATTCATACACACATATTCATCACAGCATAACTCACAATAGCCAAAAGGTGAAAATAACCCAAGTGTCCATGAATGGATGAATGGGGGAACAAAATGTGGTCTATATGAATAATGGAATATTATTCAGCCATAAAAATGAATGAAGTTCTGATACATGTTACAGGGTGGATGAACTGTGAAAACTTTATGCTAAGTGAGGGAAAAAAGGCACAGAATGACATGTGTTCCATGAGTCCTTTTACATGGACTACATAAAATAGATAAATCCATAGACACAGAATGCAGAGTGTAAGCTGCAGGCTGCCTTGGGGAGGGAGGAATGGGAATTTGCTGCTTAGTGAGCATGAGGTTCTCTTTTAAGATGATAGCACTGCTTTGCAACTCGATAGAGATGATCCTTTTCAGAACTTTATGCATGCACTAAGTGTTCCTGAATGGCAAATTTTAAAGTGGTTCATTTACTTATCTAAATTTTACTTGCATTTAAAAATGTAAGTTCCGTGTATATTTCCAGACGCATATGAAGTTCTATTCTGAGGATATGTGACCAGAGATTTCAACACTTGAACGTCCTATTTCCTTCTTTTGCCCCATGTTCTGGGATGAGTATGTCCCCTCAGAACCTGTATATTGAGATCCTAACCTCCAATGTGATGGTATTGGGCGTCTGGAAGATAATTAAGTCAGGAAGATAGAGCCCTCATGAATGGGATCAATATATATATGTACACACACACACACACACACATATATATACACATTGTGTGTATATTGTGTGTATACAAACAATGGAACACTAGCCATAAAAAAGAATGCAATCTTGCCATTTGTGCATTTGTGACAACATGCATAGACCTTGAGGGCATTATGTTAAGTGAAATAAGACAAACAGACAAAGACAAATACTGTGTAATGTCACTTCTATGTGCAATGTACAAAGCAAGACTAATAAAGAAACCAACCAACCCACAAAACCTAAGCTCACAGATACAGAGAACAGGTGGTTACCTGCTGGAGCAGGTGGGGATTAGCGGTGGGCAAAACGGGTAAAGGGGGTGGAAAGTTACACATTTTAGTTATAAAACAATAGGTCAGGGTTTCCCTGGTGGTCCACTGGTTAAGAATCTGACTGCCAACTCAGGAGTCTCAGATTCGATCCCTGGTCTGGGAAGATCCCACCCGCCACGGGGCAACAGAACCCACCCACCACACTACTGAGCCTGCACTCCGGAGCCTGCAAGCGGTAACTGCTGAGCCCACGTGCAGAAACTACTCAAGCCTGCGTGCCTAGAGTCTGTGGCCCACAACGAGAGAAGCCGCCGCAGTGATAAGCCCACACACCACAACTAGAGAGTAACCCGCACCCAGCAATGAAGACCCAGCATAGCCAAAAATAAATAGTAATTTTTAAAAAAGAAAAAGTAAGTCAAAGGAATGTAATGTGCCACATGCCAACTCCGGTTAATAATCCTGTATTGCATATATGTAGGTCGCTAAGGGAGTACACCTTCAAAAGCCTTCATCACAAAAAAAGAAAAAATACATAACTATGTGTGGTGACAGATGGTTACGAGACTTATAATGATCACAATGCATACAAGTACTAAATCACTATGTTGTATACCCAGAACTAATTCAATGCTAGATGTCCATTATGCAAAAAAAAAAAAAAAAAAAAGTAAGCCGCAGGAAGCTCCCTTGTTCTCTCGACCTCTCTACCATGAGAAGCTAGAAGGAGAAACATTGAATTGGCCAAAATTTCAGTCGGGTTTTTCCATAACATTTTACCTGAAGGAAGCTTTTGACCAATTCAATAGCATCCCCGAAGACAGCTCTTGCCAGTCCCCAACCATATTGGCTCCCTGATCTCGGATTTCCAGCCTCCAGGACTGTGGTGGCTTATCTGCGTTGTTGATAAGCCATCCAGCGGATGGTGTTCTGTTCGATACCGTGCCTCCTCACCACCATCCTACCAGCTCCAGTCCCCATGTATCAAGCTCGAGACTTCACTTACCCTCTTATTTTGACATCCCTGACTCACTGCTGGTCTAGCCTACAGAAGATGCTGGGCATACTGGGGGCAGGACTGTTCAGCAGT
Organism: Cephalophus harveyi; assembly: GCA_006410635.1. Lineage (NCBI taxonomy): Eukaryota > Metazoa > Chordata > Mammalia > Artiodactyla > Bovidae > Cephalophus > Cephalophus harveyi. Next base: position 330,137 of record SJYT01036367.1, on the reverse strand, counting down.
TCCAGTGCCTGCCACAGAGATGTGCAGTGATTGATAAGCAGCCAAAAATAACCAGGGTAGGCAGAATGTTTCTAAATAGAAATGTGATGCACTTGCAAGTGGGCATGAAGCGAATATGGCAGAGCCCCAGAAAGACAGCAGATGGGTAGTTTAGACGCAGCTGCTGTCACTGGGTGGGGAGAGAGACTTGCTGATCACCATAGAGATAGGGGGCAGTGAAGACTTATTTGGGGAGAATGTTTCAAGGGCATAAAGAATGGAAGTAGTCTTTTCCCACCTGAAACTCAATAAAGGGATCATAAGATCAGGTTTGTGGTAATGGGTTGGGGGTTAAGAACTGATAAAAGCCCTTAGCCTTTAGGTGAGGGTTTACCGTAGTGCAGAACACACAGGATCCCATGGTGTGACGCCCACCCCTTAAATAACGACTGTTAGGCCACAGAAGCATCTGAAAGGTCTTAAGAAAGAACTTTACATGCTAGAGCAGTTACTGCATTTTTTTTCAAACCTGGGGAGCAAAGAACCACGTTTAGTCCCTTTCAGGAAACTGTCATTTTTGTCAGGCTTGCCCATCTCTTCAGACCTTCGTGGGAACTTCTTGGCATCATGCAGTGAGAGGAACCAGGTGGCCACCTGTGCTCTCTCCTCCACTGGCATCTCCTGACATGCAATTCATCACATCTGATCTTTAGTTATCTGCAAAGTTCATCTAGGCTTGTTAGCACCACCGTGACATCTGTAATTTACTTAAAATGGCATCGGCCTAAACAGCATGGTATTATTTGTGTGTTGGTGAAAACTGTATTTTAGTGCAGTCAGATGCTTTATTCTGGAACTCACACTCCTAGCATTGTAGGCACATACTGGAGGTAGCTGCTATTTTGCTTCTTTTATTTAAGCTGAATAAACATACAGTGTTTACTTTAGGCTTTGAAAATACTAAGCCAAAATAACCCAGGAATAATACCAGAATACTTTAGTGTATCTTCCAACAGCATCAAAGTCATGATGGGTTCTTATAGATGAGATCAGTGATTATTCAGAATATGTCATAGCTAGAATATTGCAGGGACACCCCTTACTGCTTCTTGAACATCTGATCACATTTGCAACCTTTTTTCTGAGGGAGAACGCTAGAGCTGGCCTCTGCATGGTCCTGTGACTAGCTTTTAGGATCAGAAGTTTCTGGTTGTATATTTTCTGCTCTAATAACAGAATCCAGCCTTTAGAATATTGTCTGCCCTAGGTGAACTTTCTATACAGAGTTGGTTTGATGAGCGTTAAGGTTACAAAGATGGCCTTTATCATTTTGTTTCTTTTTATCTATCTATCTGGTTGCATTGGGTCTTAGTTGCAGCATACGCATCTTCATTGTGTCCTGCAGGACCTTTTGTTGTGGTGCACAAACTCTCTATTTGTGGGGGGGGGGCTAGGTGCCCCATAGCATGTGATACCTTGGCTTACCAACTAGGGATCAAACCTGTGTTCATTCTTAACCCCTGGACCACCAGCAAAGTCCCCATCACATTGTTTCTTGCCTACTTGCTACCAAATGTTTGGTTTTTGGTTTGTTTAGTAAATATCCAAGTGTTGGAAAGAATTTGGTCTAAGACTTGCTCTCATTGGCCTTCCCCGGTGGCTCAGATGGTAAAGAATCTGCCTGCAACTTGGGAGACCAAGGCTTGATCCCTGGGTTGGGAAGATCCCTTGGAGAAGGGGGTGGCTGCCCACTCCAGTATTCATGCCTGGAAAATCCCATGGAGAGAGGCGTCTGGTGGGCTACAGTCCCTGGGGTCACGAAGGGTGGGACAGGACCGAGTCACTTCTTTTTGTTCGTTTGCTTGCTTTGCTTTCATCATAATCTCGTGGCAAGATTGTGAAGCTGCAGCTAATGCTCAGCCGTCTCAGACTCCTTGGTGGCTATCGTTATCCACCAGGAGGAACCCAAATGGATTTAAGGAGTGTCACAGCACCGGGTCCGGGTCTGGCCTCCAGCACGAGTGGGGCTCGTAGCATCTGGAGCTGTATTCTCTCACCACCACCGTGAGATGGCCAGGGTTCTCTGCCTCTTGGGATCCTGACATGGCCCGTCACACACAGTAAAGACTGCTCCCCACAGCCACGTGGGACCCTCTGTTAGACTTTTTTCTCTTTTTCTTCCTCACTGTGGTACCAGGAGGAGTGCTCCAACGATGGCTGCTTTCCTGGGTTCCAGACAGGACTTGTCTCCTGTCACCTACCCTGTGATGGCCTGAGCACCATCTGTGATGCTAATAATTCCTAAGTGTGGATGCCATTATCTCTGTCTCCGGATAGCCACATCCTTATGCAGTCCCCTCCTATATTGGACCACGGTGGGTCTATGGACCCAGTGCTAAGCTGCTTCAGTCATGTCAGACTCTTTGTGACCCCATGGACTGTAGCCCACTAGGCTCCTCTGTCTGTGGGAGCCTCCAGACAAGAACACTGGAGTGGGCTGCCATGCCCTCCTCCAGGAGATCTTCCCGATTCAGGGATAGAACCCACGGCTCCTGCATTGCAGGCAGGTTCTTTACCACTGAGCCACCAGGGAAGCCCCCTTTTGGAACCAATAGAACAGAACAAAAACAGTGGTCTGTCCCTCCAAATATCAGGTAACAAAAGGCACAGTGGCTCCGTTTTGGGTGCTCTCTGTCTCTCTCAAGTCTGGCTGAGCCAACTAACCCAGTAAGAGGAAAATAAATTGCCTCTAAGTCAATGGCAGTCTTGACCCCAGGGAAGGAATTGTACTGTAGAGTCGCATAAACAAGGGTGTTATTGTTCCAGGGGACCTGCTGGTATAAGGGGCCAGCTTGGGGGTCAACCATTCATCCAGATGATCTAGAAATCCAGGTGTTTGATGGCCATTCTCACAACTTTTTCTCCTTTACCAAGAAGAGAAATGACTGCCATTATTTGAGTGACAGTGATTCAGCAAATTCATAACTTCACAAACCCATCACGTTCATCCTGACTGGAGTAACCTAAATCTTTCAGGTGTGTGGCAAGGTCAGGTAATGGTACTGGGGTCTTGGGACCAGAGGGGTCCTTGCCTTTATAGATCCCTACCCCAGATCTGGTCCCTTACTTTGTGATTTTGGAAAAATCATAGTCTCCTTAGGTCTTAGCTTTATCATCTGTAAAAATAGATACAAGAATTCCATGCTCTATGTAACAGAGTTTTTAAGAGAATGAAACGAGTTAATATTATGTGGAAGTGTTTGGTAAACTATGAAATGCTATGTAATTATGAAGGATTATTATTATTCAGCCCAATCAATTCAGAAAACCTACATGTAAATTTATAAATTAGAAAGTCATTAGGTGCTAAAAATATTGTTCCAAATCTAATTAAATTAGCAGGATGGTTCATTTGTCAGTTTGTATGCTAAGTATCCAAATAGCGATGCTATGGAATGTAACTAATGAACAGGAATAGAGCAAAATAATAGGTTCATTCAAGAGCTAAAGCAACTACCTATATGTTTGCTAAGTCTTAAGAGCAATCTTATTCAGAATTCACTATTTGAAAGATAGGAAATCAGGGCCTTATTAATGACTGATTTTCTTAGGCCTCTTATAAACAGTGTGAAAATATATACAACCTCTATTTGTATTGTGGACAGTGACTGAAGCCATGAAATTAAAAGACACTCCTTGGAAGGAAAACTATGACAAATACAAACAGCATATTAAAAAGCAGACATATCACTTTGCTGACAAAGGTCCGTCTTGTCAAAGCTACAGTTTTCCAGTTGTCACGTATGGATTTGAGAGTTGGACCATAAAGAAGGCTAACCGCTGAAGAATTGATGCTTTTGAAGCGTGGTGCTTGAGAAGACTTTTGAGAGTCCCTTGGACTGCAAGGAGATCAAACCAGTCCGTCCTAAAGGAAGTCAGTCCTGAATATTCATCAGAAGGACTGATGATGAAGTTGAAGCTCCAATACTTAGGCCACCGGATAGGAAGAGCTGACTCATTGGAAAAGACCCTGATGCTGGGAAAGATTGAAGGCAGAAAGAAAAGAGGGCAACAGAGAATGAGATGGTTAGATAGCCTCACCAACTCAATGGACATGAACTTAAGGAAACTAGGAGATAGCAGAGGACAGAGGAGGCTAGCGTGCTCCAGTTCATGGAGTCACGAAGAGTTGGACACAGTGACTGACCAACATTTCATTGCTCTTTAGTTTTCTCAATGTTTTCAGTACACTTACTCCTTTGATTATCATAAAATAATGCTAACTGAACATTTATCCCAATGCATATACAAGTGAAGAAATTGAGCTTCAGAATGAACATCATTCCGAGGTCATATGGCTATTATGCACCAGTGTGCAGTGAGGATTTGCTTGTAGGCTTTCTCTCTTCAGGTCATTTATACTTTCCATTACACTACAGATACTGTGAACTCTATGGATGGTCGATCTTGATTATTCAGCCTCTCTTTCCATCCCTGGGCTATCAAGCAAACACACAATCATTCCCTCTCAGCAAATTAGCTTAAATCGCCATTTTATTTTGGCCCCGGGGGAAAAGCCACTAAGTTCTCTTGCCCAGGTCTGAGTTGGGATAACTTTTCAAATCACAAGAAGTTTTTTTTTTTTTTTTCTTTTTTACAAGAAGGAAAATTTTCCAGTATCCCCAATCTTTGTATATTATAGCGTTCTATGAGACTTTCTGTGAAGATGAATTTATCCCCAGGAACTCTGAGGAGCAGAGACTCTAATTTGTCCCAGAAATATAGCTGGAATGACAAAAATGACTCAGCACAGCCAGGGTAAGACCAAAGCAGGTAGCAGAGAAGACTTATTCTTGACACCTACCTCCTTGAGAGATTTCTAAGTAGAAGAGAAAAGCGAATTTTCTTTTTGTACCCTTTCTTTTTTCTTTCCTTTTTAAATCTTACTTTTAATCGGATCAGAAAAAGAAATCAGATCAGAAACACTGAAAGAAAAAAGAGTCAGGAAATCTGAAATATGTCCATAGAAGATGAGAATAACATTTTGTCAGACATTATGGTGCAGATGAACCTATTTGCAAAGCAGAAATAGAAACACAGATGTGGAGAACAAATGTATGGACACCAAGGGGGAGGAGGGTGGGAAGGATTGGGAGACTGAGATTGACATAAATACACTACTATATATAAAATAGAAAACAAATGAAAATGAGAAGGAAATCCAAAAAAAAAAAAAAAAAAAGAGGAGTAAGACTATACATCTGTGTATGTATAGCTGACTCACCTTGCTGTACAGTGGAAACGAACGCAACACGTAAGGCAACTCTACTCCAATAGAATTGTTTTAAATATACGGTGTTATTAATGCAAGCATTGTTCATTGGTTTTCACATTTTGGAATTAACCTATAAACAGATCACAGGTCAGAAGTAAAACTTTCAAGAACAAAAAATATATTGATGATTGGACATATTTTTGATTCATATTTTCCAACAGCCTCCTTTTCTTCCCCTTACCTCCCAGAAGCTGAGATTCACAATTTTGAGGAAGGCTTTGGGGGTAAACCTTGTTCCTCGGATCTTTTGGTGTATGGGATGTTCTACACCCTGAATTGACCCAACTGACTGACCTGAGTTGCACTGAAGCCTTTTGCTCATTTCACGATGGGAAGGACTTGGAAGGGTGGGAGAGGGATGCTTCCTCTCCCTGATTGTGGGTATAATCAGGAAATAATTGCATGGGTGGTCGTCTCCCCCATTTCTTCGTTTGCTGTTGTTTAAAGGAGACAAGAAACACAGCTTCAGTGATTCTATTTGCTCCACACAATAGAGATGAAGCCCGTGGGCGTGCATGGCACTGCAGATTCCTTCGGGGATCACAATGGGCTGAGAAAACAAGGCGCTGCTGGAGGTATTGATTTCTGACACACAATTTTTCACTTTGATGGGAGATGGGGAGCAATGGGAATCAGTAAATATATTTCTAGGAGGTCTTAAAAAAAAAAACAAAACAAGGATTTGAGGATCCAGCTCTGAAAGAATGGGTATTTGTTCTGTGTATAGGACAGCAAGGGGATTGAGAAGTATTGAATAAACACACATACACGTACACTTGTGTGCATAGACCTAGAGTCCTTAATTTACAAAAATAAATCTCAGAGACAGCAGCCATTTATAAATCAGCTGTTTGGAGCAACTTTTCAGAGAAACAGTACACCGCAGTAGAGTTAGCTAGCTTGCACGGGTCATAAAAGCCCACGTGCTCTTAAACACCAGTGTTCTTGAGGAATTTTAATGTATGGTAATATCCCTTAGGGAAAATGCCTTTCAGCTTTCTACATCAGAAAGCCCTTGCTTTTTTGTCTTAGAAAAGCAAGGATTAATTACATGTAAACCAGAGGGATTAAGTGAAGCAGTAAATACTGAAAGAAATAGAATCATGAGAAAATTTAAGTACAAGAAGTGCTTGACAAATTGTGTATTTAAATTCAGTGTATTCCAATAAATGCTCATTGACCACACATTATTACAATTTGGGCTTAGCTGCATCCTCCCTTCTCCATGACTCCCAGCTTAGATTTCAAAGAAGGCTGGTTTCACGCGGATGCCAGGAAAAGGTAAAGGATAACAGCTTAATATAGACGTGGGTATTAGCTTAGTAGTTTGGATGGACTTCTTGGCTGTTTCCAGAACCCCTCCAATCTTTATTTATATTTGATCCCCAAGGTGGTCCCCCAACATCAAGTGCCCTGGGATGAGAATACACTTTTATATGAGGCCATATGTTCTACTGGGATCAAAAGTACCCTGCATGTGTGTTACAGGCAATGTATTTTCCTCTGGGTGGATTCGGTGGCCCAGTCATCGAAGGACAATCTCCACATTGGTGTCTTCTTTAGTTTTCCAAATCATATTCATCAGCTGCCTGATGTATTTGTTCTGTACCCGCTGAAAAGCGTCTTCACTCTTCTTTCAAGATGAAGTCAGTATCTGGACTCTTTCCTTATGCTTCCTCTGAAGTTAGATGCAGATTTCTGTTTCTCGCATCCCAGAGCTGGAGACCTCTGCCGAAAAGGGGCAGGATGCTACGGTCCTTTCCCAAATGTCCTTTGCCTACCTTTTGTCTGTGGAAGGGTTTTAACCAAATAAGTTATATCAGAGAAGTGAGAAAATGCAGAAACAAAGGAAAATAGTCAAAGGAGACCAAATAGTAATAGTTTAATCATGAAGCAAAGTCAAGGACCCTTAGTTCCTTCTCAAGGCCTATAGATAATATTCCGAGCCATATCCTGCGAGCTGTCTAATAGACACTGACACCCCCGCCAGGTGGAAAAGCTAACTACATGATGACCAGACTACAGCCATGACATAAACAGCCACAATTCCAAGAACTGTCCTCAAGGAAATGGGAACAAACTAACCCTGGAACTGAAGATTCAGTTCAGTTCAGTCGCTCAGTTGTGTCCGACTCTTTGCGACCCCATGAATCGCAGCACGCCAGGCCTCCCTGTTCATTACCATCTCTCGGAGTTCACTCAGACTCACGCCCATCGAGTCCGTGATGCCATCCAGAATTGAGTGCAGCACTTTCACAGCATCATCTTTCAGGATTTGAAACAGCTCAACTGGAATTCCATCACCTCCACTAGCTTTGTTCATAGTGATGCTTTCTAAGGCCCACTTGACTTCACATTCCAAGATGTCTGGCTCTAGATTAGTGATCACATCATCATGATTATCTGGGTCGTGAAGATCTCTTTTGTACAGTTTTTCTGTGTATTCTTGCCATCTTCTTAATATCTTCTACTTCTGTTAGGTCCAGACCATTTCTGTCCTTTATCGAGCCCATCTTTGCATGAAATGTTCCCTTGGTATCTCTAATTTTCTTGAAGAGATCTCTAGTCTTTCCCATTCTGTTCTTTTCCTCTATTTCTTTGCATTGATCGCTGAAGATCGTATTTAAAACAATCAAACCGGTCAGATCTCCGACGACTGTCAGAGCTGACTGTGCTGTTTCTGCATGTAGCACCCTCCCTCCATCTATAAAAGCTCTTGCCCACTGACTGTGTGTGTGTGTATGGAGGTAGTCAATCTTTGGACAGGCATCCACACCCCATTCCCCTTGCCAACATCCAAAATAAAGCAAACTTTCCTTCTACCAACCTGACCTTTTTATTGGCTTTTGAGCAGCAAACAGCCAGGCCTCACTTTCAGCTACACTACCCTAGGTTCAGTGGAAATAATTAACTCATGTTTTAGCCTGAATAGCATTTCTGATTCCAGCTCATCTAGGGATGACTACCCCATCCATGACCTGAGAAATATTCAATCCAGCCCCATCCAATCCCCAGTGCCTTGTCAGGACTGATTTCTGTGTTTCCCCATCAATCCCAGAGCATTTAAAATCCCCCCCATTTTGACTTAATCAAGGAGTCTCCATCAGGGAAGAAGATCACGTGCTCAAAGTAGACTGAGTCCGAGATTCTCCAGCATGGTGTTGGGAAGAAGCATGACCGTGACTGGAGACTGTTCTCTGGCCAACCCATGTCTCAACCTGAGGGGAAAGTATGCCACTGAGTCCACAAGAGTCTCTGATCTTGCTTCACTCCAAGATCTACAAGCCAGTCAGACTGTGACTCTATAGCTAAGTATCTGCTTTCCTTCAAATCTGTCAAAACCCCCTCGTAATCTCATAGTGATAACTGAAAATAAATGTGAATGTGCTTTAAAAAGTTAGAGCTGGGCTATAAATATCCAGCGTTGTTGTTTATGCTTACATCCCGTCCTATGAAATCCACTGATGTGTCTTTCCATCCACGACGCTGTTCCCTTCTCTGCACCACTTTATGTGAGTGGCTGTGAGTCAAAATGCAGACATAAACATCTTCATAAAGAAGGCTTGCTGCGACTGTGGCTATAAATGGCTGTAAATGCGCTTTTAGCTTTTCCTTCCTCTGATGCAGATGACTATGTGTCTTAAAACCCCTCTAGTGAGCTGTGTTTTGCCTTAAAAAGCTGGTGCTCCAAAAATAAGGCTGAGGCTGAGTCATCAAGCCCTGGGCCCGGGAAGGGATGTGGTGGAGGAGAAGTTGGAGGCATTTTCAGTGAAGAGCCCTGAACACAACAGGAGGACTTTCTTTTAGGGATTGGCAATCTATAACCCATGGGCTAAATTTGACTGGTTGCCTGTTTTGTTAATAAAGTTTTATTGGAACCCAGCACACTCATTCTTTTAGGTATTGTCCATCGCTGCTTTAATGCTGCTGCTGCTGCTGCTGCTAAGTGGCTTCAGTCGTGTCCGACTCTGTGCGACCCCATAGATGGCAGCCCACCAGGCTCCGCCGTCCCTGAGATTCTCCAGGCAAGAACACTGGAGTGGGTTGCCATTTCCTTCTCCAATGCAGGAAAGTGAAAGTGAAGTCACTCAGTCGTGTCTGACTCTTAGCGACCCCATGGACTGCAGCCTACCAGGCTCCTCCACCCATGGGATTTTCCAGACAAGAGTACTGGAGTGGGGTGCCATCGCCTTCTCCGTTATAATAGCAGAATTGATTAATTGCAAGAGAGAATGAATTTGGCCTAAAAACCTAAAATATTTATTCTTTGGCCCTTCAAATCAAACTGGCTAATCCCTGCTTCTTCTCTCATATCTGTAAGCATGAATATCCCCATTATTCTATACTTTGATTCATTTTAGCAACATAATACCCTATGAAGTACATGCAGATTGATTCTTTATGCCCAGTTTGCTGATGAGAAAGATGAAGCTCAGCAAGGTCGTAGGACTAGCCCCAATTCCATCATGAAGTAGTAGCCAGGAGGGACTGGCAGTGAGATTTCCCGTTTTATCTGATCCTCTGACACTCCTACTCTTCATCAACTTCTGAGTGGGAGCCTTCCTGTCATGTATGTGTGGGAGTGAATAATCTATCATCTATCTATCTGATGATCTAGCAATCTAGTGACCCATCTAACTATCTACACATCCTAGTTGTTGTTGTTTTTGTTTTTTTAATAGTTGGGATGAAGGATTGAAATTCAAGTTATTACACACATTCATTTTTAGATGAAAAATTATCACTTGCCATCCACCTCTGTAAGAATGATGTCACTGGCCACAGCAACCACTGACCTTCAACACATCCTCAAAGAAGTTCAAGGTCGAGATCAGGAATGAGGTGCTCTGGGCTCTGGGGAAGACTGGCAAAACAGGCCTTCTGATAGCTGGATATTTTCAAGAGGTTTTGTGAGCCCAAATTCTTGCATCATCTCACATCTAGAAAAGCATTAAAAGCATGAACGGAGACGTCTGCTCCTTGTGACTAGCAGAACCTTCTGCCAAAACGTGTGCTTGTCTGCCCTCAGACCCTTCGCCAAAATCACATGTAACCCTGACTGCCTCCCCTGCCTCTTTGGAGCTGGTCCTCAGTGCTATCTGATGAACTGTCTCCTGGGCTACAGGCCTCATTTTGCCCTCAGATAAAACTGAACTCACAACTCTCACATCACACTTTTTTTTTTTTTTTTCAGTCAACAAGCTCAACGCTGTACCAAATTAGAGTGTAAAGAACACTGGTTTGAGACTCCAAGTCCTGACCCTGCTCCTAAGTAGCTGAGCGACCTTGGCCAAATCAATTGGCTCTTTGGGGCCTTAGTCCTCTATTTATAATGTAAATAGGCAAACACAGTAAATTGTCTGCATGCAGACCTTCAAGTGGTGAACTTTCAGAGCTGTGAACAAGTGATAACATGCCCAGTCACTAAATTGGCTCACATATGTAGCTTACATTATCACACATGTGCATTCTCTACAAATGGTTGTGCTTTTATGCACTTTGCTGTATAGAGTATCTTTGTTTCAACTCCCGGATGTCCAGAAATAAGCATAAAAGTAACAGTATATATCTGATTGTGTTAGTTGGGTATGTAGGCTAACTTCATTGGACTTACAAATTAGACTTATGAACTCACCCTGGTAGGAGACATAAAAAAACCCAAACAACAGCAACAAAGCACACTTTAAATCACTGGCATCTTGAACTTTCTGGAAGTCTCTCGGTTCTCCTCTCCTTCCAATAGCATGTACTGCAGATAGCCCCCTGTGCACCGGCAAACCCAGGCACCCTCCCTAAGGCCGGGGAGCTGGGCGGGGGCTGGGGGGACGCAGGCAGAGGACGGGGCGGCTGAACTCACTCTCCAATCCTTAGCTATGTCTTCCCCTCTCCCCCTGGATCCAGATCTACTTCGCATCACCATGGCTTGTCCCCCACGTTATTTGGAAAACTGGGGACTCGTGTCTGTACAAAACAGGGACAAACAGAACAGTCACTTATTTTGTTACCAAAGAGTCTTTTTTCCTTTTAATGGAATGTGCTATTTTTAAGTCCCGTCTGCCTGCTGCAAGTGCCTGAGTGCCAATTGCCCTGAACACATTTGAATAATGTCCCCACATCCTTCAGTGGTGCGATGCAGGAAGGCAACTTTGCACTTTGCATTTTTATTGTGATGAAGCTATTTTATGATGGTATTTGAATCTCAACAACAAAAGATTCCTGAAAACAAGGCATTTCGAGACCACTTATGCAGGAAGGGAAGGTGGCCCAGACTGATTTCCTCCTGGGAAATATGGCCTGGGATATGTCTGTTCCTCAGGGAGGCAAGGAACCCAGGCAGTCTACAGAAGCACGTGATCACCACATGTGAACCCACGAATTGCTCCATTCAGCCTCCTGCCCACCCAGCAGCTCTAGGGTCAACTGCAAGGGAAAACCCGGCAAGTCCAAAGTCTGCTTTAGTGCCCTGGGGTCTTGTTTTCTTTCCACTTTTCCTTTTCCTGTACCAGTTAATTGGCCTTTTAGTGTGTATCAGGCAGGTCCCAGCCAACAGAAATATTTTAGCATTGGGGAAATAGTTGGAAGGTATTGGAGGACTTGAAATTTCACAGAGGGTAGTGGGAGGGAGCCCAGATATTCAGCAGTCTGAGAAATCACCATCCATCATGTCTAAATCTGGAGAAACACGAGGAGCTTGCAAGGCAGAGCTGCGCAGTAGAGAAGGCCCAAGCTAGTGGCCACCTCTAGAAACTTGGCCCAAGATAGGTGGACTTTGAAATGAGCTGGTACCGTGGGGCAGACACAGTCCCTTCCAAACATTCAGCCCAAAGCAGAGAGGGTAGGAGAGAGAAATTCTCTGGCCTCTCCCTTCCTTCTACCCTCCAGGCTCCTGCCAATGACTCTCATTAGCTGGACCCAACCACTCAGCAAGAGAGCTTTGGGCTTGTAATTCTCATAGGTCAGCTTCTTGTAACACAACCAGAGGAGAAAAGAGGTAGGGGGAAATAATTTGAGAGAAACAAGTAAAAAGAGAGAAAAAAGAGGTACCTTGGAGAGCAGTTCAATCTGTCAACCTCTGACACCCTTAAAGAAGTCTCCACTGTCCTGGGAAGGTTGCGTCCGCATGCAGGACGTGCCTATGACCAGAGATGACTGAAATGGAGCCAAGGGAAGCTGGTGTGACTCCAGTCTTGGGTCTGGGCAACGGGTGGGAATAGGGGAGCATTGTGATCATGTGGATTTGTATTGTCACCTGGGAGAATACAAATCAATGGCATTGGTTAAAAAGAGGCTGCAACAGAAATATAAGTTAAGGAAGATCCTTTTCATCAGGCGTTAGGACTGCATTGTAGGTCCTGATGGCCAGCTCGGTTTGAGATGTGATTCTAGCTAGCAGCTAGTGACTGAAGGAATAGGCTTCCTGGAGGAGCAAGTGGCAAGCTGTGAACCCAGGGTTCAGGCCTCCGTCACACAGAGCAGGGTTTATTCTTCAGCTCCAGTCTCAACAGTGCCAATCTCAGCTCAGTCCTTTTTGCAGAAAGAATACGTTCACGCATCATGGCTGCCAGGCTTGCAAAAGCCCATTTCAAGTGCCAAGCTGCATTCAAGATCATCACTCAGGTTGCAGACCCACTTGGCCACTGGTTTTCTTGATTTTGATGTTCTGATTCCAAATATTTGACTTTTAAATCCACCTTTGACTCTTGCAAGACTCTGGCTTTTGTTTGCTTGGTTGGTTGTTTTCCGTTTTTTGCTGATTTTGTCTTAGTCTGCTCCTGCTGCCCTGTACCTCTCACTGTCTTATAGAGAACTTCCTGTTCTGGCTCCTTCCAGAAGGCTTCCCCTGCCCCTGTTCTAATGCTCATCCTCTTCCTGCTTTTGTCAGCCTTCACCTGGCATGAGGGTGCATTCTGAAAGGCAAAGAGGCAATGTGCCAAGCCGCTGGAGGCCAGAATTTCTGCTGGAGAAGCTGAATCAGTGCGGTAGGAGCGATGAAAGACAGAGGTCCCTAATACAGTGCACTCACCTGTGCCAGGCAGGCAGTTGGGGTTGTCAAGAGCTTCATAGGTTATCCTTATCACAGGTTTCCTCACCGGCCAGCCGTATGTGTGCCTTTTCATCTATCAAGGAAATTCCAAGGGAGGCTGTCACCTCCACTTTTCTTTCCCAATTGGAAAACACTTCCTCTGTTTTCGTTTTCCTGTTTGTTAGGAGGCACTAAGTCAAGCTATCTGTATTTGAATACTAGTCCCATCATTGAGACTGTGTGACTTCAGAGAATAATGTAAACACTCGAAGTCTCAAACCCTGCATCTGTCAAAGAGATGCAATATTAATATCTTCCTTCCAGGGTTGCTTTGAAAATAAATAATCCATAAAGACCATAATACAACAATACAACAAATGCTGATGAGCGTCAGCATTACTATTACCATCTCATCATCCAAGACTGAACGGTAGAAGTAGTCTCCCAGCTCTCAACTCCCTTGGAAATTCCCACAGTGACATTATCAAGCTGTCTTTAATTTTGCTTATTTTTGTTTTTTGGCTTTTGTTTGTTTATTGTTTTGTTTACTGCCAGACAAAAGACAGCAAGTAGCATATATGTGACACACACACAATTTTTTTAAACTTACAGAATTCTGATTCTCATTGTCCTCATCAGTAATTCCTAAGTCTTTTCTTTCTTTTGGGTCTCGGTAGATTTGTGAGCCTCCTGCTCTGAACAGCAGACATCTGGACCTCCTTGGGTCTCTTTCTAGTCTTTATCAACTATGTGCTGCATGGAAACCCCACTCTCTGGCGCTTGTTTAGATTCACATTTTGGGGTTCCTGAAGTCTCATCTATAAATGATCACAGACCTCCTAGGCATCTATCATCCTCCTGTGAACTCAGCTTCCAAAAGTTTCCAAAAAGAATAAAACTCCCCTTTTCAAGAGTTGAGGCCAAGAGAGAAAGCATTATTTATAAAAATCTCAAACACGGCCAGTCTTCTGGAACATGACATCTCCTCACCATCTAACGACAGCTTATTTCTGGGCTCATGTTTTTGGTTTTTCGCTATATTGTCCACCAGATCACACCTTGAAAATGTGGATCATGAATTGGCAAACCAATTTTCTTTCCCCCTTCTAGAGTGTTCCTATCTGGGCAGTTTTAGCAGTTGCAAATAATGCAATTCCTTATTGGTAGTGGAATTAGAATCTAGGACCCAAGACTCAGCCCATGAATTTCTCATTTTATATGTTCACAGAAGGATCTAAAACCCCAATAGTTGAAAACAGATCGAAAATGGGCCATAAGGAATAAAAGAGAGAAAGGAAACTTATGCTGACCAGAGTACAATAGGTTGATGTATAGCAGAAATCAACACAATATTGTAAAACAATTATCATTGATCCAGGGAGAGAATATGGGGTGGGAGGTGGGAGGGGGATTCAGGATTGGGAGCTCACTTGGGCCAGTGGGCTGGGCAGGAATAGTCTTCCTTCCTATTCCTTCAGCAGAAGCACAAGAAGGCAAACCCTAACAAGCAAGTTCACTAAGCCAATGACTCTCTCATTTGGTGACATCTTGGTGGACAAAGAAGTTACGTGGATGAGACTCAAATCACGGGCCTTGGAAATATACGCTGTCTTTGTTGGAGGAATTAAAAAGTTCCATGGCCAAGGACATGGATTTGAATGGGAAGCAGTATAAAGAGTTAGGACCAATAATTTAATCTACTACACGGGTATGTGATCCAAGTCCAGCTGACATTAGCTGTTTGTAGTGACGTTGTTCCTGAACTTCATCATGGAAGGCTCCGCTTCCCTCGAGGTCTGCCGCCTTTCTCTCGCTCTTCTTGAGCATTGCCTTCTTACACTCCCACGACTCACTGCTAGGAAGCGACCCTCCCACCCTCATGGCCCCACCTCACTCAGGGCCCCTGAGCAGTGTCCCATGAGAGCTCACACTGGCAATGAAGCTTCGCAAGTCATCTTCCCCCCTAATAAAGTTGAATTGGCCTAAAGATAATTTCTCCTTATCTCCAAAATAGGTGCAGGTTGACAAGGAATCAAAAGAAAAGCTGTCAGCTTTGTACATTAACATTGGGAGTTTTTATTTACTTATTTTTATTGGAGTATAATTGCTTTAAAATTATTAGTTTCTGCTATACAACTGAATTGGCTATATATCTTCCCTCTTGAACCTCCCATCCACCCCCTCTCATCCTGCCCATCCAGGACAACACAGAACACTGAGCTGAGCTGTCCTGCTAGCTAGCTATTTTACACGTGGTAGTGTGTTTATGTCAAGCTCAATCCCCCAATTCATCCTACCCTCCTCTTCCCTCTATGTCCATATAGCAATTCTCTAAACCTTTGTCTCTATCCCCTCCATGGAAATAGGTTTATCTATTTCCCTAGATTACTTACTATTTTCCTAGATTCCACATATATATGTTAATAAATGATATTAACCGACTTACTTCACTCTGTAGGACAAACTCTAGGTCCATCTACAACTCTAGAGGTCTCTTGATAGAAATTTTAATAGCAAAAATATAAATAAAGACAAAAAAGACAATATAGTAAGCTTGGAGAGCCTACTACTCTGGAATGTGGGAAATACAGGCCACTAAGTACACTCGTGAGAATATTAAGTTGACCTTGGTGCTCGTAGGTTGAATGATGACCACCCAGAGAGGTCCATGTCCTAATCTTTGGAAACTGAATATGCTACCTTATGTGGCAAAAGGGACTTCATGGGATAATGATCTCGAGGTGGGGGATTTGATGTTTTAGGTGGGCCCAATGTCTTTACAAGGATCTTTTAAAGAGAGAGCTTGCGAAGTTGGAATCACTTAGAGTCCGTGTGAAGATGGACGCAGAGGTTCAGAGAGGCATATTGAAAGTTGCCAAGCTATTGGCTTTGAAGATGGAGAACAGGGCAAAAGCCTAGAATTCAGAAAGCCTATAAAAGCTGGAAAAGACAAAGGAATAGATCACTTCTTAGGGTCAGAAGGAGCACAGCCCTGATGACCCATTTTAGGACTTTTGATCTTCACAACTATCAGAGAATAGATTTTACTTATAATCACTGTTCATTGCAATTTGTTACAGCAGCAATAAGATTCCTAGCACCTGCAAAAATGAAATTAGGGAGCAGGCTATACTTCCCCATCACCCATCACCCGTGGTCTTAACTAAAATGGAAAAGCCCAGGGATTTTTCTATCTGCTGGGCCATGGGTTTTGTAACTCTTAGTCAAAGAAACCAACACTGTGCTTTTGATAAGCCAGGGGATTGAGCATCTAGACTTCGTAGACTTGTAGCAAGCTGGTTCAAATGCAAATTGCCCTCATGTCTGTCTGTCCTGTGTATACTTGAACTTGACCTATCCACAGTGACATTGCCCAGCGGTCCTAGAAGGCCCAGACTCAGCCTGCTTTGCTTCAGAGATTGTGCCCCTGAAGTGTCAAGGGGCATCAAGGGGTTTGTTTCTTGGTTTATTCTAAACATAGGCTTTTAGAATCTCTGCTCTCAGAGTGTAAAGGTTGGCCAAGGCTGGACAGTCTGCCTTTTGAACGGGCCATATAAGCAAGCCAAGACTTCTGAAGTGTGAAGGCTGTGTTCATCCTTGGTACCAAATAGGATTCCATTTATCTGAAGCTAACAGAAAACAGAAGTGGCTTAAATAAAGTGGGTTTATTTCTCGCTCTCTTAAAGGTAAAGAACTAACACCAGAGAAGAAAGCCTGATACGTAATCGGAAGTAGGAGGG
Organism: Cephalophus harveyi; assembly: GCA_006410635.1. NCBI lineage: Eukaryota > Metazoa > Chordata > Mammalia > Artiodactyla > Bovidae > Cephalophus > Cephalophus harveyi. Next base: position 313,060 of record SJYT01036367.1, on the reverse strand, counting down.
CACCAGTCTCCTTCCTTTCTGCTCCACTATACTGGAGCTTCACACTTTAGGTTGGTTTGCTGTTCAAGCTGCTTGGCAGAGCGCCAGTCACCATCTACATGTTTTTGTCAGGGAAAAGAAAAAGAGAGAATGTAAAAGAGCATTATTCCAGAAGCATTATCCCCCTTTAGTTAGCTTTCCTGGAAGACCCCTGTGACTGCGATTTATATTGTTTTCTTTGCTTGTTTTTAAACTGTGTGTGTGTGTGTGTTTGTGTGTGTGTGTGCGCACGCACTTAGTCACTGAGTCATGTCTGACTCTTTGCCATCCCATGGCCTATAGCCTGCCAGGCTTCCCTGTCCATGGGATTCTCCAGGCAAGAATACAGGAGTGGGTTGCCATGCCCTCCTTCAGGGGATCTTTCCAACTCAGAGAATGAACCCCAGTCTCCTGCATTGCCGGTGGATTCTTTACCATCTGAGCCACCAGGGAAGCCCTTTAAACAGAGACACTATCTCAAGGAAGAACAACCAATTTCTGTTAGGAAAAAAGAGAGAATGGATATGGGTAGGCAGCTGTTTCTGGCACAGTCTTCCCCTTTGCTCCCCAATATCCAGGAGAGACATAGAGAATGCAATCACCAGCTGCCTCAAAGAGTCAGGTCCAAATTATTATCCAGTTGCTGTATCCAGTTCAACGTTCAGGGAATCTGGATGATGTGCAGTCTACTCCATTGTATCTCGGTGTCTCTTCTTACGGTCCAGCGGCACATAAACTCACAAGCAAGTGATCTTCTCCTAAATAGCTAATGCACCATGATGGAGAAAAAATGGGGATAGCAGCAATAAAAACAAACCAATAAACACAACCATCCATTTGGAAGAGTGGAGAAAAAGAAATGCTGATCCAGAGCCACTGTCAAATCCTTTTGGGTAAAAATAGCAAGAATACCCAGCCTTGTCAGTGGAGTGTGTGAGGCACTAGCTCGAAAGGTAGCCTTGGTTCTGGTTTCTGGAAAGAACGCCCTTCCTTGTCCTTTTAATTCAGTTGCCTTTGTCCCTGGGTGCTATAGCTCTTGTCATTGTTCAATACCATCTATGACCACATCAGGTACTAGAGAGTACTCCTGGGGTGGGGGGCTCCATATCTAAGCCTGCATGTGTAGTCTGGGGGCACAGGGATGCCTTTGAAAGTAGAAAAGTCTCAGCCTGCTGATTGCCATGTTTATTTATTATAATCATTACCTTGTTTTTGAAAAAAAATTTTGAGGCATAGTTGATTTACAATTTTATGTTTCAGGTGTACAGCAAAGTGATTTAGTTATACATCCACATATAAATATATATATGTATATATACATCATACATATATATACACACATATATATACTTACATGTATATATTTATAGATTCTTTTCCCTTATGGATTATTACAAAATATTGAGCATTATTGCCTGTGCTATACAGTAGGCCCTTCTTGGTTATCTATTTTATGTATGGAAATGGCAACCCACTCCAGTGTTCTTGCCTGGAGAATCCCAGGGACAGGGGAGCCTGGTGGGCTGCCGTCTCTGGGGTCGCACAGAGTCGGACACTGAAGCAACTTAGCAGCAGCAGCAGCAGTGTGTTATCTGTTCATTCCAAACTCCTAACTTACTCCTCCCCCTTTCCTGTTTTCTTTGAAGTTGACCAAGTACCCAGCCTTCCTGCATCTATTCAGTCATATGCAAAGTAATTGCAGGCTAAAAAGAGATTTTTATCAGGAAGGGTCTATCTTTTATTTACTACCCTCTGTGCTCTGCGAAGTCTTGCTTTCTCAAACCAACGGTCACTGCCTGGACTCACCTGATACACTGAACTTGGATGGGAACGTGTTACCTTTAACTTGTCAGCAGGTTCCTAGCTTCCTGTGAGACACTCTCCATCTTCTCTCTCAGCAACTGTGCAGCCGCTTCTCATAACTGCTTCCTTTCGGGGTGCAAATGCACTTGGCTTTTTCAACCCTGCAAGATCTAAATTATGAGGCTCCTATTCAACCCAGGTTGCAGGCTGTGGGCAGGAGCGTCTCTCTTAGTAAACTGGTCTTTCTCTCCGCCTGTGCCTGTGGTGTAGCTAGCTCTCCGGCGAGTGTCTGATTCTACTGTAGGGCTCGTGCTGAGGGCAGCAGGAGGACGCTGGCACATACCACAATTTTTACTTTTCTTACCACTTTTCCCAACACTTCGACTGTGGTCAGCATGAGGTCTGACTTTCAAGGTACAGTAGGTAACAGATTGACAAAATATTCCCCCACCGCAGTAACAAGGACAGGAGGGATTTTAGACGGCAAGACCTGAATCCCAAGTGTCAGGCTCCCCACCTCCTCCATTTGATATGTTGGGTTCTGTTGTCTGTAGCGTCCTGCTTCTAGAATTCTGTATCAGTCATGGTTGGTTTCAGCCTCATGTAACATAAAGCCTAAATACATGATTGAAACAAGGCAGAGATTCACTGCGCTCTCACGTGAAGGAAGCAGGTGTTCCACGATGGGTACATCAGTGTCAGGATTTTCAAGGGACTGCTTTGCTTCTGCTTTCCTGCTCCATCATCCTCAAGGTGACCTTATTGCTCAAAATGTTTGCTGACTATCCAGCCACCACGTGCATGTTCCAAGCAAGAGGCAGAAGGGCAGCAGGGTCCTGAATGAACAGTAAAGCCAAGGAGTGGAGTTAGCTTGATCTGAAATTCTTCCTCTGCCTGTCTCCCAGGGTCCTTCACTCAGGTCAATTAGAACACACCCAACTGCCTGGGAGCCTGGGAAATGTCGTCTTTCAGCTTAGCACTCGGCCATGCAAGGTAAAATTGGATCTCTGTCAGCAGAACAGAAGAGAAGGACGATGGGACAAGCTACCACCAGATTCTCCCACGTTCTCCAGATGTTCTTTTCTCTCTGCCTTGTCCTGTCAGAGCTTCTCTGGTGGCTCAGCTGGTAAGGAATCCGCCTGCAGTGCGGGAGACCTGGGTTCGATCCCCAGGTTGGGAAGATCCCCTGGAGAAGGCAAAGGCTACCCACTCCAGTATTCTGGCCTGGAAAATTCCATAGACTGTATAGACCATGGGTTGCAAAGACACGACTGAGTGACTTTCACTTTCACACTTTCACTGGTACTGCCAGGGATGTGAGCAATGCCCCATCTGCATTTGAACTGACTGGCAACAAGCTGAAGCTAGTATATCATGGGGTAGGGGGAGAGGAAGGGAGACCATGATTATGAGTCACCTACATCTAATGCCAGTAAATTTCACGTTCTTTCCCAACAGTGGTTGGATGTAAGGGAGAGAAGCAGGTAAAGGAGAGGTACTGGGCTTCGGAGCAGAGAAGGGGATCCAATACCAGGGATGATTCCATTTGTTTTCCTGTCTTTGGGCAGGGTCACGGGCAGGCAACCAACTTCCCTTCCACACAGTCTCGCCAGTATCACAGTCACAGTTAAAAAGCACCTTTTCTGCCCTGTCACTCCCCAAACAGCCCTCCAGATCACTGGTGCTACACTATCTTGATTCTGTGAATTTGGGGAAGGCAAGAGGCTGTGCTGGGAGGTACTGTGTGTTGGCTCCTTTTGGGGATGTTGAAAGGAGGTGACATGGAAAGTGTATCCCTTTTATGGTGAAATGGTCACACTGCCTCTAAAATGATAGCTTTCCCCCAGGGATTTCATATCTGAGCACATAATACAGCAGGCCATTGATATCTAAGTTCTAAAGGTGAGTTGTCCTTGCCTTTTGGGACCAGAGGCTGTCAGCTGCTCAGCATCTGTGAGCTCCACCTTTGCTGGACACTCCCATGCCCCGTCTAGGATGGGACACTTGTATCTGCAGCCACTAGGAGCCTCGGTGGCCAAAGGCTCTTCCCTGAGGACCCCTCTAGGATTTGTCTTCAGTCAGAGAAGCCACTTCCTACAGGGACACTCTCTCCCCAGGGTTGGGAGGGTTGATGGAGGCCTGGCTCCATCGCCTCAAAGGCAGACCCCTGCAAAGATCATTACAGGCCCGGAGTCTCTGACAGGGCTCAGATGTGTTTATCACAGCCCAGCATTTCACTCTACTCTATCCCACTTCCCTCATTTCTTTTAGGTGTTGCTTTTCTTAAAGTGAGTCCCCAGTAAAATGTCTGCACACAGATCTAAGCCTCAGTTTGTTTTTTAGGAGATGTGATCTGCACCTGCCTGGGGGGTAAGAAGGCAAAGCAGTAATTGCCTCTGTGGTTCACGATCCACGAAATCCAGTGTTGTCTTTTCAGTGGAAGGACCAGGGGCTTACCATGTGGGGGTCCCTGGTTCCCTTCACTGGTGCCTGCTTCAGAGGCTCTGGCTGACCTCTGAACCCCATGATTACTTTGAATAATCTATAAGGTCTACCAAGAACTTAACAAGACCTTTGGGTGTCTATTATATATTTAATCTGTATCACCTATTTGGAAAAGTGATTTCATGATTTTACTTAGAAAGTTTATGAAAGAATTATCTTTAGGAACAATATGTCTATTCCTCAAAAAACTGAACATAGAGTTGTCATATGATCCTGCAATCCTACTCCTGGGCATATAGCCAGAAAAATTATAATCTGATAAAATGCGTGCACCCAAAGGTACAAAGCAGCACTGTTTACAACAGCCAAGACATGGGAGCAACCTAAGTGTCCATCAGAGGATGAATGGGTAAAGAAGCTGTGGCACATATATACAATGGAATACCACTCAGCCATAAAAGGGTGAAAGGACGCCATCTGCAGCTACATGGATGGACTTAGAGATTATCATACTAAGAGAAGTCAGACAGAGGAAGACAGATACCACATGATATCACTCACATGTGGAATCTAAAATATGACACAAAATGAACTTATCCAAGAAGCAAACAGACTCACAGACATAGAGAGCAGATTTATGGTTGCCACAGAGGAGGGGAGGTAGGGAAGGGATGGATTGGGAGTTGGGGATTAGCACATGCAAACGATTATACATAGAGGGATAAACAACTAGGTCCTACTCTATAGCACAGGGAATTATATTCAATATCCTGTAATAAAACCATAATGGAAAGAGCATGAAAAGGCCTATATATATATATATATAAATACATATATTATAACTGAATCACTTTGTTGAATCACTTTGCTGTACACAGAAACTAACACAATATTGTAAACCAACCATACCTCAATTTAAAAAACAGAATTGTCCTTAAGTGAAATCCCTTTCAAACTTTAAGTGGTACCCTCTGTTTAGAGTGGATTACCCTAACCATATTTTGGGTAACACGTGTATATTCTCTGTCATCCTTCTACCAGAACATTATGTTGTGACTCTGGATCTGGGGTGGGGAGGATGTCAGAATTGTGCCCTAAGAACTTGGAAACAAGAAAAATAAGATTAGCTTCCAAGAGTTCAACTATTAAATCCATACAAAATGTTTAGCCATCTGGATATATAAATAAGAGATGGTCTGTAAATATGTGACCAAAGGATTTGCAATGTCCTCCGATCCCATACAAGGTGAGCTGGGTCTCAGAGAGGCAGGACAAGAATGTGGCTAATATTTAGGAGGCAAAAGCCCAATCAATTGTCTTCTAACGCATGAACATAAAGGAACAGTCTGGATCACAAGAAAACTCAACAGGACACAGCTTGGCAGGGTTTTTCCAGCAACGGTGAAGCTAAGAAGACACTGAATCTGCAAGACAATCTTAATTAAATTACTAGAGAGGTGTTCTGTAGAAAGGAGTAGGGATGATTCATCACACAACACCGTGGCCTGGATAAAAATCTCCCGGACACTCCACCACCCTTTTCAAAATAACTTCCATTGAATCCAAAGAAGCTTTCCATCTCTTGATGGACTTTAATTTTAATTCGATTAGTGCAAGTCAGTGTCCGGGCTTTCACCTGATTCCAGGATGAGGACAAAGTTTGCATCTCAAGGGCACAGTGAATCCAGGTGAAGGTGAAGGTGAAGTCGCTCAGTCGTGTCCGACTCTTTGCGACCCCGTGGACTGTAGCCTACCAGGCTCCTCCATCCATGGGATTCTCCAGGCAAGAATACTGGAGTGGGTTGCCATTTCCTTCTCCAGGGGATCTTCCCGAACCAGGGATCGAACCCAGGTCTCCCGCATTGGAGGCAGACGCTTTAACCTCTGAGCCACCAGGGAAGCCCGAGGTGACCCCTTCCTGTTAGAGAGCTTGGTAAAGAGCCATCTGGCCTTCCTCTCAAGACCCCTCATCTCTCAGAGTGGGCAGACATCCTTTGGAAAGCTTACCTGAGTCTGTCTGCTTAATATTTTACATTCAGAAAATGCTGAATGTCACTGGCAACTTTGGGGATTTCTCTGTAAACTTGCCCTTCAAGACGGCTCGTAAAAACCAGAGATAAAATGCCTCCGGGACCTGAGAGACCTGTTAAACATACATCCTCGTAAGAGCGATGCCTGTTTATGTCCACGCTTGATATCATAAATACACCAAAAATATTATCCTGTCTTTGACAAAATATTTTCTTCCATCCACTGATGCTTGGCTGGAGCATGCTGCAACTCCCAAGAGCTTCAGAAAAGTTTGCATCAATCACACACAGTGCTGGAGCTTGGTCTGGTCTGGATTCCTAAGCTGGCTCTTTGGACAACTTCCGCATCCCCAGACAGGTTGCTTCTAGCACAGTGCTTCCCTCTTCCAGGGTCACCTTCCCCTGCCTGTGGAGTGTCTTCCGGGTCCCCTGCCTCGAACTCTGGGCTTCTCGTCCAAACTCTTCCTGGTAAATCGGGCCTCCCCAGATTCAGTGTACCCCACATTCTCCTTCCGAGGCTTCAACCTCAGTTTCCCAGATGCTAGGGGGCCCAGTCTGTCTTCCAGCTCTGAAGGATTGGGATTTGACATCATGACAGAGCTCTCTTCTCCTGGGACAGGGTGGAGCCAGGTGCCTGCTCCCTCCCCGATGCACCTGCGTCTCTCCCAGGATACGGAGCGGAGGTGGAAGGCCAGTTCAATAAACAGCCACAGCTCTGCAGCCTCACTGCGGGCATTACCCTGGAGGTGATGCGAACCGGAGGTGGAACCGCCCGCAGACCAGAGGTGGTGACAAAGGAAAGGCACAGCGCACGGGGGGACAGTCAGGCCCTCCTTTGCCCTCAAGGGGCCCACGGTCCAGCAACCAGTTAGGACGCGGTGAGATGAGTCCTGAGACAGACGCAACGACTAAGCGCTTCCAGGGATGGGAGGACGGAGTGCCTGCCTGCTTTCTGCTGAGTCTTGGAGGATGCGTAGGTTTTCCTTGTAAGAAAAGGATGGGCAGGATGCTCCCGGCAGAGGCACTGCATGGACACAGAGCCTTGGTATGAAGGACGGTAGGCAAGTCACTTGTCTGCCTTTAAGGGAAGATTGCAACACTCAAGATAATCTTGGAAACTCATTAGGAAACTGATGTATCGCTTCTCGCTCCATCCAAGAGAGATTGTTTCCCAATATTGAAACGAGATTGTGTTTCTCCGTCTAAGCAGCAGATGAAGGAGTTGGCTTGAGTTTCAAAGTCATGTTCAACAAAACGTGTTTCTCCCCAAACCCCAGGCTGAATGGCGGAGCTCACACTGGGGGGATGGGCAAGGGAGTATGTGGCGCGAGGGTGGGGAAGGGGGTGGTGTGCAAGTTTACAGCTGCCTGCCTTCTCTCCGCATCTTGGGACAAATGTTCTAGGATGACGGGAGCCAGAAACACCATCCATCCGAAGCATCGCTTCCTCTCCCGCCCCGTTTCTCTCATGCCAAGGTGGTACCACTGAATCTGCCCCGGATGTGGCCACATGTGATTGGGTTGCAGAGTCCATAGGTGGCCTGAGTGGCTGGATCTGAGACCAGGAGGGGAGCAGGCTCCGAAGAGGGAGCAGGTCATGTTCATGTTGGGATGTGTCTTGTGCACCGTGCTGAGTTCTTGTCTGTTAAGGACTGGCGACCTGGGAAAGAATCTGCAAACCATCCTGTTGGGAGCAGGAAGGATGGATCAAGGAGGGGGTACCAGTGGAGTCAGGGTAATCATCTGGCCGGCAGCTGGGGAAACCCAAACATGCAAAGATCAGTATCTCAGCTGATGAGACCATTGCTGGATATAGAGAGGAAAGGTCCAGGTACAGAAATATTTGGGTGGCACGTCTGACAGGGCTGGATGGCCAGTGGGAACTAGGGGTACAGGAAAAGGTGGGTGAAAATGACTTCCAGATTCTTGATTTGAGCATCAGGAGAGGTATAGCCCCCAAAGCTGTTAGAATTCCTACAGGACACAGATGACCTATCCAACTAAGATAATTTGAGTAGGCTTTGCTTTGTTTTACAAAGGGCCTAATTACAAAGGTGCAGAAGACCACGAGGGACTGTCCAGGACCCTGAGGCTAGGTTCTAAACAACAGGGGAGGAATCTATTATCAGAATCAAGTTCAGCAGAGAGAGCCCTTGAGAGGAGTGCTGATCTTCTGAGAAGGGATGGTGCCAGTCCAGGTCAACCCCCAAGGGAAGGAACCAGGGAATAAATGCCCTGACCTCACCCTCCCACCCCGATCTGATCTCCTATTCTTGCTCTCTATCAACACCCTCCACCGGAAACAAAGCGCTTGTTGTCATCCTTACTTGAGTGTGGGTCTCCATGGACAGAGAGCAGAGTGGAAAAGGGTGGGGAGAGGACCTCATGCCAGGGAAAGTGGGAACCAAAGATCGCCAGCCAGGACTTCCCTGGTGCTCCAGCGGTTAAGAATCCACCTACCAGTGCAGGAAGCGTGGGTTCGATCCCTGGTCTGGGAAGATCCCACATGCCACTGGGCAGCTAAGCCCATGTTCCACAGCTACTGAAGCCTGCACACTCTACAGCCCATGCTCGGCAACAAGCCGAGCCGCCGCAATGCGAAGCCTGCCCACCACACGGGGAGCAAAGCCCCAGACAGGGAAAGCCCACACCGCAGCAAGGCCCCAGCGCAGTCAGAATTCATTTATCCATTTATTTTTTAAAAAAGGTCTTCAGCCTTCTGATGGGCAAGGAATTAGCGGGGAAGAGCTGGCTTCGGGGAGAAAAATGACACCCCGAGTTCAAACAGGATGAGGATTCAGAGATCTGGGTCCTGGTCTAAGAGGATCCAGGAAGAGCAGGGAGTCGCCACTGAATGAGTACCTAGCGCACCCCTGACCGCGTTGTGTTTGTTCTGTTGCTGTTGTTCAGAGGCTCGGTCGTGTCTGACTCTGTGTGACCCCATGGGCTGCAGTACGCCAGGCCTCCCTGTTCTTCACCATCTCCCAGAATTTGCTCGAACTCAAGCCAGTGGTGCCATTCAACCATCTCGTCCTCTGTCACCCCCTCCTCCCCTTGCTCTCAATCTTTCCCAGCATCAGGGTCTTTCCCAGTGAATCAGCTCTTCGCATCAGGTAACCAAAAGATTGGAGCTTCAGCTTCAGCGTCAGTCCTTCCAGTGAACATGCGGGGTTGATTTCCTTCCTCATTTTAGGCCTTCCTGCAGCACTCAAAGAAACTTTATCTCTATGTCACAGACAAGGAAACTGTGACTTGATGAAAACAACAGCACTCTCAAATCAGACTGAAAGTGAAAGCCACTCAGTAGTGTCCTGCTTTTTGCGACCACATGGACTATCAGTTCAGTTCAGTTCAGTCGCTCAGTCGTGTCCGACTCTTTGCGACCCCGTGGACTGTAACCTAAGAGGCTTCTCTGTCCGTGGGATTCTCCAGGCAAGAATACTGGAGTGGATTGCCATTTCCTTCTCCAGGGGATCTTCCCAACCCAGGGATCGAACCCAGGTCTCCCGCATTGGAGGCAGACGCTTTAACCTCTGAGCCACCAGGGAAGCCCAATTCTCCAGGCCAGAATACTGGAGTGGGTAGCCTTTCCCTTCTCCAGGGGATCTTCCCAACCCAGGGACCAAACCCAGGTCTCACGCATTGCAGACGGATTTTTTTTACCAGCTGAGCCACAGGGGAAACCCTCAAATCAGACTAGTGAGAATTTGAATCCAGCCCTGCTTGACTCTGAAGAGTATGCTGTCTCCTGTCTGGAAGTTAATTAAAGTTGCTCAAAAACCAGAGAGGACAGAAGCCCTCATGTCCCACTCCAGTGCCTACAATTATCCAGACAATTTATAAACAATTTCACACACTTCACCTCCAAGTTCGGATCAATGCCTATTTTCTACGGCTTTTCTTGCAGTGGTTCATTTACCCATCAGTTCCCCGCAGATTCGGGAGGCCTGTGTGATTATGATATTTGGGATTTTCCACAGCCCGAGGCTCCAATTAGAACAGAGGAAGGGCGCAAACGGAGACGGAGTCAGAGTGAAAGAAACGGGGCTCGTGGTGAGCTCTGCTTAGGGAGAACAGAGCACCTGCGTTGATGGGCTGGTGAGGGTCCCTGCAGATGACAGCGCGCCCCCGGCACCTGGGCGGGGGTCCCCCCTTAATGCCAGAGGTCATGGCCAGGGGTAAGGGGACTGGTAAGTTCCTTGGAGCTGATCATCCATAAGGCAGAAGCCCAGTCTTGTGGGGAAACAGACTTCTGGCATAGCATTGCTTGCTCCTAATCAGCCTGTGGATGGATTTGGACTAGTCCAAATCTAAGGACTAGTTCCAACTTGATTTGGTTGCTGGTTATGATCCTTCTTATATGTTTTCCTCTTCAGATTTAGAAGTTAATACTTAAAACACAAACACAAAAGAACAAATTCAAAAAGACCTTCCCTTCCTCCTCTCCCTTTTCTGCTTATTCCTCCCTCCTCCACTCCCCCTCCACCTCCTCCGCCCCTTCCTCCTTCTCCATCCTCTGCCTCCTTTCCCCACTTCCCCCCTCTTTCTCATCCCCCTATATTCTACTAACTGGGCTGGTGTGAACAATTCTGACCTTGTAAAGTCAAGGTACTTGGCCCAAACCTACTGACTTTCTCAAAACGGAGGGTTCACGACAAAGGAGACGCGAATACTGTCATCAGGCCTCGTCAGACTGCAGAGACTCACAAGGAGAGCAGCGGAACTAAATTATACCTAAACCAAAGGGGCGGAGACGAGGCGATAGCCCAGGAAAGTGTGACAGGCAGGCTTTCAGAGGGTAAGAGCATCTCTCTAGGGATACAGCAAAATCAGAGGAAGACGAGAAGTGGGCAGAGCAGTAAGACATGACCAGTCTCGTCTCCTGGGGGTAGGAAAAGGGTTTTGGGTTTTGGCATGGTGTCAGCTAAGCACAGGCCATCACTTTGTGCCCCATGGATTCTGGACGGTGGCCAAGGTGGGATCTCTCCGCAGCCTGGCTGGGAGGGCTTCCTGCCCAACAGTTAGGGCACCCTGGGTGCCCCGCCAGCCTGGAGGGAGGGGGCTGTCATTCCAGAGGCGGGGGGAGGCGGGAGAGCACAAGTTCCAAGGGGATCATCCTCAGACTGGGAAGCTACACACCAGAACAAGTGCATCTCTGGGCTTCAGCTGTCCATCTGGAAAGAAGCACCTTATCCGTGGAGAGAGGGTGAGGTAAGCGGGTTTCCCATCCAAAGCTCACTAGGAATCGTGTTTCTATCGCCTGTCTCCACTCCTGTAGCCTTTTCTGCTCCTTGGACTTCTTACCACTACATTGTGAGAAGTGTCCATTGTCCGTAGCTGAGACACTCTCAGGAGTGCCGAGGTGGGATAAGGGATGGTCCCTGCCCAAAGTCCATGAAGTCCAAGGCCTGGAGAAATTCATGTCACACCGTCACTGAGTCAGATGCTATACACGGTGGCATTTCTTTTCATTTAATTGTTTTTATTTCATACTGGAGTGCAGCTGCTTTACAATGCTGTGTTAGGCTCAGGTGTGAAGCAAAGTGATTCAGATATACATATACATATATATACATATCCATTCTCACTTCAGTACTTTGGCCACCTCATGCAAAGAGTTGACTCATTGGAAAAGACTCTGATGCTGGGAGGGATTGGGGGCAGGAGAGAAGGGGACGACCGAGGATGAGATGGCTGGATGGCATCACTGACTCCATGGACGTGAGTCTAAGTGAACTCCGAGAGATGGTGATGGACAGGGAGGCCTGGCGTGCTGCGATTCATGGGGTCGCAAAGAGTCGGACACGACTGAGCGACTGAACTGAGCTGATTCTTTTTCCATACAGGACACTTGTAGGATTTTGTATGTGTGTGTGTATTTGTTTGTTCTTTTAATTTTTTTAATTTTTTATTGAAGGATAATTGCTTTACAGAATTTTGCTGTTTTCTGTCAAACCTCAACAGGAATCAGCCATAGGTATACATATACCCCTCCCTCTTGACCCTCCCTCCTATCCTCCTCCCCACCCCACCCCTCTAGGTTGATGCAGAGCTCCTGTTTGAGTGTCCTGAGCCAGAGAGCAAAGTCCTGTTGGCTATCTATTTTACTTATGGTAATGTAAGTTTCCATGTTACTCTTTCTGTACATCGCACCCTCTCCTCCCCTCTCCCCATGTCCTTACGTTTATTCTCTATGTCTCTTTCTCCATTGCTGCCCTGTAAATAAATCCTTCGGTACCATTTTTCTAGATTCCGTTTATATGCATTAGAGTACGGTATTTATCTTTCTCTTTCTGACTTACCTCACTCTGTATAATAGGTTCTAGGTTCATCCACCTCATTAGAACTGACTCAAATGCATTCCTTCTTACACTTGTAGGATTTTTAAGGAGGAAAAGAAGAGAAAGAGTCCTCTCGCTTGAATTGTAAGCCTCTTGTCACCATATAAAATTCAAGAAGCACTCCTCCTTTTGTAGAATTTCCAAACTCATTCAGTTGGTTCGGGTGTATGGGGGAGACTTTCTAGAAAGAGCAATACTTTGCTAGCTTCATTCATCACCAGGTATCACCTCACATCAAGGGTTCACTCTGCAGATAGCACTTAAGATCCAAGAAAGAACAGAAGGCAGTTTCTCCCTGGAAGCTACAAGTTCCAAGTCACTGGAAATTATTCGCCAGCAACCGTCAGCGCCAGCAACCCCCAAACCGTGCCGTATGCTTCTGAAGTGTAATATTTTTTTCTGAACCGGCCAGGTTGTGAAATACAGGTTGCTTTTGGAAAACAGGTGTCTACCCTGCTACCCTCAGTTTTCAGCAGTAAAACTATTTGACAAACCTCACAACATGGGTGGCAGAATCTAGTCAAGACTCTTGCCAGGATTGAGAGAAAGTGTTTTGCATCTGACAGCCCTCATCAGATGCTGGGTCCAGACTGGATGCTGGAGCTGGAACAGGAAGATTGTGTTCTGAAAGAGGAGCCACTTTCAGAACTCACCCAGGAGGCTGGGTGAGTGGGTTTGCATGTCCCCTAAACACACACACAGTAACTCCGTGTGTTTTCATCTCAACCACTGCCTTCAATATCCAGCCCTCACAGTGGAGCTGGAGGTATTGTGCTGGGTCCATGGAGGTGCCATTTCCATTCGGGGGGAAGGGAGTGTTTGCGGTTATCAATTAGTCGCTAAGTCGTGTCTGACTCTTCTGTGACCCCATGGACTGTAGCCTGCCAGGCTCCTCTGTCCTTGGGATTCTCTAGGCAAGCATGCTGGAGTGGGTTGCCGTTTCCTCCTCCAGGGCATCTTNGACCGGGGGGTGGTGGCCTGAGGTCAGGGAGGAGACGGGCCGGGTCTGGGTTCGCCTTGCAGACCCCTGAAGGGGCGCTGGCTTCACTGTGTGTGTGACCCGAGCGCCGGCGTGGAGGAGGCCGTGCTCTGAGTGTGGTTTACACGGACCCTGGGGCCGAGGGCAGGGCAGCCGGGCCGTGAGGAGGCCACGCTGGGGCGGGGTCACCACGGCCGGCCTCGGGGCTTACCTGTGAAGGTCGGGCTGGCGGATGTGCTGCTGGAGGCACAGGGCAGGTGAGAGGAAAACGAAGGAACCGAGCTCACCTCCGAGGATCTGTCCCCAGCAGCTGGGCGAGCAGAGGTGCTGCTGAGTCAGGGGCGGGGGTCTCGGAGGGCGGGTGGGGTCCAGGAGGGGCTGAGGTGCAGAGAAACCTTCTGGAAAGGACTGAGGGCTCCAGAGCCTCCTCCGTTTGAGCTGCAAGGACGGCCACCTGTGTCATCAGGGAGCTGGTGCCGCCAGACTCTGCCCTGTGTCTCCCCCGGGGGCACAAAGGTCAATGTCACAGCAGTCGGCTCCGATGCTGGCTTCAAGCCAAGACCTTAATATGCAATGAGGAATCTGCATTGATGAAAATTTCATTAAAGAAACACTTTTCTCTTTCACTCCCCTTGTTATTCTTGGCTCTGAGTATCAGGCTAATTTGGGTTTGATTACCCGATGATCTGAAGATTGGAGCATTATTAAAAATTTAGATGAGCAGTGATACGTCTGGCCTCCCTCTCCTCTCTCAGCCAGAGCATGAGGGGCTCTGCTAATGATCACAGCCAAGTCGGGGCAGACCTGGCAATTAGAGATTTATCCACAGTTTGAGAGGGCTTTGACATCTCTGCCTTCTACGGAAATTAGCTGCTTGGCTTCCCGGGCACAGATTTAATCGATAACATGCTCAAGAGGAAATTCTAGCCCTGGACCCAGTCTTAGGAGTAACCAGCTCTATGTTTGCAGGGCCCCTCCCCTTTCTGTGCTCAAACCCGCCCCCATCTGCAGAGAAAGATTAGACCAGGGCAGATGCTTCAAAATGGTGCCTGTGGGCTGCAATCAGCTTAGAGAGTCAATCTGTCCAGCACACTGTTTTGTTTATTTGACTAATAAACACTTTCCTAGACATACGATCTTGAGTTCTATGTGTTTCCTGTATATTAATGTTTCTAATGTTCTCTTCCATCCTATGAGATTAATTGTTTTAGCAATCCAGCTTATAAACTGGGAAATTCTGACCACAAGGGGTTGAATGACTTACCCTGGGTCAGCTACTCGGCAGGCGCAAAGGCAGGCTTTGAACCCAAGTGGTTTGACGTCCAAATCCATGCTTTAACATCTATGCTACAATTTCTCAAGGTTTTTAATCCTTGAATATTTTTTCTGAGCACAGTGTTTCAAAAGTAATTAGGTAGTTAAATTGAAATACTTTGGTTTTTTTTTTCTGTAAACATAGGACATATTTAAAAATTGGAAGCTCTGGCTAGATGTTCTCTGAGAGCGTCCATTTTTGGACTATTATTAATACTTATTGCTTCCATGAGATACTAGTTACTAAGATGATTTATAGGGCTTCCCAGGTGGTGTAGTGGCCAAGAATTCACCTGCCAATGTAGGAGATGGAGGGGACTTGGGTTCGATCTCTGAGTCAGGAAGGGAGGATCCCTTGAAGTAGGAAATGGTGACCCACTCCAGTATTCTTGCCTGGAAAATTCCATGGATAGAGGAGCCTAGTGGGCAGGCTATAGTCCACGGAGTTGCAAAGAGATGGACGTGGCTGAGCAACTGAACACACACCACCACCCCCCCTCCCCCCACACACACACTCACACAGACACACACAAGATGCCTTATAATTTTTCTCTTAGGAAAGACTGTAGTATTAAAAAAGAGAACCCCACCTTTCAAGAAATCCAGAGAAAAAGTAGCTATATACAAAGGGACAAACCTGTTTGAATACATTAGAGAGCGACTGAGATTGCCACGATTTTAGGGGCCGACTGCGCAGACAGAAGGGAAATGCATTGAGTTGAGCTTTACATTGTCCACCTCTTTTCTCTCTGAGGAATTTGCCAATTTGTAAGTAGAGAGGAGCCAAGATTCACAGAAAACTGAGCGTTTTCCAACAAGCTCATGGTTCTGGGGACATCAATTTTGATATTTGGGGTTACCAAGGAAACCAGCGTTTGAGGGCCCAAGATTTCAGAGAAGCCCCTAGCAGTGAGTCTGCTTTGCTGCAGTTCTCTCCCTTTTGAAGCATTTGCAGATTCCTACAGTACTCTTGCCTGGAAAATCCCATGGACGGAGGAGCCTGGTGGGCTGCAGTCCATGGGGTCGCTAAGAGTCGGACATGACTGAGCGACTTCACTTTCACTTTTCACTTTCATGCATTGGAGAAGGAAATGGCAACCCACTCCAGTGTTCTTGCCTGGAAAATCCCATGGACAGAGGAGCCTGGTGGGCTGCAGTCCATGGGGTCACACAGAGTCGGACACGGCTGAAGAGACTTAGCAGCAGCAGCTTAGCAGCAAGCTGTACCAAGAGGCTCAGAAAACAAGCAGAAAGTAAGCAGCTGAAAGGCTAAGAAACTCAGCAAAGCTTTCACCAATATCATGATGCTATACAGCAGAACTTGGAGCTCAGTGATCGCCAAATAGGTGGAGTCTTGGAAAATAAACAGTGGTATATGTTCAGTCTCTCAAAGAACTTGTTCTAGGAAGTAAGGACAAATCAAAATAAACCAGAACCATAAAGCAGAAAATCAGTCTTGAATCATTACAGTCATAATAATCTGTCCTCACTATAGAGGCTAACAGAGAAAAGAAACAAAAAGATAAATTAGAATCCTCTGGGGAAATAGAACATTATCCATACGTAGTACAATGTTTCAAACAAAATGCCTTGCCAACCTTCAGAAAAATATTATCAGATATATCAGAAGGAAGACCTAATAACAAAAAACCAAGCAGAAAAAATGATAAACAATAAGGAAAAAAATCACAGTTGATGGATTATCAGAGTCTATCAGAGATAAACTGTAAAACATTTATTATTAACATATTCAATAAAAAGCTCAAATGATGGAGAATTTTATTAGAGAAATGGAATATCTAAAAAGGACTCACATGAGTATTTGCTAACTAGAAAATATAATAATTAAAATGAAAAATATAATAGATTGGTGTATCAGGCAAAGATTTTGATAGGCTTTTTGAAAATGTCCTTTTTGAAGCATGGAGACAAAAAAGGATTGCATATACAGGCATAACTAGTTTAACTGTGCCTTGCAGAAATTGCATTTTTCACAAATTGAAGGTTTGTGACAACCCCGCTTCAAGCAAGTCTGTTGGCACCGTTTTTTTCCAGCAACACTCGCTCAGTTCACGTCTCTGTGCCACATTTTGGTAATTCTCACGATATTTCAAAGCTTTTCACGATTACATTTGCTGCTGCGGGCTGTGATCGGTGATCGCGGGGGCCCTATGGTCGCTGTCTCGGGGCCCTGTGACCTGTGCCCGCGTAAGACGAGGGACTTGGCGCATGTGTGTCTTCTGGCTGCTCTACTGTCAGATCTTCCCCTGACTTCCCCCCTCTCCTCTGGACGACACTGAAATCAGGCTGATTAATACTTCTAGAAGGGCCTCCAAGTGCAAAGCAGAGCTGCAGCTCTCTCACTTTAAGTGGGAAGCTAGAAATGATTCAGCTTAGTGAGGAAGGCACGGCAAAAGCCTACACAGGCTGGAATCTTGGCCTCTTGTGCCAGTTATCTAAGTTGTGAATGCAAAGGAGAAGTGCTCAAAGGAAGGTTTAAAGTGCTACTTCAGTGAACACACGAATGATAAGAAAATGAAAGAAGCTGATGGGCGGATATGGAGAGAATTTTAGTGGTCTGAATAGAAGATCAAACCAGCCCAACATTCCCTTTGATATGCACCGAGAAGCCAAAAATTTGTGTGACTAGCTTTATTGTGATATTTGATTCATTGTGGTGGTCTGGAAACCAGAACCACAATATATCTGAGGTATCAGTTCAGTTCAGTCGCTCAGTCGTGTCCGACTCTTTGCTAGATGTGTATAAGAGACAGTTCTGAAGGAGATCAACCCTGGGATTTCTTTGGAAGGAATGATGCTAAAGCTGAAACTCCAGTACTTTGGCCACCTCATGCAAAGAGTTGACTCATTGGAAAAGACTCTGATGCTGGGAGGGATTGGGGGCAGGAGAGAAGGGGACGACCGAGGATGAGATGGCTGGATGGCATCACTGACTCCATGGACGTGAGTCTAAGTGAACTCCGAGAGATGGTGATGGACAGGGAGGCCTGGCGTGCTGCGATTCATGGGGTCGCAAAGAGTCGGACACGACTGAGCGACTGAACTGAGCTGATTCTTTTTCCATACAGGACACTTGTAGGATTTTGTATGTGTGTGTGTATTTGTTTGTTCTTTTAATTTTTTTAATTTTTTATTGAAGGATAATTGCTTTACAGAATTTTGCTGTTTTCTGTCAAACCTCAACAGGAATCAGCCATAGGTATACATATACCCCTCCCTCTTGACCCTCCCTCCTATCCTCCTCCCCACCCCACCCCTCTAGGTTGATGCAGAGCTCCTGTTTGAGTGTCCTGAGCCAGAGAGCAAAGTCCTGTTGGCTATCTATTTTACTTATGGTAATGTAAGTTTCCATGTTACTCTTTCTGTACATCGCACCCTCTCCTCCCCTCTCCCCATGTCCTTACGTTTATTCTCTATGTCTCTTTCTCCATTGCTGCCCTGTAAATAAATCCTTCGGTACCATTTTTCTAGATTCCGTTTATATGCATTAGAGTACGGTATTTATCTTTCTCTTTCTGACTTACCTCACTCTGTATAATAGGTTCTAGGTTCATCCACCTCATTAGAACTGACTCAAATGCATTCCTTCTTACACTTGTAGGATTTTTAAGGAGGAAAAGAAGAGAAAGAGTCCTCTTGCTTGAATTGTAAGCCTCTTGTCACCATATAAGATGCAAGAAGCACCCCTCCTTTTGTAGAATTTCCAAACTCATTCAGTTGGTTCGGGTGTATGGGGGAGACTTTCTAGAAAGAGCAATACTTTGCTAGCTTCATTCATCACCAGGTATCACCTCACATCAAGGGTTCACTCTGCAGATAGCACTTAAGATCCAAGAAAGAACAGAAGGCAGTTTCTCCCTGGAAGCTACAAGTTCCGAGTCACTGGAAATTATTCGCCAGCAACCGTCAGCGCCAGCAACCCCCAAACCGTGCCGTATGCTTCTGAAGTGTAATATTTTTTTCTGAACCAGCCAGGTTGTGAAATACAGGTTGCTTTTGGAAAACAGGTGTCTACCCTGCTACCCTCAGTTTTCAGCAGTAAAACTATTTGACAAACCTCACAACATGGGTGGCAGAATCTAGTCAAGACTCTTGCCAGGATTGAGAGAAAGTGTTTTGCATCTGACAGCCCTCATCAGATGCTGGGTCCAGACTGGATGCTGGAGCTGGAACAGGAAGATTGTGTTCTGAAAGAGGAGCCACTTTCAGAACTCACCCAGGAGGCTGGGTGAGTGGGTTTGCATGTCCCCTAAACACACACACAGTAACTCCGTGTGTTTTCATCTCAACCACTGCCTTCAATATCCAGCCCTCACAGTGGAGCTGGAGGTATTGTGCTGGGTCCATGGAGGTGCCATTTTCATTCGGGGGGAAGGGAGTGTTTGCGGTTATCAATTAGTCGCTAAGTCGTGTCTGACTCTTCTGTGACCCCATGGACTGTATCCTGCCAGGCTCCTCTGTCCTTGGGATTCTCTAGGCAAGCATGCTGGAGTGGGTTGCCGTTTCCTCCTCCAGGGCATCTTTCTGACCCAGGGATGGGGCCTGTGTCTCCTGCATTGGAAGGCGGATTCTTTACTGCTGAGTCACCAGGGAGGCCCCAAAGGGAACATTCTATCTCTTCAGGCCACAGTATACTGACACATGCTTGTGCTGTGTAAGGCCAGAGGCACGTCCACACGCCCTTCATCAGAGCAGGAAGCTTTGGGATCCAGACCGAACATTGTAAATGGACTGAACAGCATCCCTGGAAACCAGGTCATGTTATTTGCCAGCTGCAGCTCTTCATTAGCGTAAGGAGTTTTTCCATATGACATTAATCTATAGGGATGAATAAATCCTTCTGCACTTTGTTCCTCCTCTGGTAGGTTACATTCCCCGAGGGTGCAGGAGTGTAATGCTATTGATCTCCTTACATTTAAGAAATAGATCCTCATGGGTGCCCACGGAGCATGTACTCATTTGCATACACCTGTGAACGCCCACGTGCCACGGGGGCATCACAGCAGTGAGCATGAGCCCCTCGAGCGTGAACTTAGGATCAGCTCCACCTTTCTGGTCCTGAGCATCTTAGAGAGAAGAGGTTCAGCCCTGACAACAACAAGGAGGAATGAAAGTGCGGAGCCTCTGGGAAAGGTTTACAGGCAGGCAAGGCTATCGACCGCCTCATGATGAGAAAATGAAGAAGGATGGGGTGCCTTACATGATATTGATCTGACTTATTAGCAACGGTGGCAGGTCACTTCATCCTCCCCAAATCCTCTCCGAGTTCCGAGGAGAGCAGTCCGTGTATGCGTGTGGATATGTGTGTGTGTGTGTGTGTGTGTGTGTGTGTGTGTGTAATGGAGAGAGCAAGGGAAAAGAGGAGAACAGGAGAGAGTGAAAGGGCAAGAAGAGTATTTAGAATGGGGTGGGCAATAGTGTTGGTCAACTTGATCAGGAAAAACAGCTATTGGTAGCATAGACCCAGCAGAGGCTGAGGTCATTAAAGTTTTGGAGACTTAAGAATAAGCGGCAGTCCGCACAAACAGTATGAAGGGACAGAACAATCTTTCAGGGGCATAAAGACTGGCCTTTGCAGCTGGATTTCAGGGATTTTATTTTTAGTTTTTTATTAAAATTTTTTTTAATTTTAAAAGTTTTTATTGGTGTATAGATGATTTGCAATGTTTCAGATGTACGGCAAAATGATTCAGTTATACATATATATATCTGTGTGTATATATATATTTTTAGATTCTTTATAAATATCACAAGATATTGAATACAGTTCCTTGTGCTATACTGTAGGTCCTTGCTATTTATCTATTTTGTATGTAGTAGGGTGGGGGCTTTTCTAGTGGCTCAGTAGTAAAGAATCCACCAGCAGGGCAGGAGATCCGGGTTCCATCTCTGGGTTGGGAAGATCTTCTGGTGGAGGGCACATAACCCCACTCCGGTACTCTTGCCTGGAGAATCCCATGGACAGAGGAGCCTGGTGGGCTACAGTCCACGGGGTCACAAAAAGCCAGACACGACTGAAGCGACGGAGCCCGGCACACACGGTGTTGCACCTCTGATGCTCCCAAGCTCCTAGCTTACCCATTAACCTCTTATTTTCCCTTTCGTAACCATAAGTTTGTTTTCTATGTCTGTGAGTCCATTTTTCTTTTGCAAATAAACTCATGTCTATCATTTTTTAGATTCCACCCGTAAGTGATGTCACGTGTTGCACGTTGTTTGTCTTGGTCTGGCTTCACTGAGTGTGATCATCTCTGGCCCATCCGTGCTGCTGCAAATGGCATTGTTTCATCCTTCTTCACCGCTGAGCTGTCTTCCGTACTATAAATGCTACGCGTCTTCTTTACCCGCTCAGCTGTCAGTGGACGCTCAGATCGCTTCCGCGTCTCTGCTACCGTGAGTAGTGCTGCTTCGGGAGCTCTTCCAAGTCTCTGTTCTGTCCTCCAACAATCGCCGTATGTGAAAGTTCACAGAGACTTATTAGCGAGCTATGGCCCATGATAAATTCCTTAGCCTCTCTGAGGCAGTACCATGCAACTCTTCAGTTCTGTAAGTGAGAGATAAAGCTCCGGGTTGTTGTGAAGATTAGAGTTAATGTTTATGGAGTATAGTGCCCAGGGCCCAGGAGGTGCCAAGAACCTGGCTTTTCCTTCCCTGGAGGGACTCATGAATGCTCTAAAGTCAGACAGGAGGTGGAAATGCTGATGCCAAGGATGCCTATTGGTGGGGGGATGCTGCTGAATGCTATCTCATTCATTCACCAAATAGCCCCTCAAAAATTACAGAAGACTCTGACCTCATTTCTACAGAAGAAACAAGAGCTAAGACACGGCTGTAGGTATAATAGCCTCCCCCTCTTTCTCCTGAATCATTCATTTCTTCTCCACTAGAACACTGTCATCATCATTGGAAACATGCCCCTGTGTATCCACCCCAAATATTTTTTCTTGACCCTTATTTCTTCCCTACTTCTCAACCCAGTATTAGTCTCCTCTTTGCAGCAAAATTCTTAGAATTGCTGTCAGAAAGCCCTCTCATTCTCTTCTCCCTCAAGACTATTCCCTTTGGATGTTTATCTCCAGCACACTCTGGAAATGTCTCTTGACAAAGACACCGATAACTTCCGTGTTGCTAAATCTACGAGTCAATTCTCTCCCAGCATCTCACTCAACACATCAGCTGCATTTGACCCAGTGGGTCACGCCCTCTCCTTAATGAATGGTTTTCTTTTGGTTCCCAGGATTCCCTACTTTCTGCTGTGATCCAATGTCAAAGCTGTCTCTTTGTACAGTAAGCCCCCTACCTTCAAGTTGTGAACTTTCGAAGATGCAAACGTGTGTTCCATCAGAATCAGGCATGACTGACGTTGCATTTTGCCCTCTGTCTCCACCTGCTGACGATCCTTCAGCTCTACCATCTCTCACCTCCGCTCCTTCCCCCAGTTGGTAACTCTTCTTGCCTGTTCACTGGGCGCCAGCCCCTGGATACCAGCTGTTATGCTCTCCTACTGTACTTTGCAAGGAATTGTACTGTAGGATTAGAAATGTTCTCTTTATT
This sequence comes from Cephalophus harveyi, assembly GCA_006410635.1. Lineage (NCBI taxonomy): Eukaryota > Metazoa > Chordata > Mammalia > Artiodactyla > Bovidae > Cephalophus > Cephalophus harveyi. The sequence goes on along the minus strand of SJYT01036367.1, from coordinate 290,556 downwards.
TTTTGTGTTTGCTTGTTATCTATTGTTTGTGTGCAAAGTATTATAAACCTATTACCCTGCAATAGTAGATAGCTGATTGTGTTAATTTGGTGCCTAGGCTAACTTTAGTGGAGAAGGAAATGGCAGCCCACTCCAGTATTCTCATTTGGAGAATCCCATGGACAGAGGAGCCTGGCAGGCTTTATAGTCCATAGGGTCGCAAGAGTTGGACATGACTTAGCTACTAAACCACCAGGCTAACGTCGGGGCTTCCCTGGTGGCTCAGACAGTGAGAAGCGTCCTGTAATGCAGGGGGGCTTGATTTGACCCCTAGGTCGGGAAGATCCCCTGGAGAAGGGAATGACAAAGCACTCCCATATTCTTGCCTGGAGAATCCCATGGACAGAGGAGCCTTCCATGGCCAGCTACAGTCCTTGGAGTCACAAAGAATTGAACACAACTAAGCAACTAACACCTTACCTTACCTTGTGGTGGTGGTGATGGTGGTGAAGTCGCTCAGTACCTGAAGGCTAAATTTGTTGGATTTCCAAACAAATTGGATTCAGACCAACTCTTGGAATGGAACTCGTTCACATGTAGGGGACTTTGTATGTAATGCCGTTGGCTTGCTTTTCCTTTCCTCCCCCAGTGTTTAAGGATGGACGGGCCCAGGCTCAGTTCTTTGTCCTCTTAGCCTGTTTGCTCTTGCTCTCTTGATGATCGCAGCCAGCCTCAGGCTTTATGCCATCATCTGAGCTGCTGGCTCTCTGCTCTCTCAGTCCAGGTCCTTTGTCTTCTCCAGCAGTCAGGCGCTGCAGACTCCAACCCCCAGGCTCCCTCGCTGGCTTCCTTCTGATTGATTGGTAAGACAGCAGGATGTGCTCTTTTCTCAGCTCTGCCTCTCACCGGGTTTCAGAAACACTCTTCTCTCCCCATTTCTCCTTCAGTCCTGAGAGAGGTAATGGCTTGGCTGCTCCATGGGGTCTCAAGAGTCAGACGCACAACTTCAAGACTAAAACAACAGCAAGCAAATGGAGTCTAGCCTTTAAAAATCGTGAAACCCTCTACTGTGTGCTTGTAATTTATATAATATTGTACAATAACTAGACTTCCATTTTTATAAGTATTTTTTGTTTTAAAAAAGTGAGTTCAGGAGTTTCCTGGCGGTCTAGTGGTTAGGATTCCTGGCTTTCAATGCTGTGGCTTGGGTTTCGATCCTTGGTTAGGGAATTGAGATCCCACAAGTCCTGTGATGTAGAAAAGAAAAATGAGTTCATGTTGTGTCAGTCACTTCTCTGCTCAAGACCCTGCAACGGTCACCCATTTCCCACCAAGTAAGAGCTGAGTCCCTTACGATGGTCCAGGAGGCCCTTTGTGGCTGGCATGACCCTTCATCTTTGCCATGGCTCTACTCCAGCCATGCCAGCCACTCTGCTCCCCACCACAATATCGTAAAGTAATTAGCCTCCAATTAAAATAAATTAATAAAAGCAAAACTGTAAAAAAAAGTCTCTCAGTTCTGTTTCAGTGGTAAAGATTGGCCTGAAGGATTCAACAACGAGATCAACTAGACCCTAAGGGAGGATGAAGTTGACCTTTCCTGACCTTCATGACCTCGATCAACTAAACCTCGGACTCTGTCAACCACCCAAGCTCCTTCATGAATATGCATGTACCCATAGCTCAAAAATTTCCCCCATTTTTGCTGTCTGGGGAGATACTGCCTCCAGAAAGATCCCCAGTGTTCTCCTTACTTGTGGTAAGAAATCCTTCCTTTTCCCACTCTTTGCTTGACTGTGTCTTTTGGCTTCATACCCACCTAGAGGTGAACCCTGTTTGGGGGTAATAATACTTTGCATNTTTCCCCTATTTTTGCTGTCTGGGGAGATACTGCCTCCAGAAAGATCCCCAGTGTTCTCCTTACTTGTGGTAAGAAATCCTTCCTTTTCCCACTCTTTGCTTGACTGTGTCTTTTGGCTTCATACCCACCTAGAGGTGAACCCTGTTTGGGGGTAATAATACTTTGCATTATATTTTGTAATGTACTTACTAGGCCTTTTTTTTTTTTTTAAATTGTGGCCTCTGCCATTATTTGAAGCTTTATGAGGACAGGAATCCTTGCCAACTTTACTCACTAAAGCAATACTAGGAGCACAGAAGACACTCTGAATTTTTTTTCTTTTAATGAATGGAAGATAAGTACTTTGAGAAAGCTTACTATGGGCAGATCTGTCACTTGAAGCCCTGTCTTCTCCCACCTCTGGGTTCCTTTAGCTGCATTATATACTCTGTGTACAACATAGCCTTCACTGTACACACTACATGTGATGTAGCCTTCACTGTGTACTCTCTGTAGGAAGTAATCTTCAACAGCAGAGCATCGTGGTTAAGGAGAAGAACCTAGAAGCAGACTTGAAACCATGTAACCCAGATTGGGACTTAAACGCACTGTCTTTTATCTGAGATCACACACCTGGTCTCAGGACTTAATGAAGCTCAGGTTCCTGATGTCTTATCACGGAAAGAATTTAGTAAAAACAAAATGATAGATGCTGCTGTTGCTAAGTCGCTTCAGTCGTGTCCGACTCTGTGTGACCCCATAGACGACAGCCCACCAGGCTCCCCCATCCCTGGGATTCTCCAGGCAAGAACACTGGAGTGGGTTGCCATTTCCTTCTCCAACGCATGAAGGTGAAAAGTGAAAGGGAAGTCACTCAGTCGTGTCTGACTCTTAGCAACCCCATGGACTGCAGTCTACCAGCCTCCTCCGCCCATGGGATTGTCCAGGCAAGAGTACTGGAGTGATAGATAAGAAGTGGTTTCATCTGGAGAAGAACACATTCCACAGACAGAGTGTGTGGGCCATCTCAAAAGGTGAGAGGGCACCAGGGTATGAGGTTGTCAGTTTTTATAAGGGTGGGCCATTTCATAAGCTAATGAGTGGGAGGAGTATTCTAGGAAATTCTGGGTAATTTCTGGGAAAGGGGTGAGGATTTCCAGGAACTGGGCCACCTCTCACTCGTTGACCTTTTATGGTCAGCCTTGGAACCATCATGGAGCCTCTGGGTATTTAGCTTGCTGGCGTGTTACAGTGGGCATATGCTGAGGCTCAAGGTGTAGTGGAAGCCTCATCTGCCATCAAAGACCTAGTTGGGTCTAACCATTTATGTCGTATCCCATGGTTACACCATTCTTTTAAAGGTTGTGCCCTGCCCTGGTCCCTCCTGTTTCAGACTGAAAGAGTTTTGATCCTTGCCTTGCTTTGTAACTGGACGAGTTAGTTAACCTCTCTTAAGACTCATTTTGTAAATCTGTAAAATAAAGTAATAATGTTGCAGGTCTTAGGGTTATTATGAGGGATAAGACAGAAGCATGTGTGTGGTATATACATTCCACTTGACAATATTCCCGGATCAGAGTAAATGCAATGAAGAAGGCAGAGGAGAAATTTTGCAGGTGTGGGAGTTGAAATGAAATCCTGTAACTATTTTCAGCCATCCAGTGAGGAGAGGACCATATTTAAACCTGAAGATTCCACCATTCCCTTAACACTTGACCTTTGGAAGTTATCATTTCTGGGATCAGCATTCAGTCTCCAAACAAGCTAGAGGCTGTATAAAACCTTATTCTTGGGGAATAATCCATTTATGTTCTTCCCAGCCTTGGGAACTAGCAGAATTGGTTTAAATTCTAAGACATTCCTTCCTGTATCCTGAGACTATTTTAAACCAGATAGAAAAGAGTTTAAAGTTAAGCAAGTTATCCCCAACAAGGGATTGAGAGGGGCCTTTGGCAGCTGCCTTAATATGTAAGCCTATGGCCTGAGGTTGAACCCTGAACACTCAGGTATCCGCTGGTCCTGCAGCCCTGGATCCATATTGAGTCCCCGCTGGTCCTGCAGCCCTGGATACATACCATCCATATTGAGTCCCTGCTGGTCACTCCACAGCTGAGCTCTTCCTTGAGAAGACCAAGGGTCAGAACCCAAGCACCTGCCTAATCCTCGCAAATGCCTCTTCCAAGAATTTCTGCCCTCTTAGAATACTAACTGCTGGCTCTTTTTCCAGATGAGAAGTCCACACGGAACCACTGCCACCATCTTTTCCTGAGGGCTCTGTGGAGAGTCCTGACCCAGCCCCCCCTTGACAGCCTTGATTACAGTACTCCCTCTAAGTCATTGACCATGACCTTTGAGACTGACCAATTTCTACATAAGAAATTGGTATAAGACCCAGACTTCCCTCTTTTACTCTTTTTTCTACTTATATCCAATAGTCCCACCCAGGTTGGATGAAGGGAAGAAGAGCTGGACAACCACTCATCCTAATCTGAAAAGGACATTATAATATCACTGCAATAAATAGGAATTACGATGCCAATTAACTCAGGTTTCTATGGGGACTTATTAGAAAACTGGTGAAATTTTAATTGGTCCTGCCTTCCAGACTACCCTTGCAGGTAAATTAAAATTAAAAATTATAAATTAAATATGTCCATGTTGCAAGTACAAATCTTAGATAAATCAGATGCTGATCTTCTGCAATTGCACACATTTTAAAACTCCAAATCAGAAGAGTGCATGCTATAATCCTGTTGGCTGAGCTTTCTTCACAGCCCAAAGTGAGCTTCAGACAGTGGAAGTGAATTATTAGGGAGATCTTTTTGAAATATTTATTAATAGGAATATTAATTATGTGTTTCCAAATAAACATATCAGCAAATAAATGTCATAGTACAAAGGTTGAAATGTTACCAACATTAACTTGGAAAGGCACGAAATTTTCTTCTGTCTACATTCCCCACAAGTCTGTCCAGTGTGGGTTTCACCATTCCTCATAGTCAAGAAGTGTTTTCCAAGTTGAAGCTCAGATATTCTACTGTCTTGGCTGAAAATGCAGATTGCTGGCCCAAGGGTAGCTCTACTAGACCATCAGGGAAAAAAGAATCTTCATTTTAACAAGTAATTCTTATACATACTCCTAAATTCTGAGAGAGATGGGAATACCAGACCACCTGACCTGCCTCTTGAGAAATCTGTATGCAGGTCGGGAAGCAACAGTACTATGGTTTTTCCAGTAGTCATGTATGGATGTGAGAGTTGGACTGTGAAGAAGGCTGAGAGCTGAAGAATTGATGCTTTTGAACTGTGGTGTTGGAGAAGACTCTTGAGAGTCCCTTGGAATACAAGGAGATCCAACTAGTCCATTCTGAAGGAGATGAGCCCTGGGATTTCTTTGGAAAGAATGATGCTAAAGCTGAAACTCCAGTACTTTGGCCACCTCATGCGAAGAGTTGACTCATTGGAAAAGACTCTGATGCTGGGAAGGATTGGGGGCAGGAGGAGAAGGGGCCGACAGAGGATGAGATGGCTGGATGGCATCACTGACTCGATGGACGTGAGTCTGAGTGAACTCTGGGAGTTGGTGATGGCCAGGGAGGCCTGGCGTGCTGCGATTCATGGGGTCACAGTCAGACACGACTGAATGACTGAGCAACACCACAGTTCAAAAGCATCAATTCTTCAGCACTCAGCTCAAGGGTTATTAATAGCTGAAGGATTATCAAATGAATGTGAAGAGGGGTGAATGAATGAATGACAGAATCTAAATGCAACTTTTCTTTTTGGTAGATTTAAGTAGCATCCTTTCCCTCCGCCCTCCCAACTGCCCGCAATCCTAGTGGACCTCCCTTTGGGAAGCCCAGGTTATTGAGCCAGGGGCAGTGACAGTTCTCAACAAGCAGTCGATGGACTTTCACCCATCTCTTCGGGTAATTAATTCTTTACAGCTCCATTTAATACAAAAGAGGTAAATCCTTGAGGGTATAGTTTTACAAGATATTGCAAAGCCTAATTACAATCTTTTACCTTATTTTGAAAGCATCTTTCTTTAAAAGGGTTTAGAAATATTTAAAAGTAATAAAAAGGCAACTTAGCCACACTAACTTCTGGCCTTGGAATATTCTCAAGACATGTCCATATCTATGGAAACATGTTTAATCCCTAGGAATCTCGAGATGGGGTAAAAGTTATGCTAAGTGCTGGGCCTAGAATTACCCAGATTTCCATAAAATTAGAGCTAGGCTAAAGGTAGCCAGTATTTACATGATCTCACTGTGGAGCAGCCATTAATGTGAGCACTGCGGAGACCCTGGACTCTTTTTCTAGGTGCAGAATCTAAAGCACAGGGAAGTTAACTAACCATCGACCACCCCCTACCACCATCCCCTCCCATTGTCCCAGGAATGGGTAAGCCAGGCTGTAAATGGGGATAATTTGCCTTTAACCCCTGCACTGACTGTCTCTCAGAGAGTCACATCTTTTCCAAACAGGCAAAGTGAATCCAAGGAATGCAGCAGGGGCCGAGGTCACACGGCCAGGGAGCAACTGAACTGTCATGATCTAGGGTGTCCGGGTCAATTTCTCTCGCTCTAGAGATCAATGACTGTCAAGCACAGAAACTCGGAATTCCAGGGCTGAAAGGAAAGCCTGGAGCTCACTTCCACCCTAAGAAGGTAGCAAGTCCTCACCTTTAAACGTTTCCTGAATTTCCCAAAGCGTCTGCCAAAACTGATCCTTTGGCTGCATCTATGAATATCTAGCATTGAATGATATTTTCTCTTTGGCTAAGAGAAACCATCCAGGAGGTTCTTTTCATGGACATGGGAAATGTCCTCTAAGTAAGAGACTAGGAAGCTCTGAAGTTGGGACCCTCTGCTGAGCTTTCCTGACCTGGTTTTAGGCTCATTGGCTCCTGCAGGGGGTGGAGGGAGGGCTTTACTTCCTGTCTGCACCTCTGCACATGGAAACAGGCCGTCTCCATCCCAGCACTGGGGGGAAAGCCTCCAGGTGGGGGACTCCAGCAGCAGAGCCAATCCTACAGTCCACATGCCTCCCAGAAGTCGAGCAAACTCGACGCTTTCTCCTCCTGCGTGTTCGTTCTTTCACTTTCCATTTGGTAGAATGAGAATCCTCGTACTTCCTGTTAGATCTGACCTTAAGCCTTCTTTGAGCTTTGGCTAAGGTCCTCCTATAAGATTGCCAAGCTTAAGTTATTACAGCAAAGTCACCGATGACAGACTCACCAAACTTTTTTATTTTTATTTTTTGGCTACACCATGTGGCATGCAGGAATTTTAGTTTCCCAACCAGGGATCAAAACTGTGCCCCCTGCAGGAATTCCATCATCAAACATTTCTTCCCTCCAAGAGAAGCCATGTGGCCTATTAACCATAGTTGATTATTTGTGTCATAAAAGGATTCCAAACACTTTGACAGTCTACAAAGTACTTATTATTTTAGGTTCAATCCCATTGCTACTAACTCCAAAGCTCTTGTCATACACTTTAGTGCAAGTGAATTTTGTTGCGTGAGGAGATGTTGCTTTAAAAGTAGTAAGTTGTCCAATGGGGCTTCAAAATCATGTGATTATGTAGAAATTTTCACTACCAAAGCTATCCAATTTCAAGAAACACCTCTTCGACATGCAAGTGCATTTTATTCCGTTCCAGCTTATATACTTTGGCCTTCCAGGGAGGAATTCTCCTTGTCTCTCCTCACTCACTTCCTTGGGTCTTCTAATTCAACAATGACCTCCCCGAGTGTGTCATGTAACTTCGACGTGCCAATAACTTCCAAATAAGTATCTCCAGTGCAAACTCTTTCCTTAGCTTCAAACTGTCTACATGACATCTTTACATGGATGTAACCCATGCCCTTCAACACTGACCTTTTGCCCAAATCCCACTTATCCTCCTTAACTTTTGATTCTGGTGAATCTAACTGATCACTCAGTTCAGCAAACCTGAGAAGCGTAATGGTCACCCCCTCCACTCCCCCACACCCAAACAATCCCTTCCTGTATTGAATAGTGTTGACTTACTACACCCCCACTTTTACTTCCCCCATTTCCAGAAAATTCTGACTTTGTTCAGCTTTCTCCCCTCTTCCCCACTCACTTGCTTCTTTGGAGATGAATCTGACCATCGACTTTAGGAAAGTCCTGGTTGGTTTAACAGTCATCCTATCCCCCTTGCCTGTGGTTGATTTAGGGCTGAGCACATGGCCCAATCATGCAAGAATCAAAGAGAAATTCATTAGGAGCAATCAGGAAAGTTTGTCCCTGTGTGCTGGGCAAGTTTCTAGAAATGATCCTCTCTCTGGATGATGTCATACGTGGATAGATAATAGGTCTGGAATTGCTGTAACCATCTTGCTCTCATCTTGAGAATAAAATCGACACAAAGAAGTGAGCATAGAGGAATTCTCCCAGGTGGTCCAGTGGCTAAGACTCTGAGTTCCCAATGCAGGGGACCTGGGCTTCATCCCTGGTTGGGGATCTAGACCCCATACATCATAACTAAAGATCCTGAATGCTGCAATTAAGTCCCAGCACAGCCAAATAAATTAACTGATTAAAAAATAAATTTAAAAAATAAAAAAGTGAGCATAGAAAATGAAGTGAACATGCAGAGTCGTAATCCCTGGAAGCCTCTCCTGAAGTCTTTCTGGATTTAATATCTCATGAGCAAACAACTGTTGAGGCTAGTGTGTGCTGTTTATTTTCCTATTATTTGCTGCAAAAAGCTCCTTAAATGATCCATCATGCCTCATGAATATCTAATATCTATCTTGCCATCACTGTCTCCATGGCCACTGTCTTAGTTCCAGCTTTCATCATTTCTCACTTGGATTAATAGAACAATCTTCCCAACTGGTGTTGCTGCCTCTAAGCTCAATCTGCAGCAATCTATCCTCTCCAGCTGCCAGAGTGATCACTCTAACAGAAGGAAAAAAAAAAAGAAAAGAAAAAGCAATCTGCTTATCTCAGGGCTCCAGCTAAAAATATAAATCTCTTCAGATTTATCCTTTTTCAACTACCACTTAATGCGAAATGACCTTATGGTTTACACTTATTTAGAAAGCTCTAGAAAAGTGTGGGAGTAGAGAAAGAATGAATCAGCCTTATTTAAGGTCAAGACCCGAGTTTTAGACAGAAGCCCAGTGACCAAAAGGTAAAGTAATCTCTTGGAATGACTCTGGTCCAGCTTGAGTAAGTCTCTCAATCAACTATGTGGGCGGAAGCTAAGGCATGTAGACCCCACAGGTCTTTTTTAAGGTCAAGATCAAGGCATGTTCCAATTACAATGTGCTGGTTTAATCAACATCCCGGAAGAGCAGGGAGCTGCTCTGACAATGTTAAAAGCTTAAGAAATATTCAGCTCCCACCTTCTTCTCCGCCAGCTCCCCTAAATGTGGACCGCACAAACCAAATCATCCGGAGCAAACAGAAGGCTCAGGAATGCCAGGGTAGAAGGTACACAGGTTGGCAAACAGAAAATTGGAAGTCCTTGACCCATTATTCAATGTCATTCATGATGACGTCCTAGACATTCTCTTCAATAATAATAGATCTTTGCTTCCAATAACAGAGCGTTGTTTTGTTTTCCTGCAGCCTCAAAACCCACTTAACCTTCTCCTCTATCCAAGATGATCATATTTTCAACAGGAATTTCCAGGCTCCTAAATATAGAATCCTGATGTTCTGGTTTTATATCCTCGATGCATCATTTTGGAGGTAGGTCTTTGAACCCCAACTAAGGCAAGCAGAGGACTTCCTGGGGAACTTTTGAACTACAGCCAGCAGCATGTGGTGATCTCTGTTTTGATGTCTAAACTGTATGTGGTAAAGCTGTTGGTGTTTAAGTTTCCTGCCCTCTAAGCTGAAAAAGCTGAGAATGTAGGTGAGGAGCTGGTGAGAGAAATCCAAAGAGAAACAGAGAGGAGAGAGGAGAGGCACGCCTGTCTTTTCTGATTATAGTCACTTCTAAGACTTGACGCTGTTTCTGTCCTTAGGCTCCCGGAGACACCACAGTTCTTTATAGCAAATAATTCTCCCCCTTCATCTTTCTGTCTCTTCGTTCTTGCTTAAGCTGTTCCTACTTGACATTTATGACACTTGAAAGCAAAATAGTGCTAACTAAGAAGCCCAACTGCTCTCTCTCTCCGTTTAACTCCGTGTAGCTCAGGCTCCAGGCAAGGGCACTGTGGTTCTGCAGATCACTCCACCTGGCTCCCTGCTTCTTCCGAGCTGACCTTCCCTCTCATGCCTCCAGTCATGCCTTTGCCCACGATTCTCCTCTGCTTCTTTCCCAAAATACCTGTGTCCCCTACTTATCACTACTTCTCTGATGTCTTTTTCAAGTCCTCGGACTTAAGTGAAGTGCCCAGTACATATAACTCTAATAACTCTATCATTGTTCTTTTATGTTGCTGTTTAGTTGCTAAGTCATGTCCTACTCTGTGATCCCATGGACTGCAGCATGCCAGGCTTCCCTGACCTTCACCATCTCCCGGAGTTTGCTCAAGTTCACGTCCGTTGTGTCGGCGATGCTAGTGAAGCATCTCATCTTCAGCTGCCCTCTGCTCCTTTTGCTGCAGATCTTTCCCAGCATCAGGGCCTTTAAAAAATATTAATATTTTTATTTCACTTTTTAAAATATTTATTTATTCATTTTATTTTAGCTGCGTTGGGCCTTAGCCGTGGCATGTGGGCCCTTCTGTTGCGGTGCATGGATTCTCCAGTTGTGGTGTTGGGGCTCAGGACTGTGCTACGTGGATGCTCTAGTTGTGGCCACCAGCTTAGTTGCTCTCTGGCACGTGGGACCTTAGTCCCCTAACTAGGGATCGAACCCACATCCCCTGCACTGCAAAGTGGATTCTTAACCACTGGACCAGCAGTAAAGTCCCTCTATCCTTACTCTTTAAATGCTCTGTTGTGCTGCCCCACTAACTGCAATGCTGAGGTCTTATGAGAACTTCCTCTCTCTCTCTTTCTGCAGCTCCTAGCAAGGCATTTATTTGATAAATAGTTCTTGACTGGATAGTAAAATGAATGAATCAATCAATCAGTTCAACAAATAAATTCTCTACAGCAACCTGAGTGCCTCTCACAAGCAAATTAGCAAAACTTTTAAAGATAAATAAGTTAAAGACACGATTTCTGGAAAACTGGCAAACACATGTACTGTTGGTGGTAGTGCAAATTAGTATGTCCCTTTGGAAAGCAATATAATAATATACTGCATGTGCCATAAAAGTGTCATATCTTGGGTCCAAATATGACAGCTTTTCCTAAGGAAACAATGTCATAAAACCAAAAGCATCAAAATACTCATGGCAGCAATGTATAATAGCAATACAATTAAAAGAGACAAATTGTCCCTTTTAGTTCAAATTGTAGTTCAAATTTAGTTCAAATTGTCACTTTTAGTTCAAATTGTAGTTCAAATTTAGTTCAAATTATAGTTCAAGGTGAGAAAATATTATATTTTATTTAAAATAAATGAAAACTGGAAATAAGGAATATTTATTATGTGTTAAGTTTTTAAAAAGAAAAATTGTGAATGGACAAATTCAGGATGGTTTTTAAAATCTCAAAACCATTTTCAAGCCTGGAAAGTAAACAGGCAAAAATGCAGCAGTTGCATTAAGCAACGGGATTATTAGTATTATATTTTCTTTATCAAAATTTTATTTTAGTTGAAAAGATCTTTTTGTGACAGTATTTATTAAGCAGTGGGAAATGATTACTGTCCTTCATGTTGTGAATTCTTCCTAGTCATTCCTGCAAAATCTTCTTCTGGATATGGTATGGGCACACCTGCCTAGAAAGTTCTTGACCCATGGGATTCAGCACATTCAATTGCGGACCGTTCTATCAGCAGTCACAGTTGGCAAATTTGCATCATGATTTATGGACATTTGCCCTAACAATTGCGTGGGGATGTGAAGCAGCTGTTCACTCGCTCAGCTTTGGCTTTGCTAACGAGAGGTGGACAGCTGTGGTTAATGAAAAACAATTGCTAATAGATAATCCCAATTTAGCCTTGAAGTGCCTTTAGGTATGGCCAGTACATGGAGGGACTTTTCAATACGGATCCAGAACCTCATACGTATCCCCATCCTCTCCTCGGACTCCACCTCCTGGACTGGACTCCTTGTGGGGAGATAGTTCCAGAAGGCCATCTGGGAGCACGGTGCATGGGAAGGGCTGGGTTAGGGCTGGTGGTGAGAAAGTATAAACCCGATGATTTACACGGTTTGTTAGGAGAGAACCAGGAAGGCTCCATCCCTAATTGAGTCTCCTTCACTGCTGCTGCTGTTGCTAAGTCGCTTCAGTCGTGTCCGACTCTGTGCGACCCAGTAGACGGGGGCCCACTGTCTCTGGGATTCTTCAGGCAAGAATACTGGAGTGGGTTGCCATTTCCTTCTCCAATGCATGAAAGTGAAAAGTGAAAGTGAAGTCACTCAGTCGTGTCCGACTCTTAGCGACCCCATGGACTGCAGCCCACCAGGCTCCTCCACCCATGGGATTTTCCAGGCAAGAGTACTGGAGTGGGGTGCCATTGCCTTCTCCAGTCTCCTCCACTGCTTTAGCCTAAAACACGAGGACCCTCATTATGAAGTGGCTAGACATTCGTGTCACCCACAGACACAAGCAGAAGCCAGTCAGCCTGGGACAAGGCTGAAACAGGCAATTGGCAGGACCCTCCGTTTTCAACCTTAGCTCTGTTGCTTTTGTTGAATGGGTCACTCTCTTTGGACCTCAGGTGGCTCATTTAGAGGAGGGAGAATTTGAAAGATCTCTGAGGCCCCTCCATTCAATTCTATATGTCCCAGTTGGGATGGGTATCCTTTCAGCCAGCTTGTCTTAGCCCACCAGGCTCCTCTGTCCATGGGGATTCTCCAGGCAAGAATACTGGTTTAGTTGCTCAGTCATATCCAACTCTTGTGACCCCATGGACTTTAGCCTGCCAGGCTCTTCTGTCCATGAGATTCTTCAGGCAAGAATACTGGAGTGGGGTGCCATTTCCTTTTCCAAGCTTGTCTATAAGTAAGTACAATGGATTTGGGGTTTGTCTGTGGCCTTCCCTGGTGGCTCAGAGGTTAAAGCGTCTGCCTGCAATGCGGGAGACCCGGGTTCGATCCCTGGGTTGGGAAGATCCCCTGGAGAAGGAAATGGTAACCCACTCCAGTATTCTTGCCTGGAGAATCCCATGGACGGAGCACCTAGTAGCTACAGTCCACGGGGTCGCAAAGAGTCGGACATGACTGAGCGACTTCACCTGTGATTGCTGAAGCCCTCAGTCATGTCTTTGGAGTTCAAGTACAAATTTGGAATGGCAATGGCCCTCACATTAGAAACCGGTTAATTGGTGAACTGTGCAGGGGACTATTTTTAATATATTGCAAGTTTCAGTTCATATACCACAACTTAATTGAATTTTCCCTAGAGCCCTTCAATTAAAAATTGTGCACAAGCTAGCATTTTTAAGATAAATGGGGGGCCTTGACCAAACTCCAAGAAAACAAAATGGTAAGTTTTTGAAAAGTTAATAACATTTTTCTAATCAAAGCCATACTGGAGATAGAGTATTTCTTTTCTTTTTAAAATAGTGTATCAGAGTTTGAGAGTCTCATCCCAGGGACAACTTGGTACACTCAAGAATTCAGCTGAGAAATGAACAGCCTCTGAAACCACTGGTAGCTCAGACCTCCGTGTTGGTTCAGTCTCTACCTCTGGAATATGTTAGCACCATAATGAGGTTCCCCACTAGGGAAGACAGTGGCAACCCACTCTAGAATTCTTGCCTGGATAATATCATGCACAGTGGAGCCTGCAAGCTGTGGTCCACGTGTGCATGCTAAGTTGCTTCAGTCGTGCCTAACTCTGTGTGATCCCATGGACTGTAGCCCCAAAGAGTCTTAGAACAGAAGACGCTCCTAGTACTTGTATCACTTAGGAATTTACCAGAGTTTTAGGTGCCCATATCAGGGAGGGAATCACAGACAAATATTAGAACAGGAGATACCGCTATTGTTTTTGCCACTTAAGAAGTTGCAAGGTATTAGGAGCCTTGTGCCAGGAACTGGAGGCAGAGTTGTTGTTTAGTCACTAAGTTGTGTCCAGCTCTTTTGCAACCCCATGGACTGTAGCCCACCAGGCTCCTCTGTCCATGGGATTCCCCAGGCAAGACTGTTGCAGTGCGTTGCCATTTCCTTCTCCAGGGGATATTCCGACCCAGGAATTGAACTCATGTCTCCTGTATTGGCAGGTGAATTCTTTATCACTGAGTCACCAGAGAAGCCCTGGAGATAGAGACCAATACAAAAATGTTCTAATAATATTACACACAGGTTCAGCTGTTTCTCTCTGGTCATAAATGATGCGTGTTCAAGAAACTGTTCACCTTGGCTTACCTGGAATAGTCCTGGTTTCACTAGTTGTCCTGGTTTAATTATTAAGAGTGTTCCCCTTTCCTTCTCAAACGGGGCCCAGATTGGGCAATATACATATATTAGTCTTATCACCTCAAGAGGTCATTATGGAGAAACTCTAAGTTATTTCTAAAAGATTAATGGCATCATTTTGAAAGAAAGAAAGTTACACATCATTCTTAAGCTAGAAGATACCCAGCCACTGGAGGTCATGCCCAGTGGGATGCTCAGAGCTCAGGGAAGGGGTGGGGAGCATGGATGCAGAGGGTCACTCGGACACGCTCGTCCTGCTCAGTCTGCTTCCCGCGTGTCCTTGGGCTTCCTGTCCTTCCCCTCTGTGCCCCAGCGTCTCACTGTAAAATGAGGAAGCCAGTAGCAGCACCTACTTCATGCTTTCTTTGGGAAACACCAAGGTCCGAAGGTAGCTAAAAATGCTTTGAAAAGCCTGGAACGAGAATTTGATAGATGCCAGGATTTGTCATCAGACTGGTAGCTGGATGTGACATTATCTGTCAATGAGACCCACTATATGGTGGGTTTGTGGATCCTCTCTGAGTGGCCCATGCTTTTCCTGCCCTACACACATCTGGGAAGCCATTTCTTTACAAAGAAAAGATTAGGACCCATATGTGCCTGCAGCTTTTTAATTGACCAAATAAAAACAAAGATCTCTTTATTAATAAGATGCATTTCCTTGGAGGCCCATTGGTTAAGACGCCATGTCTCCAATGCAGACGGCATGGGTTTGATCCCTGGTCAGGGAACTATGGTCCCACGTGCTTCACAGAGCAGCTAAAAGATTTTTTTTTTTTTTTTAGAAAAAAAAAGAAAAAAAAAAAAATAAGTTGTAGGTGTAGCACTTGACTACTCTGCCAAACTTGTGTCTTGGTGTACCTGTCTTCTCTGCTAGAAAGAGGTCTCTGGGAGCGTAAGGACTGTGTTTGACTTCCCCCCGCCCCGTCCCTTATATCTTTGTATCTGACTTTGTACCTGACTCATAGCAAGAATTTTTGTAGAGGAGATAGGAAATTTTTGCCAACCTAAACAGAGCTGTACTCTGGAACACAGCTGTGTGGTTATAATTTAATGGCTTTTACATTCCGCATTTCAAATTGTCTCACTGCAATCAAGTAGACCTTACCTGCTGAGCACCAATGTCCTTTTGTGAGTTGATATGGAATAAACAGTTAGCAGTTTGTGTAGGAATCTTCCAGCACCCAGCCTGGAGCAAAATGAAGGTTAGATCTAAGCTTGGAGAAAGGAAAGAAACAATAGCCTTACAGTTGGCAGAGAAGGAGAGCTTACTTTTAAAGATGATGTGAACATTATAACCCCAAGTTCTATTTTTTCCTTTAGAGGTAGTACATAAAATGGTTAAAAATCACCAACTCTGGGGATCAGCTCCTGGGTTGTAACCCTGGCAATGGCACTTGCTTTAAAGCCTTGAGTGAACTGGATTCCCCAGAAGCGCAAATACAAGGCATAAAATGATATACTCACGTGTTTGGGAAGTTCATGACTCTTCTGAATACACAGTGGAATGAAAGAGAGAGAGAGGAGAGACAGGAAAAGGTGGACACTAAATACAAGGACAGACAGGGAAAGGAGGAGACCAAATACAGGACGTGTGGGACTGGACTGATCAGTTTCAGGGTAAGCTGGTTTCTTTGTTTTGCTGATACCTTTTAAGAGATTGTATGCAACTACCTCCCAAGGATTTGAAGAAAAGAATTTATCTGCAGTGTCTTAACTGCCATTGATCAAAGCTCATACCTGCTGGGAGTTAATTGCCCTGACCTTCTGCTTCGCCCATCCTGAGTGACTAGAAGGTCTCACCCTGTAGAGACCATAGGGAACCCCAGGTAGGGACTAAGGATCAGGTAGGCCAGTGTGAGGCCGAGTCTGTGGGTTGTGCTCAGAAGCCACAGGAAAGGCTGATAGAGCTGCTGCCGGTGGCCCCTTGGCCTGCAGGTCCAAATGCAGCAGCATCAGTGGCTGGGTCTTTGGATGCTGAGGGCAGTGTTGGCCATCGCTAGGGTGCTCTGGCTAGACAGGGCCTGGACCTCCAGTGAGGCAGGGACTGAATCCAGTACCTTGCCAGGCATTGACTGAACAAGTTAATAATAGGGAATCTAATTTACACAATGCCTGGCACACAGAGAACATCATCAAATGTTTGTTCCTGTATGTACCCAATTCTACCTTTCCCTGGCAACCTTTTCTCAGCTTTTTATGTTTCTTCTAAGGGATGCATTTGGAGGTAGAGCTCTAAGGTCTGAGTCTGGTACTGAACAGTGTCTCAGAGCATCAACATCCCTCGTGCCCGGCGCCTCATCCCCTGCCACACCAGCTGATAGGATGCTCAAGGAAGAGAGAGAAACTAGACAAATCCCACCAAATAGACACCCAACTCATCTCCACCTTGGTCCCAAGAGGTGCTCTGGAAGAAGTTACTGAGTTCTTATCATGGTAGATACACCCACTGGCTTGAGTGGGTTTCCTCCAATGGAGTTGTTCAGAAAAGTATCTACAAGAGGTTCAGAGACATAATGGGCGCAGCAGTGCAAACTAGTATATACAGAAAAGATAAACAACAAGGACCTGCTGTATATCAACGGAACTACACCCACTCTCCTATAATAAACCATAATGGAACAGAACATAAAAGTATATATTATGTATCTGTGTACCTATATATAATATATACATAGAGAGAGTACAGTTGATTTATAATGCTATGTTAATTTTTGCTGTATAACAAAGTGATTCTCTATAAATCAGTAAAAATTAACATAGCATTATAAATCAACTATACTTAAAAAAAAGAAAGAAAGAAACAAACATAGGTATAACAAGGGCTTAAAGCAAAGTTTCCATAACCTGGGGCTCTCTGGGCAAATCTAGCTTGCAGAAGGTTTCCATCTGGACTTCACAGTGTTGGTGAAAATATTTCAATTTGACCCTCCTATAATGACTCCCGAAACTAAAGGCTATTCGAAGTTGTTGTCTATGTTGCAATTAGTAGAAACCAAGATTTAAGCATGTTAAAACCAACATTTAAAATCATAATATCTTTTATAAAAGTTCTCACTCATCACTTCCCTTTAAAAAGTAGCCAGATGTTTGCATAACCTGAGCCTGAATTTCCATATAGCAATAATTACTGGGAGTAGAGTAAGGGGTCTCCATGTTAGGACATACTTGCCCTAGTCCTTTCCACTTTCCACTGGCCTGTCTCACTCACCTATATTACATTCTATTGCAGACGTTTCAATTTTCAGCTCTGGACCTGAAGCTCTTTGGACAGAAATGGCCATTTATTATGGTGGGCTTCCCTTGTGGCTCAACTGGTAAAGAATCTGCCTGCAGTGTGGGAGACCTGGGTTCGATTCCTGGGTTGGGAAGATCCCCTAAAGAAGGGAAAGGCTACCCTCTCCAGTATTCTGGCCTGGAGAATTCCATGGATTGTACAGTTCATGAGTTCTCAAAGAGGCAAAAACAACTGAGCGACTTTCACTTTCACTTTATTACAGACAAGCAGCCTCTAGGACTCTAAAGGTACTTTATTTTGTTTATTTTGGCTGTCCTGCATCTTCTTTGTCACGCGAGGGCTTCTCTAGCTGTGGCAAGGGGACTTCTTTGTCCTGCAGTATGTGGGATCTTAGTTCCCTGACCAGGGATCAAACTTGTGTCCCCTCCATTTGAAAGTGGATTCTTCACCACCGCAGCACCAAAGATGTCCCTCTAAAAGTACTTTAAAGATGAGCTGGTCCAGTCCCTGTAGACCCGTGTCCACCTGCCAAACTTGTTCACTGGATAGGTGTTTTGTATGGCTTTTGCAAAAATGGAATAGTTTTTTGGTTTCATTAATAATATCATACATTTTCTGTGTTAAAAATGAAAAGCAGCATAGAAAAAGGAATTGAAATAAAAAGAAAGGCATATAGTCGCATGATGTGGAGATGCACTAGAAATTTTGGCATACATCTGTTGCAGCTATTGCAGAAAAGTTCTCGAAGCTCCATTCAAATTCCCATAGCAAGTCTTTCTTCACCTTGGAAGCTGGAAATGTAAACTACATATTCTCAGACTCCCTTAAGCCTCAGGTTTGTCCTGTGATGCACCTGTCCCCAAGCCAAAGCACCGTCGAAGGTTGGCAAGCGAGATAGAGTTGACGCTTTTGCTGTGTCTGCGGTTTCTCCTGACAGCAGTATAGTTGTCAAAGCACTAAAAGCAGTGGCACGGAACCTGTGCTGTGTTTGGCCCATGTCAGTCACAAAACGCCGAGTTGCTGGTGTGATGGCCGCTGAAGCAGTAGGTCTTCCGCCAGCAGCAGCTGCAATAGCTTCTGGATGTGGCTGCTGACTGCAGTGGAGACAGCAGCTTTATTAGTGGCCTCTTTAACAATAGTGGAAACTCAAGTCTGGAAACTCAGGCTGGAGCTTGTTCCTCACAACTTTCCAGTGACTTTGTCATCATTTGATTCCCTGTAAAATTCATTTGTGCCTAAACCAGCTAGAGTGGATTCTGTTATGTGCAACTGAGTCCTAACTAGCAGTGTATTCTTCTGATTCTCAGCATGTGTCTCCTTCAGTGGAAACAAATAACAGAGACACTTCATGTGACTTTCACATCTTGGAAAACTATAGTACAGCGTCACCTGCAGGACACTGACATTGTTACAATCTAATGATTTTATGCAGCTGTCCCCTGTTTTGCATGCAATTTTATGGATACATGTGTAGGTTGGTGGACTCATCACTGCAGTCAAGGTACAAAACAGTTGCAGCACCACAAGGATCCTCATGTTACCTTTCTGTAGCCATATGCACCCCCCCAAAGCCCTCCCTAATTTCGGACCCCTTCACTTTCTAATCTGTTCTCCAGTTCTGTAACACTGCCTTTGCAAGAATGCTTAATATAATATAAATAGAATCACAGTATATGAACTTTTAAGTTTGGCATTTTAGGGCAAGGATTTCCTTTTGCTCAATGTAATCCATCATTGATTCATCCAAGTTGTTGCATGTATCAACAGTTCATTCCTTTTTATTGCTGAGTTGTAACTCATGGTCTGGATGTCTCATTTGACCTTTCACCCACTGAAGACGCGTGGAGAGGATTGTTTCCAGTGTTTGGCTATTATGAGTAAAGCTGCTGGGAACATTCATATGCAGATTTTTGTGTAAATGTAAGGCTTAATTTCACTGGGATAAACGCCTCAGAGTGTAATTATTGGTTCACATGGTAATCACATATTTAGTTTTACAATAAAGGGCCAAAATGTTTTCCAGAGTGGCTGTACCATTTTACTTTCCTGCCAGCAATGTATGAGTGGTCCAGTTTCTCTGCACATTTGCCAGCATTTGGTTATCATGTAGAAAAAAAAAAGGTAGCCATTCTGATGAGGGTGTAGTGGTAGTTTACTATGGATAGGCTTCATTTTATGCCAATTTGTGCAGCACCGCATTATAATTTCAATGGTAGTTTTAAATTGTTTATATCATTATATTCAGAATTTATATCCCACAGCATTGCCTTTCACTTCCATAGCACTTTTCACACATTTTAATCACGTTTAATTTTTCCTGCCTTATGTCTTTTTATTATTATCATCCGCATTTCTTTGATGAGGAAATGGAGATAGCAAAAATGAGCGATTTATGCAAGGTCTCTCATGGGAATGAAAATACGTTTCCTGAGCAACTACTTTATGCTAAGGATGCCGTATCCTTTGTAATGATACAGCTCTTTCTGCAAGTATATGCTGTCATTCCTGTTTGAAAGGGGATTTGAGAGTGCTTATACTCACTAATATGTGACTGTCATGAATTTTATTTGTCAAAAAAATACAAACATAGAAACATATATAGAGAAAAAGAGAGAAAATAATCCACATATTATCTTAGACTATAAGTACAGTTAATACTTTATTATATATTAACATGCAGTTAATATGTTGATTGCATATTGATATATATACATAATATATGTTATATGTATATATATCATGGGCTTCCCTGGTGCTCACTGGTAAAGAATTCACCTGCCAGTGCAGGCAATGTGGGTCAGGAAGATCCCCTGGAGAAGGAAACAGCAACCCACTCCAGTATTCTTGCCTGAGAACTTTCATGGACAAAGGAACCTGGTAGGCTACAGCCCATGGGGTCGCAAAAGAATCAGACACAACTTAACTAAATAACAATATATATCATTATATATATATATATATATATATATATATATATGTAGACAGAGAGAGAATATAATAGATGTACATATATATGTATATTAAATATATCATGTTCCCACTGGGAAATTTTGTCCATGCATTTATGGCAGATACTACAGAATGGCTCACTAAGCTCCATTTGAATCCCATAACAAAGTTTCTTTCTTTTAAGCTGTATTGCTCAGCTGGCAAATTAAAGACTGGGACTAGAACCTGAGTATCTGATACCGAGTCTGGCAGGTTTTCCACCAAAACAAAGTTACTTCTCCTTCTCACTTGAGAAGATTAAAAAAAAAAAAACACCAAAGCAAAAGTCTCAGGGAACATTCTAGCTTTGCATTTAGATTGATTAATGTTTTCAACTTCATGTTTCATTTCTCCCACCTCCTTCCCCATCTCTACTCCTGAGATACTTAGACGACATCTATTCCCAGCTCAGTACTTCATGATGGTATGCGTGTACATCCTGGGAACCTTTGTTTGATGGCAGAGTTCAATACCTCATTCCTTCACGTGAATACATCCTTTGGGACTTGCACTGGTGGGCTTAGGAGACTGAACTGAGACCAGAGAGATGCAAGTGCAAGAATCACCCAAGCTTGGAAAAGTCATTTCACCATGTTCTTAAAATGCAATGTTCAGACTAGAGTATCTTCAAGGCACCTCCCAACTCTTTGACTGGCTTTGGTTTGTCTTTGGGTGGCATCATTTGCTCTTCATCACAGCCTTCAATGAGTAAGGCTGTGTTGGAAGTCATCAGTCACTTCATCAGCATCAAGTTTCACCAAGGATTCCTGACACCTTGGTCCCTTCTCAGAGATGAAATGTCCAGACCACACCCCCCAAAAATGCAGCCTCCCCACACATAGAGCAATCTGGTTATTTCCTAGGGAGTACAGTTTCAAATAATGGCACATACACACAAGTACCTTCTCACTTCAAGAATTAAGATAAACAAAAAGAAAGCAGTAAAATTGCGAGTTTGTATTTCTAAGCTGAATTAAAAGTGGTGACTTCCCCTGAGGTCCCTAGGATAGTCCTGGCTTAGAAGATGAATTTGTGGCTTGTTCACATATACCAGTCACTTACTCGGTCCTGAGACATGACCCATGTAGGCAGAGATTGTACATGGATCTCTGTAACAGAGGACTCTCTGTCCACCATCATTCTTCCTGATTTTCCCATGTTCCCTTTCCCTCATTAAGAGACATGGGGTCAGGGGGAGTGTTAGGTCCCCAGGCTCCTCTGCCTCGTGCACTACAGTGGTTAATAAATAATCGTGAAAGCCGAGACTTGTCCTGCTGACATGGGACCTCCCAGAGTCCATTCTTACCCAGCTCTTGTTGGGGGACCGGCATCTGCTGAATAGTTATCCCTAATCAGAAGTATGTGAAAGAAAAATGAAACCTAGCCTTGGAGAGCCTCCACTTCTTGCACTGTGAGAGCCGGGAGGGACTTGGAGATCAGTTGGTCTGACACATTCATTTCAGAGACAAGTAAATAGAGGTTCCAAGACTGACAGCTGGGTAGCAGGAGAGCCAGGCTGGACTACACGTTTCCTGGCTACACTGTCTCAGAACCTCACTGCCTTTGATCCTGCTGCAGCTGCCAAAGTAAACCTGCTATAAAGAAACAGAGTCTGTTTCCACTCTGTCTTGTGTGGGGCAGTGGCAGTGTCGTAGTGGCATTTGTGGCCCGTCTTGGGGGTGGGGGTGGTGCAGAGATTAAGCTGTTAACTACCAGGGTGCTCCTAAGGCATCAAATCCCAAGCACTATAAGTGCATAGTGTAGCAAAACTGCAGAATCCCCCATCCCTGGTGCAACCGTGATTTCCGAACTTCTAGAAAATATGTTGTCAAAATATGGATCAATATAATGATCCTACCACATGAGACCTCTTCTATTTGGTGTGGAAAGTCAAGAAAAGCATCAGAAAAAAAAAA
>SJYT01036367.1:42592-266680 GCA_006410635.1 Cephalophus harveyi | reverse complement strand
AAAAATGCAGCCTCCCCACACATAGAGCAATCTGGTTATTTCCTAGGGAGTACAGTTTCAAATAATGGCACATACACACAAGTACCTTCTCACTTCAAGAATTAAGATAAACAAAAAGAAAGCAGTAAAATTGCGAGTTTGTATTTCTAGTTGAATTATGAGTGGTGACTTCCCCTGAGGTCCCTAGGATAGTCCTGGCTTAGAAGATGAATTTGTGGCTTGTTCACATATACCAGTCACTTACTCGGTCCTGAGACATGACCCATGTAGGCAGAGATTGTACATGGATCTCTGTAACAGAGGACTCTCTGTCCACCATCATTCTTCCTGATTTTCCCATGTTCCCTTTCCCTCACTAAGAGACATGGGGTCAGGGGGAGTGTTAGGTCCCCAGGCTCCTCTGCCTCGTGCACTACAGTGGTTAATAAATAATCGTGAAAGCCGAGACTTGTCCTGCTGACATGGGACCTCCCAGAGTCCATTCTTACCCAGCTCTTGTTGGGGGACCGGCATCTGCTGAATAGTTATCCCTAATCAGAAGTATGTGATAGAAAAATGAAACCTAGCCTTGGAGAGCCTCCACTTCTTGCACTGTGAGAGCCGGGAGGGACTTGGAGATCAGTTGGTCTGACACATTCATTTCAGAGACAAGTAAATAGAGGTTCCAAGACTGACAGCTGGGTAGCAGGAGAGCCAGGCTGGACTACACGTTTCCTGGCTACACTGTCTCAGAACCTCACTGCCTTTGATCCTGCTGCAGCTGCCAAAGTAAACCTGCTATAAAGAAACAGAGTCTGTTTCCACTCTGTCTTGTGTGGGGCAGTGGCAGTGTCGTAGTGGCATTTGTGGCCCGTCTTGGGGGTGGGGGTGGTGCAGAGATTAAGCTCTTAACTACCAGGGTGCTCCTAAGGCATCAAATCCCAAGCACTATAAGTGCATAGTGTAGCAAAACTGCAGAATCCCCCATCCCTGGTGCAACCGTGATTTCCGAACTTCTAGAAAATATGTTGTCAAAATATGGATCAATATAATGATCCTACCACATGAGACCTCTTCTATTTGGTGTGGAAAGTCAAGAAAAGCATCAGAAAAAAAAAAAAATACACTGGAAAGATATCAAGGGTTGCATCCTAGGAAAGCAATTTGGCCAGCCACAGCTCCTCAAATGGCCTGTAATCTTGTTATGACTATTGTTTTGAACACATGGGACAAAATAGAAAACAATTTAGAACAGGCTAAGGTTGGGTGGTGTAATGATGCAGAATAAAACACTGGAAACGCCCCGGGAGTGGGAATTATGACTGCATTGCTCACAGTTTTATTTCTGTGCCCAGCACAGCTCCTGGCATATGGTAAGCCCTTATTAAATAAATAATCGAATATATGGTAGCATTAGTATAAGATATGACATGTATTTTGTACTCTTGAAACATAAGAACCGTGCCAATTAAACACCATATACCAGTGTTGGAAATGTTAAAATGTAAACAGTAACCCAAAAACGCACCTTAGAAATCACTGAAATACAGAATTTCACACTGAATATATATTCACTACTGTATGTTCACAGTGAATGAATAAATAAGTGAAAAAACTCAGTTTAGAATCCTGGGGCAGCTGCTCACTGCATTTGTGAGCTTGAGGAAATCATTTCAAGTGCCATGATCTTGAGATGAGAAAATAGTAATAATAAACGCTGCCTCAAAGTTTTCTCATCATAATTAATATACGGAGTTGATGATGAGCTCTTGGCAAACTCAGAGTTTTCGTAGCAAATGTTAATGTGTTTTCAAAGTTAACTCCTAAGCCAGAGTTGCGATACCTCGATAGGAAAAGATGGTGTGTGAATTACAGCACTGTGAAAAGCTTATTGGAATTCACAGGATGGGCACCGTGTGTTAA
The DNA here is from genome assembly GCA_006410635.1 of Cephalophus harveyi. Classification (NCBI taxonomy): domain Eukaryota; kingdom Metazoa; phylum Chordata; class Mammalia; order Artiodactyla; family Bovidae; genus Cephalophus; species Cephalophus harveyi. The sequence continues at coordinate 264,778 of SJYT01036367.1, read as the reverse complement.
AGGATGGAGAAGATTTGGACAAGGAGGACATTTTTCACAGGCTTTACACTGTAGGTAAGTGCAAGTCTTTGGTGAAAGCAGAGATCTTAGACTCAGACCCAGAATGAGGGGCAGAAGGAAAGGCTGCTGCCCCAGCTGATTGTCTGTGAAAACAAAAGGGCCAAAGGTAGCCTCACTTTACTCATTTCCAGGCACAACCTCTCCCTTGACTGGTCAACCACAAATCACTTCCAAAGCAGCAGAAGGAGACAAGTGTGGAGCCAACATTTTAAAACACCCCCTTTCAGTGCTGACCTTGCCTGTTGAGGCTTTTTTGTGTCCCTCACGCTGGCAATCGAGGAGAGCCAGAGTTCTAAACAACAATGCAGGCTATAATAGAGCTTACGAAAATTTAATGATTTTTAAAATTACATGCCTTTTAAGCCATTTATATGTGTCCCAAGAACTCGTCCACTCCTTGGAAATAATGAAAGCAAAGTGGAGAACAATTATGGAGAAATAGAAAACACTTTACCAAGTTTGCTGGTTTCTCCCTGCATATTGATTCTGCTTTAGCAAAGGGAAGTAAATTAGGAAGCAGAAGAGTTTCCTTAAAACATTTGAAATCAACAAATGAACCTACCTATGAAACAGAAAGAGAATCACATACAGAGAGAACAGACCGCTGGTTGCCAAGGAGGAGGGGCTGGGGGAGGGATGCAGTGGGAAGTGAGGGCCGGCAAATATAAGCTTCTATATGCAGAGTGGATAAGCAACAAGGTCCTACTCCAGAGCACAGAGAACTATGTTCAATATCCTATGATAAACTGTCACGATGGAAAAGAATATATTCAAAAAAGAAATGTACACACACATATAACTGAATCATTTTGCTGTACAGCAGTATTTAACACAACACTGTCAATCAAATACACTTCAATGAAAAACTGAGTATCCAATTCTGTTTAATATAGTTGTTAACAGAAATCTCGTGTCCTCTCCTCCACTAAATAAACAGTGAAACAAATTTAAGAAATATGACCTTGAAGATAATTCTCCTGTCTTGGTTTCTTTCCTATGTTTATCTGACTTTAATGAGACCCAAGTCTTACTCTTTCTGAGGTGCCTGTTTGGAGAAATGTTCCTTCTGGCTGTTCAGCAAAAGAAAAGGTTGAATAAACACCCCTAAATGTAAATTTCTTCCAAGCCTCTTTTTCTTTTCTGGCAATTATCCCTTCTGGAAGCATTTCAATTTTGTCTGACACAATGATCTATTGCACAGATATTTTGGTAAAAACTGATACTTGATGTTTAATGAATAAGCCTTGAGTGTATAACTGGATATTGCATCCCTTCCACTCACCTGATATTTGAGATAAACGTGCAGTCGTAGTCCTCTCTAGCAGGGGGTTCCCATTAGAAGGATCACGGGAGCTTTATATCCCTATGAAACTTCCATTCCCAAGGAATAAATCCAGGACAGATTCGGTCATTGGATTGGCCACGAAATTCTCTAAAGCTCTACTTCCTCTGCCGCTTCTTTTGTGCCATTTCCTCTGTGTTTGGCTACATGACTAGTGAGTCCACCTCACTAACAGCATCTCACCTTCTCCCACGGCCCTCATAAGGCACACCTCCCAGTTCACGGGAACTTGACTTTCCCAGTAATTTGAGACCTTTGCTTACCTCCTCATGGGCTTTATCCCTCTTTCTTTCTCCATCATACATGTTGCACGAGACAGTAGTGAGCCAAAACCACGTCTACACTCTTATGATAGAAGTATGCATAGTCCTAGGGCTTCCCTGGTGGCTCAGAGGTTAAAGCGTCTGCCTCTAATGCGGGAGACCCGGGTTCGATCCCTGGGTCGGGAAGATCCCCTGGAGAAGGAAATGGCAATCCACTCCAGTATTCTTGCCTGGAGAATCCCACGGACGGAGAAGCCTAGTAGGTTACAGTCCACGGGGTCGCAAAGAGTCGGACACGACTGAGCGACTGAACTGAACTGAACTGAACTGAACTGATGCATAGTCCTATTGGAGAAGGCAATGGCACCCCATTCCAGCACTCTTGCCTGGAAAATCCCATGGACGGAGGAGCCTGGTGGGCCTCAGTCCATGGGGTCACTAAGAGTCGGACACAACTGAGTGACTTCACTTTCACTTTTCACTTTCACGCATTGGAGAAGGAAATGGCAACCCACTCCAGTGTTCTTGCCTGGAGAATCCCAGGGACGGGGGAGCCTGGTGGGCTGCCGTCTATATGGGGTTGCACAGAGTCGGACATGACTGAAGCGACTTAGCAGCAGCATGCATACTACAGACTGGCATGCTATAGTCCATGGGGTTGCAAAGAGTTGCACGTGACCTAGCAACTGGCTTCCCTTGTGGCTCAGATGGTAAAGCGTCTGCCTACAACTCGGGAGACCTGGTTCTATCCCTGGGTCAGGAATATCCTCTGGAGAAGGAAATGGCAACCCACTCCGGTACTCTTGCCTGGAAAATCCCATGGACAGAGGAGCCCAGTAGGCTACAGCCCATGGGGTCTCAAAGAGTCGGACACAACTGAGCGGCTTCACTTCACTTAGCAGCTGAACAGTAACAACCTGCATAGTTCCCCACAGCTGCTGTGACAGAGTACCACAAACTGAGTGGCTTAAAGCAACTGAAATTGACGCGCCCCCGGTTTTGGAGGTGAGAAGTCCACATCCAAATATTGACGGGGTCATGCTCACTCTGGAGGCGCTAGATGAGAAATCTTGTCTCCTCCATCTTCTGATGCAACAGGTGTTCCTCAGCCTGGGGCTGGCTGGCTCCCACTCTGCCTCGTCTTCACATTGCCTTCTTCCCTGGCCTCTCCTTAGTGTTTCTCTCAAAGAGATGCCGGCTGCCAGATAATCCAGAGTGATCCCTTCCCAAGATCCTTAGCTCAACTACATGCAAAGACCTCTCTTCCAAATAAGGTCAAACGTACAGATTCCAGGACATGAACTGGGATTAGGACATGGACAAATCTTTTCGGCAGGGGGGAGAAGAAGATTCAAACCACTGCAAGGCATCAGAAGCTCTCATTTTCTTAGTTAACATCCACATGCCCACGCTAGAGACTCTTACTTGACTTGTTTGTCAGTTTCTCACATGCTCTTACCAAGAAAATTCAGATAAGGTACATCAAGTATTGAGTTATAAGATGATACCAAAAAAAAAAAAATGTGCTTTGCCTAATTTTCTTCCCCCAAAACTTGAGCTTTTTTCAGGAAGGTACTGTATGCAAGTAGGAAAGATTGCTTATCAGATATCGTTTGGTATCTGACCATGATCTGATGGCCAGGGAGTATTCACTGCAGTGAGTATGTGTACAGTGTACCTGATGCCCTTCTTCTTGAGGAGGAGAAGGAAATTCCACAGCCATCACCACATCCAGTTTGTCTTACCAGGCTGCAGCTCTGTAGCAAGAGCTTGATCTTGACTGTCTCAAGGCTAACTGAAAAATCTCTATGCTGTCTTCATTATAGCCCAAACTATAATCCCTCAGGTCTTTTTTCCCCCAAATTTCTCTACATGCATGCTCAAATTTACCTTCCTTCCCCTCTCTTGATCTAACTTCCTCCTGCTCTCCTGTCTCTAAAACTCACCTCTGCAGTCCTCTGGAAGACATACTCCACAACAAGCAGACTAATCTATATCTTCAGTTCTGTTCGCACAGTTCCAAGGTTGTGGTCCCCAAAGTTGTGGAGCAACTGAAATTCTAAAGAGTATTGAGAAATACATGCTGATTTCCTATTTTGGACCTACTGAATCAGGAAATCCTGAGCCAACATGACCCCTGTCGTTAAAGATTGTCCATACGTCATCGATGAATTCATCTCTTTATCATGGGCCATAATCAACATACTTTACAGGCTCTGACTACAACCAATGGGAAATAAAAAAGTTTAGCTAGAATGTCTAAACTTGAACTTGACAGGAGAACTACAATAATACAAAACCTAAACTTCTCATTTTTTCACGGAAAGAACTGTCAAGTCATGTCTGTTTCATATTCTTGGAAAAATATTGTTCCACAAAAGATTTCTATCCTACTTACCATTAACTTTTCACATGAAGAGCGCTTCTGTGTTTTTAAGAGGACTTCACAGCAGGTGGTTCCATAGGAGCCTTATCAAGAGATCTTATTTCCTTTTTCCTGTAAAGATGAGAACAAGGAAAGAAAGGCTTCTGATCAACAATTTACTTCTATCCCATCTCCCCTCCTTGCCTACTCACCATAAACATCGCATGTTTACCTTGATCTGCCCCATCTAAGTACTAGTGTTAATCAAGTTCTTACAAGTTGAAGTCTGAAGTCAATTTGGCCACTTGGACTTACAGATCTACTCAATTTCTGATTCAATTTGCTTAGCATTAAGCTCTTTATTTAGAAGATGGCTTCTTCCTTTGTTTTTTTTTTAAGTTTTGCAGAAAATTATGTTTCAACTCCCTCTTATTTTCCTTTCTCATTGTTGACAAAGTTTCAAATGAGGTGTTTCTTGGATTGTCTTAAAGCTTATATATCAAGTTATTTCACATATGGGAGAGAAGGCTTGCGGATTAATTTACCACCTGCTTATGTCTGGAGCTTTCACAATAGAAGTGAGAAGTAGATAATACAGATCTACAGGGAATATTTTATAATTCAATTGTTCTTCTGAAACAGGAAAACTTTACTGCAGGTAAAAAACACAAAAGGACAACTTTGGGGCCATCAGTTGAGCATTCACTTTCTTTTTGTCCTAAATCTTGCCCCCAGTATACTACAGATGAAATTCGATCCCTTCTATTTCCTCTGAATATCTCTTACTGAAGGACGTTTGACTTTCAGAATCCGTTCAGTTCCTGCCCATTACATGAATCATTTGACCAAATCACCCCACAGTGACCACTGTATTTCTACCTTGGGTTCCTCATTTATTCACTATTTGTTCATGTTTCCAAAGTTTTTACAGGCTCCTAGAAAACGAGCATTGTGTCATAGCAGAGATAGTTACCGCACAGTAGAAAGTACTCAGGATTTGTCATCAAAAGACTTGATAAGGAGACAGAAAATTTGTTGTGCATGTTGTTTTCCATAAAATCCATGATTTTCTTCATCTTTTTTTTTTTTTCTGTGCTGATCAGATGCAAGAAACCAAAGAGAATAATGGTTTACTGATGGTTTTGAACATGTAAATGAGTCAGTAAATATTCAAGCGATGATTAGAGAAAACCTTATCATCTAGCTGCTCTATCATTAATGAGTTGCATAAATCTTAACACATGCTTACTTCACGTCTGCCTGAGAAACCTGGCTTTTTTTAGCTTCTTGAAAATTATATTTGACAGAGACAGCCAGTTGGTTTACCTTCTATAGCTACTTAAGCTATGGTGCCGAAGAAGTGCCCTTATGAGTTGTTTGGGTCTAAACATGCGTGTCTTGACATCTTAGGATTCACCCTGAGATTTCTTTCCTCTTCCCTCCTTCTTTCCTGTCCCCTCCCTCCAGCCCCTCCTCCCTTCTTGCTTTCCTCTTCTCTCTGTCCCTCCCTCCCTCTCTCCCCATTCTTTTCATTCCTTCTTTCTTTCTCTCTCTTTCTTGTTTTTCTTCCTCTCTGTTTTGGCTTGGTTTTGCTTGTTCTGGCTCTGTGCTGAGTTCATCTCTAGCTCTCATTTGCATGTCTCATGCAAATGAGGCATCCACTGGTAGCAACCATGATTGGTGGATTGGTTTTATGGTCTGACCATTAGATAATCTCCAGATAGAGAGGGATCTACTCTAACTGGAGGAGAAATACTAGTTTTTGTTTGTTTGTTTGTTTTTTAATTTTGTGTATATGTGTGTTTGGGCAAGAACATGTCGTGATTCCACTGGAAAGGAGTGGAATCAATTCTGATCTTTGAGATCAGAATTGGTGCACTTTTATTTTCCTTGCCATTCTGTCCCATGATGTAGTAGTAAAGCACAAGCTGAAAACTCCTTGTCCCTGCAATTGAGAAAAGCCTTCGCCTCTCATTGTGTGATGTGTGTGTGTGTATTATGATGCATATACATACATGTATATGTGTGTGTATATACACACACTTACACACATGAGTGTGTGTGCCTGCACATGAGTGCATTATGTGTATTAATATACAGGATTTGATAATAAATTTAACTACAAAGTCCCTTAAAGTAAATATGCTCTGTTCTCTTTGATTTATGAACATTAATAAGCTTATCTCTCCAAAATTCTATAAAGCAATTTTCCTTCAATTAAGAAATAAACAAACTTTAAAAAATGTATCTAAATATCATATTCTCACAGTTACTAGAAACTTTAAAAAGAACTGAACTTCTAATGTTTTAAACATGCTAACATTTAAATAAAAGAAAATGTCTCATAGAAACTGCTAAATCAGAAGCTAAGCTCAGGTGATACAAATGAATCCTTGAGCAAATCAGAGTAGTACAATAAATTTGCTTTAAAAACAGCTATATTTATTTCCCTGACTTTACCAGTATGAAGTATACACAAATGCACACTGTTTCTTTAAGGAAGATGTAGGTGTTTTGTTTGCTCAATGTATACAATCTTTGACTATTTGACTAATTTCTAAGATAATACTATCAAGAAAAAATACATATATACATGTGTGTATATATATATATATAATATAGTGTTTACTTTGTAGTTTCTTATTTTATGCAATTTGGAGGGTATATCCGTAAGTAATGTTAGCAAAAGTGTTCATTTTTGTTGCTTTTAAAGGTTAAAAAGGTGTAAGCAGGATAAGTGTGGCTGCAAAAGTCACGCTATAGATGTAAAATGAGCTTGCAATTTTGTTAAAATGATTATATTTGACATGTCACCTACCTCCTAATTCTTTCTGTGAAACAGATGTTACATAGTTTGGTAAAAAGTTTTATTTACCATACATGAATGCTCTCAGTTCAGTTCAGTAGCTCAGTCATATCTGACTCTGTGACCCCATGAACTGCAGCACGCCAGGCTTCCCTGTCCATCACCAACTCCTGGAACCTGCTCAAACTCATGTCCATTGAGTCTGTGATACCATCCACCCATCTCATCTTCTATTGTCCCCTTCTCCTCCTGCCTTCAATCTTTCCCAGCATCAGTGTCTTTTCAAATGATTAAAACAACATTCATTGAGTTGCTCAATGTATACAATCTTTGACTATTTGACTAATTTCTAAGATAATACTATCAAGAAAAAATACATATATACATGTGTGTATATATATATATATAATATAGTGTTTACTTTGTAGTTTCTTATTTTATGCAATTTGGAAGGTATATCCGTAAGTAATGTTAGCAAAAGTGTTCATTTTTGTTGCTTTTAAAGGTTAAAAAGGTGTAAGCAGGATAAGTGTGGCTGCAAAAGTCACGCTATAGATGTAAAATGAGCTTGCAATTTTGTTAAAATGATTATATTTGACATGTCACCTACCTCCTAATTCTTTCTGTGAAACAGATGTTACATAGTTTGGTAAAAAGTTTTATTTACCATACATGAATGCTCTCAGTTCAGTTCAGTAGCTCAGTCATATCTGACTCTGTGACCCCATGAACTGCAGCACGCCAGGCTTCCCTGTCCATCACCAACTCCTGGAACCTGCTCAAACTCATGTCCATTGAGTCTGTGATACCATCCACCCATCTCATCTTCTATTGTCCCCTTCTCCTCCTGCCTTCAATCTTTCCCAGCATCAGTGTCTTTTCAAATGAATCAGTTCTTCCCATCAAGTGGCCAAAGTATGGGAGTTTCAGCCTCAGCATCAGTCCTTCCAGTGAATATTCAGGACTGATTTCCTTTAGGATGGACTGGTGACATCTCCTTGCAGTCCAAGGGACTCTCAAGAGTCTTCTCCAACACCACAGTTCAAAAGCATCAATTCATCAGTTTTCTTTATAGTCCCACTCTGACATCCATACATGACTACTGGAAAAACCGTACCTTTGACTAGACGGACCTTTGTTGGCAGAGTAATGTCTCTGCTTTTTAATATGCTGTCTAAGTTGGTCATAACTTTCCTTCCAAAGAGCAAGCATCTTTTAATTTTATGGCTGCAGTCACCATCTGCTGTGATTTTGGAGCCCAAAAAATAAAGCTTCTCACTGTTTCCATTGTTTTCCCATCTATTTTCCATGAAATGATGGGACTGGATGCCATGGTCTTAGTTTTCAGAATGTTGAGCTTTAAGCCAACTTTTTCACTCTCCTCTTTCACTTTCATCAAGAGGCTCTTTAGTTCTTCTCTTTCTGCCATAAGGGTGGTATTATCTGCGTATCTGAGGTTATTGATATTTCTCCCAGCAATCTTGATTCCAGCTTGGGCTTCATCCAGCCCAGCGTTTCTCATGATGTACTCTGCATATAAGTTAAATAAGCAGAGTGACAATATACAGCCTTGGCATACTCTTTTCCTATTTGGAACCAGTTTGTTGTTCCATGTCAGGTCTTAATTGTTGCTTGTTGGCCTGCATACAGATTTCTCAGGGGGCAGGTAAGGTGGTCTGCTTATCTGCGTATCTGAGGTTATTGATATTTCTCCCAGCAATCTTGATTCCAGCTTGGGCTTCATCCAGCCCAGCGTTTCTCATGATGTACTCTGCATATAAGTTAAATAAGCAGAGTGACAATATACAGCCTTGGCATACTCTTTTCCTATTTGGAACCAGTTTGTTGTTCCATGTCAGGTCTTAATTGTTGCTTGTTGGCCTGCATACAGATTTCTCAGGGGGCAGGTAAGGTGGTCTGCTTTTCCCATTTTTTGAAGAGTTTTCCACGGTTTGTTGTGATCTACCCAGTCAAAGGCTTTGGTGTAGTCAGTGAAGCAGAAGTAGATGTTTTTTCTGGAACTCTCTTCCTTTTTTGATGATCCAACTGATGTTGGCAATTTGATTTCTCATGAATGCTCTGCTAGGAGAAATAATAGCATATAGGTACAACTTAGTATGCAAGGTCATTAGATATGCTTATTTGCTTAGGTGAAAAAGTATGATAGTTTTGTTTAAAATTAAATGACTGGCCCTTTTAAAATGTCAAATATATATATATATATATAGTGATGAGAAAAACCTGAGTTTCTTTTGCAGAAGGTGATTTTATTTTCCTTGGATTATGATATGTGAAAATAATGAGTCTGAAAAGAAGCAACAAAATATGCTAACATTTTGCCAAAAGTGGCTCAGTTTTGATGAACTTATTCAAAAGATTCTTTTAAAAGAGCTTCGATCCCTTTAGCAGCACAATATTTGCTACTAATATTTATTGATGCATAACTAGAATTAGGTTTATTCTCTGTTAAAATGTTAAATTTATCTTTGAATATTGGTCTACTCTCCTCTACTTTCCTAAGATATTTAGGCTAGTACCTGGTCTATGACTGAAAGGAATAGTTAGCCAACCATGGCCACCCATCCAATTCAGCCCAGCAACTGTTTTTGTAAATAAAGTTTTATCAGAACACAAACACATCCATTTGTTTACATATTGTTGATGGGTCTACAATAGTAGAGTGAGTCATTGAAACAGAGGTGTTACAGCCTCAAAGTCTAAAGTACTTACAATCTGATCCATTACAAAAAGTTTACTGACCCCTTGGCTTAAAGCTTCCAATCCTTAGAAGTAGTAAGGAAGGCTACTTCTTGGCTGGCCATGAACCTCAGTCAGAGGAGAGGGAATTTCACCAGTGTTTATAGACATTGGGCTTAATTCCATGTCCTTAAACTAAAAGAAACAGTGAGAACAATGAAAAATAATAGAAACTATTCCATTTCTTCAGACAGAAGTTAATTTTCTGGCCTTACAAGCTCTAGATTTGCTGACAGTGCTAAAACGTGGCTTATATGCGTAAATGAGCAATTTTTACTGAAACTATGTAAATGAATTAGGGTCAAACACAATGAGGCCAGCTTTTTGTGATCAAAAATAATCTTTGGAGATTATTTATGATCAGAGGAAAGACTGCTAAGAAAAATACCCACAGTGCTGAAAAAAAATAAACCAGAGGGACTACTGAATGTTCTTTCAGTGTATCTGAGGGTTTTCTGGCAGGGTCCCCTGGAGATTACCTGATTCTCTGGGTCAGTTTAGTTCAGTTTAGTCATTCAGTGGTGTCCAACTCTTTGCCACCCCATGGACTGCAGCACTCCATGCTTCCCTGTCCATCACCAACTCCTGAAGCCTGCTCAAATACATGTCTACCAAATTGGTGATCCATCCAACCATCTCATCCTCTGCCATCCCCTTCTCCTCCTGCCTTCTATCTTTCCCACCATCAGGGTCTTTTCAAATGAGTCAGCTCTTTGCATTAGGTGGCCAAAGTACTAGAGCTTCAGCTTCAGCATCAGTCCTTCCAGTGAATATTCAGGACTGATTTCCTTTAGGATGGACTGGTTGGATCTCCTTGCAGTCCAAGGAGCTCTCAAGAGTCTTCTCCAACACCACAGGTCAAAAGCATCCATTCTTCAGCGCTCAGCTTTCTTTATAGTCCAACTCTCACATCCATACATGACTACTGGAAAAAACATAGCTTTGACTAGATGGACCTTTTATGGCAAAGTAATGTCTCTGCTTTTTAACATGCTGTCTAGGTTGGTCATAGCTTTTCTTCCAAGGAGCAAGCATCTTTTAATTTCAGGGATTATCTGATTCTCCAGGTCAGGGGTTGGCAAACTATGCCTACAGGTCAGACACTAAAACCATCTTTTGGAAATAATATTGAATGGGAACAGCCACACTTACTTATTTACATATTGTCAACAACTGCTTTCACAGATAGAAAAGAGGAGTTACCCCCAGAGACCAGATTGCCCATAAAACATAAAGCACTTACTATCTGGTTCTCCATGGAAAATTTGTGCCAACTTCTCCACTTGGAATGTTTTTCTTCATTTAATTTATTATGTACTGTTGATTAGGATAGTTTGCAAGTCTATAAGCATAGATAAAAACTTACTAAAAATGTATAGCAATGTAAATGACTATTGTCTGATATGAATGCAAACTTTTTTTTCCCCAATTTGGTAGAGATGCAAAAGGTTTACATATATAGAAATGATAATCCTCCAAACAAGTTTTATTACACTGTAGGATTTTAGCTAGTTTTGTATGGAAATTAGCCACCTCATTCAAAGCATCAGCCACTACAAGTTCTCCATTCTCTTCAATTCTCTTTAAACAACCTCACCACTTGGTTGGTTTTCTCATTAATTGATATGTTGGATGTTCACTTTAAAATAAAAGATGTGTAAGATATATATATATATATATATTTTACCTTCAGAGAAAACATGGATGAAATTATTTTGATGTCACTGTGATTTCAACAATATTACCACCAGAAAAAATGTAAGCTGAAACCACAAAAAGGATACAAATTTACAGACATCATTACTGGCAAACAATAAGATCTGATAATACCAAGTTTTAGACAAATTATTTAAAAACTATAGGTGAAGTCGCTCAGTCGTGTCCGACTCTTTGCGACCCCGTGGACTGTAACCTACTAGGCTTCTCTGTCCATGGGATTCTCCAGGCAAGAATACTGGAGTGGATTGCCATTTCCTTCTCCAGGGGATCTTCCCAACCCAGGGATCGAACCCGGGTCTCCCGCGTTGGAGGCAGACGCTTTAACCTCTGAGCCACCAGAGAAGCCCTTATCCATGATTTATAGAAGTAAAGCCACTTTTAAAAAACAATTTGTAGTTTTTTTTTAGTAGATATGTACCTGTAGATGAAGAAAGATTCTTCTTGATGATATAAGCCCTAAAGAAACCTATACACAGATCCACAAGGACACTTACGAGAAGGTTTATAACAGAGTAGTTGCTATAGCAAACAAATCTAGAGATAAAACGCTAAGAGTAGCAGAAAAAAATCATAGTATGTGCATGGAAAATAAAAAATAAATTCATTATAATTGCATGCAACCATATGGAAGAATTCCAGAACACACATCTTCCTAGATTTATAAAGGGTGTGTGTGTGTGTGTGTGTGTGTGTGTGCTAAGTCACTTCAGTCGAGTTGGACTCTTTGTGACCCCATAGACTGTACCCCGCCAGGCTCCTCTGTCCATGACATTCTCTGGGCAAGAATGCGGGAGTGAGTTGCCACGCCCTCCTTCAGGGGATCTTCTGGATTCAGGGATCGAACTTGCATCTCTTAGTCTCCTGTACTGGCAGGTAGGTTATTTACGACTAGTGCCACCTCGGGAGCCTCCAAAGGGGTTACTTTCTCATAAACCCATCTTCAGATGTAAATAACATAAGTAAAAAATGCATTTAATATACCTAACCTATTGAACATCTAGCCTACTTAAGCATGCATTAGCTTACGGTTAGGTAAAATCATCTAACCCAAAGTCAATTTTATAATACAGTGTTGAACATCTCACGTGATTTATGAAAGGTGAGAATGAATGATGCTGAGTGTAGCAGGTGTTTACCTTCTTGATTGCACGGTTGATCAGGAGCCATGGTTCTTTGCTGCTGCTCCGCATCTAAAAGGGATCATACTGCATATCACTAGCCCAAACGAAGATCAAAATCTGAAGTACAGTTTCTACTGAATGCATAGTGCTTTCAAATCATCTTAAATTTGAAAAATCCTAAGTCATACCATTGTAAGTCAGGGATCACCTCTACAGAGTTGAATTTAAAAAGCAAGTCAAGGAAGAATACATAAACCATGACTGCATTTATATAAAGCTAAAAATCATGCAAAGCCACTATATGTTATTTAGAGATACAAACATAAAATGCATTCATCAGAATTCAGCACAGTTGCTACTTCTGAAGCTGTAGAGGAGGATGTGGAATCTAGGAGAGGCGACAAAGAGCTCGAAAAAGTCATGTTTTCTTTCTTAAACTGGGTGGCAAAAGTTGGGAGTTTGATTTATAGCTATTTTCAAGTTATTCTTTTTTTATATCTTCAACATTTAATATACATAAATTTTAGAAAACACTCTAAGTGACAACCAAAATGGATTGCAAGAACAAGGAGCTCAAGGCAGACAGATCTTCATATATCAGTCAAGATTCTTTTTTAAAAAAAATTGAAATATATTTGAAATGTAACTCTATTTAAGGTGTAGGATGAATTGATCTGATACTTTTATATATTGCAAAATGGTTGCCATTTTAGTGTTACTAACACCTCTATCATGTCACATAATTATCATTTCTGTCTTAGAGTGGGAATAGCCAAGATCTAGTCTCTTAGCAAGTTTGAAATTTAGTATCTGGTATTGTTGCATGTAGTCAATATACTGGGCCTTACATCATGAAGGCTTATCTACTTGTGGCAAATGTGTACCCTTAAATCAGTCAAGATTCTTTGATTTGTAAATGAACAATAGCAACCGAACAAGCAACAACTGGTTTATGCAAAAAGGGAACATATTGGCTGAAATAAATGAAAAGTCTAGGATCTTAGCCACTGCTTGATGGGAGCGAAGAGCGTGATCAAACTATGTCTCCAGGTCCCGATTTCTCTGAGCTCTGCTTCCTCTGTGTTGTGTCTGTCGTGAGATAGCTTCCCCTTTGGGTTGGCAAGGTGGCTGTGACAGCCCTATTATCACATTTTCTGGGTTCAAGCCTTCAAGTACAGTGGAAAAGAAAACATGCCTCTTACCTAGTAGTCCCAGCAAAAGTTTTCATCATGTCACATTGGCTCACTTTGGATCACGCTACCATCCTGGATCAGCCATTGGCCAGCGGGTATACAACGCTCTGATTAGCTGGAAACAAACCACACATGTACTCCTTAAGTTGGACTGGGAATGAACACTGGGTCTGCATAATCAGGGGTGGTAAAGGGATAACTGATCCAAAAAAAAAAATCAAGTTTTGTTTCTCCAAAAGAGAAAGTCAGGTCTAGGTGGCCAAAATCAAAATGCAAAATCAAATCAATCCTAGAATCTAACTTACTCTCAGCCTGACCAGAAATCCGGGTCTAGTTTAACTGGATGCAGGAGAATCGGCCCAGAAGGTAAGCATCTGTCTAAGCCCAGGTTCTTGAGTCTCAGTTCCCCAGGAAGCTGAGACCAAAGCAGAGTCTTTCAACTTTCCATTCACCAGGGAACTTCCTCGAGCAGGAGATAGCAGCAAGGAGAATGAAACAAGACTGGGAGACACCATCCAAAAGACACTGATGAAGCAGCCACCCATTACACGTAACTTGTCCTGAGGGCCATCCACCAAGAAGGGCTGTGTTAGTCACTCAGCCATGTCCAACTCTTCATGTCTTTATGAAGAAACTAGCCCACCAGGCTCCTCTGTGCATGGAATTCTCCAGGCAAGAATATTGGAGTGGGTTGCCATTCCCTTCTCCAGGGGATCTTCCCAACAGGGGGACTGAACCCGGGTCTCCCGCATTGCAGGCAGAGTCCTTACCAGCTGAGCCACCAGGGAAGCCCAGAAGGGCTGTAAATCACCCCCCTCGCCCCCAATCAAAGGTTTTTACTCTGCAGGTCACAGACGCAATGGCCTGAGATGGGAGATGCCCGGAAATGGGGAGCAAGGGATGATGTGAGATGCTGCCAAACCGTACCTGTGGGAGGTGTCTGTGATCCACATGGAGCCAGTTGCTGCCACACCAGCTGGGACAAGAAGCGGGTGAGACAGAACAGATCCGATACTGTGCCTTGGGTAGGGAGACTCATGGGGGTAGATTTCATGACTGAGCCTTGAGCGCAGTGGCTTCAGTGACACAATAGAACCCCTCCAACAGCATTTTCCTCGCTCCTGTTCTAGAGGCTTCGGGGCTCCATTATTTCAGTTATCTCCTCTCAAAACCTGCTCGGTACACCTAGGACTAGGTGGGAGGGGTTGCTCTCTCCGATACATCACTTCCTTGCCTGATGTTCTGCTAAATTGACTGCTTAACTCCTGGGACAAATTTCAGTAAATAATCACTATCCATTCTGGGTTTCTGTGGGGCCCTTCCCACTTTGCCTGAAGCTCAGAAACCATGTGCCCAAGTGGAAAACTAGGGTGAGGTCAGGACAGCACAGTGAGGATGAGAAAAGGATTGAAAGCTTGGGGGTAATTTAACTGAAGGGGCGTGGAGAGAGTATCCAGAATATGTGGCTTGCAGACAGTCGGGAGAATGGTTTTCCCATAAAGGGACTGTTTTCTTGTTGTGTGAACTGTTTTAGCTCCTTGAAGGTTAACTTTTCATGTAGCATTCTGTGCTGCTCTGGTGTGTAATTGGTTTCTGGGAGGTCAGCAGTGCCTCATGAAAAAGCCCATTTGAAAAAAAAATCAATCTGCAACATTACAGTGGAAATAATTCCATGCTTAGCTACAGAAACTCCAGAAACACATTTCATTGATGAAAAGCTTTTAAAAATAATATAGACCTTTATTTCCTCAGCCATGAAATGATGGGGTTGGATTAGGTGACCTTGAGGTCACTTCTTTTCCTTTGTCTTGGTTGCTAGGAAGCATAAAGCTCCAGTTGTTGCGGATTTTAAAAAGGAGTTTGGGGTTTGGGTTTGTTTATCTCTCTCTGTCTTGCTCTGTCCCTTTTACCTTCTCACTCTGTGTTAACAGCTTCAGTGTATATGGGTCTCTCTGTTTATGGTGAGCCATTGAAATCCCTTGGGTAAGATACACAACCAAGATTCCTTTCATGTCTAAGACTATGATTCTAATAATGCCGATACTTGCTTTTCCCATCTGAAAAAATATAAGCAGCAATTCCTGCAGTTCCTTTTGCCCAGATGCTGAATCTCGGGTCCACTGAGGCATCAGATGTTAATCACAGCTAAGAAAGCCTTCAAGGTGCCCTGTGCTCTCAAAGCTCTGACCTTGACCACTGACAAGCCTGGGATGCCCCAGCGGATTCCTGGCTGTACTGGCTTTCATCATCACAGACTCGCTCCTCAAGCACGAGGCTCCAGCTCTGCCATCTGCTTTGAGGTTTCGTCTCGGAATTTATTTTGTATCCTTTTTACACTCAACCTACATCAGCGGCACAAAGACGCCTGGGACCCCCTGAGGCCTCGTCTGCGCCGGCGCGTGGCGGACCCTCGGGGAAGCCCGGCAGACTGGTGATGGCTAGGCCCTTGCTAGGTGGTCTCTCTCGACTGAGAAGCTGGAAGAGGACGCGGAGGCACCGGACCCGCCTCCTTCCGTCCTGCCCTGTCATTCCGCTCCTGCCTCTGTGCCGAGTTCTCCGCCTCCGCGGACCCGAGCGCTTTCTGTTTCAGCTGCCTCCCCGACCCTGAGTTTCCCTTTGTTTTCTCTGCCGTTTGATTCTTCTTCTTCCCTCATCAAATGCCTCTTCCCTCAGGAATCGCTTAAATGCTGTTTGATATTCGACAGCTTCAACCCCATATTTTTAAACAAAGGGAAATGACTTTTATCCGATCTCTTTTGAGCTCATGGCTGTGGCCTGGAAGGAATGAGGCAAACCTGTGACTCAGCCACGCATAACCGTCCTGGGCCTGGAGCTTTTGCGGGCGTGGCGGGGCGCGGGTTACTGGTCTTTGTATAAAGTTCCAGGTTCACGCACCTTTTCTTCTTGCCACCTCGGGCGGAAAATCCATTCCCGACTGCAAGAGTGAGCTGGATGGGTGAACTCAGCAAGCTCCTGGCAGGCCAGTCCTTGTTGGCCTGGATAAATTGGGGATGATGACAGGGAAACCACTTCCTACACAGGCGCCAGATTGAGCGCAATCTGTGGCCCCGCAGAGGAAGGGAAACCAGCGTCCTCACGCCTCTGATACCTGAGAGGTATTTTCCTAGGTTCATGGATTGTCACTTAATTCTAATAACAGCCGATTAGGAGATGATCCTTGAGCCATTATGCAGATGCATAAACTGAGGTATTTTTTTAAATTAATTTATTTATTGTAATTGGAGGTTAATTTATTGTAGTGGTTTTAGCCATACACTGACACAAATCAGCCGTGGGTGTACATGTGTTCCCCATCCTGAATCCCCCCCAACCTCCCTCCCCACCCCATCCCTCAGGATTAGGTCTTTTCCAAGACCCAGGTGCACCGCCAGTAGGTGGCAGAGCGGAGATTACAGCCTAGGTTTGTCTGATTGCAGAGCCCAGGCCCTTTTTACCAGGCCCCATACAAAGTCTTTTATTAAAATTGGAGGATGATTGCTTTACAATACTGTGTTACTTTTTGCTTTCCAGTGAAGTGAATCAGCTATAGTAATGTAGTAGTTAATTGCTCAGTCGTGTCCCACTCTGCAACCCCACGAACTATAGTCCACCAGGCTCCTTCTGTCCATGGGATTCTCTAGGCGAGAATACTGGGGTGGGTTGCCATTCCCTTCTCCAAGAGATATTCCCGACCCAGAGATTGAACCCAGGCCTCCTGTACTGCAGGCGGATTCTTTACCATCTGAGCTCTAGGGAAGTCCCATATCATTTCCCTCTTGGACCTCCCTTCCATCCCCTCATTCCTGTATATGTTCTTTCTCAACTCATCACAGTAACAGCCATCCAAGGTGAGTATTGGCATCCTCAATTTACAAATGCAGAAACTGAGATGCAGAAAAATCTATTCACTTGTCCCAATCCGCACTGCTGTGAAACGACAAGGCCGTTCCCACGCAGGCTTGGTCCAGAGGCCAATGTATGTCATACCCCAATTAAACAGCCAGGGCACTTGCTGCTCAAGGAGGATGGCGTGGGATGCTGAGACCTCAGGTCCAGAGCGGGCGGATCTGGTCTGCAGCAGGCCAGTGTTCTCAGACGTTCTGCTGAGCTTCCATCAGCGCGTACTTAAGCCCCAGGGAGCCTGGCAAGCAAACAGTGTGCAGTCTTCCTGTGCCAGGCCGTTCCCTCTGCCCGAGAGCGCTGGTCTGCCAGGGCAGCTGCACCATTAATGGCCCATATGGAGGAGCTGCAGCCCACTTATCTGTAAAGGATGCTACCAGAGAGACTAACAGTAGGCAGCAGCTTGGCTGCCCTGGGGAGGATCCCATTTGGAAACCAAAGCAGGGCGCCTGGAGACTGCAGGCACCCCACCAGTAGCCCAGCCCAGCCCTGGCCGCGGGAGCCAGTCGCCACGGGGCAAAGCTGCTGAGTCTGGTGCAGAGGAATTGCTAATCAGATTTTCAGCCCCACTACCATACACACACACACACACACACACACACACACACACACACATGCACACGCCACTTCCCTCACCTCAAGCAAAGCAGCACAACCAGCTCTCCTGCTCTGAAGTCGGGAGATATCTATGGAGACAGAGCAACAGGAAAAATACAACAAAAGCAAAACAAACCCAGACTTTTCCATGACAAACCGGCTTCTTCTGTACTGACTACTGTAACGCCTGTCCTCCCAGCGCACCAGAATGTCTATTTCAGAAGTGAAGCTTTGTGACTTTCCCCGTGCTCCAGTGGTTAAGATTCTGTGCTTCCAACGTAGGGGACACAGGTTCAATCCCTGGTTGGGGAACTAAGATCTCACTTGCCAAGTGCTACGGCAAAAAAGAAAAAAGTCTTAGAAGTGAAACTTTTCTTCTTCCCTCTTCTGTCCCAGCCCTGTGACTGTTGAACCCTGCCTGGCCCTGATTTAGTGATCATTAAAGAAGCAGATGGGAAACCATGAAATGCATCACTGGGGAGGAAAGAACACTGGAAAGGCAGAAAGGAGCCTGAGAGGGGCTTTGACATGGTGGTCTTTTCAGAGGCTGGAGGGCTAGTGACAGGTACGCCTGGGATAGCAAAAGAGCCTTGGGAAGAGGAGCTCAGATACCTCCACGTGGCTCGGAAGGAAGCCTGTGAATCTGGGAGACTGTGATGCGCACGGTGAGATTCTCTGAAGATGGCAACATGGTCTGGCTTTTAAGAAAAGTGACCTGTTTGTCTGCACTTGGACTGAGTGTTGAGCTCTGCCGGGAAGGAAGGCCCCTGTGCAAGGCAAAAGCAGAAGTGCCTGTCCCTGTGGGAAAGAAGGAGCAGAGAGGATGCTGAAAGGGACGGATGGGGACGGTGGAAGGCAGGGCCTGGGAGGAAGGACGGGAGGGGGATGGGCTCGGGAGCCCCAGGCAACCTCAGCTTCGAACTCCAGGGTCAGCTGAGCAAGATCACGGACTCCAGAATGTGGTGTGTTTTGACAGCAAGGTGAAGCCTGCATGTATGGGCAACATCTTGTTCCCTGGGGCAATATGGTCCTGACTGATAGCAGGAGGGGAGAGAGAGTCTATCATACAGAGTGAAGTAAATCAGAAAGAGAGAATCAAATAATGTATTTTGACGCATATATGTGGAATCTAGGAAGATGGTACAGATGAACCTACTTGCAGGGCAGGACTAGAGACGCAGATGGAGGGAAGGGACATGGGGACACGGAGGGAAGGGGCATGGGGACACGGAGGGGTGGAGTGAGTTGGGAGATTAGGGTTGACAAAGTGTCAGTCACTCAGTCGTGTCAGACTCTTTGCAACCCCATGGACTCTAGCCCACCAGGCTCCTCTGTCTATGGAATTCTCCAGGCAAAAATACGGAGTGGGTAGCCATTCCCTTCTTCAGGGGATCTTCTCAACCCAGGGACTGAACCCGGGTTTCCTGCATTCAAGTGGACTCTTTACCATCTGAGCCACCAGTGAAGCCCTTGGTTCTATATATTCGTCATTAGCTTAATTCCTCCATATTTCTCCTATATTTGAGTTTGTCACTTCAAATGATATCCTCTTTATTGATTGTACTTTGAAAATGATTGGTGATGTAGATGTGTTGGTATATTAATTTTATAACTAATGTCCTTATTAAATTTTGTTATCAGTTTTAATATTTTAATAATTATCCTGCATTTCCCATGTGTACAGTCACATTATGTGCAAAAGTAACTTTCTGACATTTGGACTAGTTCTTTTCTCTCTTCTCCATATATCGGATAATTCTTCAGAATATTACTCAATATGTGTTGATAATAGACATCTTTATCTTGTTTCTAACTTTAATAAGAACTCTATTAATCTTTTCACCAAGTCTGATGCTGGTTTTATATAACATAAAATCATGTCAAACGTGTGTTTAAATTTTATTAATAACTTTTTCTTAATCCTTTTATTCCTTTTTATTAATTCTACTTTTTTAATTTAACTTTTCTTCCAAGGAGTAAGCGTCTTCTAATTTCATGGCTGCAGTCACCATCTGCAGTGATTTTGGAGCCCAAAAAAATAAAGTCTGACACTGTTTCCACTGTTTCCCCATCTATTTCCCATGAAGTGATATTAAGTATGGTTCCCCGTGCTATACAGTAGGTCCTTGTTGTTTATTTTATATATGCTAATGTACATCTCTTAATTCAGAACTCCTCATTTATTCCCTTTTGGTAACCGTAAGTTTGTGTTCTATGTCTATGAGTTTATTTCTGTTTTGTAAGTAAATTCAGTTGAATCCTATTTTAGATTCCGCATATAAGCAATATCATATAATATTTGTCTTTCTCCATCTGACTTGCCTCACTGAGTGTGATCATCTCTAGGTCCATCCATGTTGCTGCAAATGGCTGAATGCTGTCTTGACCCAGTTATAGGGGCCTGGCTAAGGCTGGTCAGTTCTCCATGAGCAGCTAAGTCCCACCAAATCTCTTCTGGAGGTGTCTTCCACAAGAAGGACGTTTATTCTTTCCCTGGATCTCCTGCCCCACCTCTGCCACCCCCAAGGGGCCCAGGAGCCTGCAGAACTCTCAACAGGGTCCTGTAAGGAGCAAAACACCAACTCTTTCTGGTCTCTCTCTCTCTCGACCTTCATCTGGCCTCACTACATCTCACCCAAGTACTAATGTGAACATAACATGTTCACGTGTTGAACAACATTGATGTGTTTTACAATATTAAACCCTTAACATTTCTTTTTGCTTTTAACTTCGGTAAGACGGTCTCTATTTTTATTAGAGTATAATTGCCTTATAATTCTGTGTTTGCCTCTGCTGTGCAGTGAAATGACTCTGCTATGTGTGTGCAAATGTCCCCTCCCTCTTGGACCTCACCCGCCCAGCCCACCCCTCTAGTCATCTCAGAGCGCCAAACCAAGTTCCTTGTGCCGTATAGCAGGTTCCCACTAGCTATCTGTTTCACACATGGTGGTGTATACATGCGACCCTAATATCCCAGTTCACCCCACCCTCCCCTTCCCCCCGTATCCACATGTCCATTCCCTATGTCTGTGAGCCTATTCCTGTGCTGCCAATGTGTTCACGTGTACCATGTTTCTAGATTCCACATATATGCGTTAGTACACGATATTAGTTTTTTCTTTCTGACTTCCCTCTGTATGACAGACTCTAGCTCCATCCACATCTCTGCAAATGATCCATTCTTTGATGAAGTATATTAATCTTCTAATATGCTACTTGATCCTATGCATAGGTGTTTTACTTTGGAATTTTGGATTTTTATACTAAATACAGAGTCATAAGTTTGTTGAATGTGTACATATGTGTTTTAGCAATGCTTTGTCGGGTTCTTTTATCAATATCATCCTGGTTTTAGAAACTCAGATTGGAGTATGTCCTCTTTTTTCATGTGTACTGGAACAGTTTACAGCATCTAAGAATTCCCTGATCCTCAAAGGTGTGAAGGAATCGGCCTGTGGGACAGTCTGCACCTGAGAGGGGCTGGGGAAGCAGGATTGGGTAGCTCTGGAAACTTTTTCTCCTACAGCAATTGTTATGTGTGGGGGTGTTTTTTTTTGTCCATTCCCTATGTCTGTGAGCCTATTCCTGTGCTGCCAATGTGTTCACGTGTACCATGTTTCTAGATTCCACATATATGCGTTAGTACACGATATTAGTTTTCTCTTTCTGACTTCCCTCTGTATGACAGACTCTAGCTCCATCCACATCTCTGCAAATGATCCATTCTTTGATGAAGTATATTAATCTTCTAATATGCTACTTGATCCTATGCATAGGTGTTTTACTTTGGAATTTTGGATTTTTATACTAAATACAGAGTCATAAGTTTGTTGAATGTGTACATATGTGTTTTAGCAATGCTTTGTCGGGTTCTTTTATCAATATCATCCTGGTTTTAGAAACTCAGATTGGAGTATGTCCTCTTTTTTCATGTGTACTGGAACAGTTTACAGCATCTAAGAATTCCCTGATCCTCAAAGGTGTGAAGGAATCGGCCTGTGGGACAGTCTGCACCTGAGAGGGGCTGGGGAAGCAGGATTGGGTAGCTCTGGAAACTTTTTCTCCTACAGCAATTGTTATGTGTGGGGGTGTTTTTTTTTAAAGGTTTTTCTGGAATAAATTGTTTTCTCATTTCTGACAAGCGCAAACTGGGCATCTGGAGGGAAAAATGCTCAGATACCCAGTGCCAGATTCCCCCACTCAGCTCCAGTTCAGGGCGCCCTGCCAGCTCTGAGCCACCCACCGACCTCCAGGAGGCCTTTCCTGGACCAGGGGGCACATTGCCCCAGCTGCTTGTGGGGACGCTGAGGCAGCACTCTCTGATCGAACTCAAAAGGGTTTGGGAGTATTTGTTCATTTGACAGTTTGAGAGCGCTCACCTGGAAAACAAATGAAATAGTTTTCCAGTTTTTCGTGAGTCTGTGCTGGTGAGGTCAGAGCAGAACTCACAACTCAGGGCCACAGGTAGGACAAAGAAGGCTTCTGAAGTGGGATAATATCCTTCCTTTCGAGGGTCCAAGAGCCTGTGTCTACAGTTGTGTGGATACCCCGGCAGCAGGAGGGGCCTGGATATGCTCAGATACCCAGTGCCAGATTCCCCCACTCAGCTCCAGTTCAGGGCGCCCTGCCAGCTCTGAGCCACCCACCGACGTCCAGGAGGCCTTTCCTGGACCAGGGGGCACATTGCCCCAGCTGCTTGTGGGGACGCTGAGGCAGCACTCTCTGATGGAACTCAAAAGGGTTTGGGAGTATTTGTTCATTTGACAGTTTGAGAGCGCTCACCTGGAAAACAAATAATAGTTTTCCAGTTTTTCGTGAGTCTGTGCTGGTGAGGTCAGAGCAGAACTCACAACTCAGGGCCACAGGTAGGACAAGGAAGGCTTCTGAAGTGAGATAATATCCTTCCTTTCGAGGGTCCAAGAGCCTGTGTCTACAGTTGTGTGGATACCCCGGCAGCAGGAGGGGCCTGGAGGGGGGGGGGACCCTGGATGCAGCCACCCTGGCACGTTTAGTGCAAGAGCATAGCAAGGGGGCCCTGGGTGCCTGGTGTTCCCAGCAAAGGTGGCAGCTTGGTTGCACCAACGCCAGAAGAAAAATGACACACGGAAGATGCGGAGAAGAGATATAAAGCCCATCACAGGCTTTGGAAAAGGTGGTGAACGCTGGAGAAGAGATATAAAGCCCATCACAGGCTTTGGAAAAGGTGGTGAATGCTGGTTCTCCCAGGGCACAAAAGCTCAGCTTTGAGCAGAACACAGCTAGTGGGATCCTTTCACTTGCAATTTGTTTTTAATTAGCTAACCCATTACTGGAAACAAGGGTGGAATGTATCTTACAGTTTGTTATTCAGATGCAAAGGTAGACCAAAGACTTGGGTCCTCAGTCTTCTTTACAAATTACCTCCACGCCCACTCCCCAGGAGCCCAGATCCTATTCCAAACCCTGACTCCAATAGCAGCATCGCACTGTCGTCAGTCACCACCAATTTCCAAAAGCTTTTGGTGAAGAACTAAGTAAAAACAAAAGGGGAGTGGTGAGTCTTGCAAGGCCTCTGCTCTGATCAGGCTAGGCTGGGAGTCACACAGAAGACAATCCATTCCAAGGGGTGGGTGCTGTGAACGAAAAATGTTGCCTGCCATGTCGGTAAACGGAGGAGGTTGCCGTCACATCACAGCTGCCCGGAAGGTAAGCCCAGAGGGAACTCAGGATGGAGACCAAGAGTGCCTGCCTTTTAGGAGGCAGCAGTCCCCTACGCCCCACCGGGTTGCGGGGCACCCTGAGGAGACTCAGGAGGAGAGAGCACAGAATTCTAGCCCCAGATAGCTGAGGGGCAGGTCAAAGGAAAGATCTCAGCGAGCCCAGACTCTTGCATCGTCCTCGGGCTTCCCAGATGGCGCTAGTGGTAAGGAACCTGCCCGCCAGTGCAGGAGACGTAAGAGACGTGGGTTTAATCCCTGGGTCGGGAAGATCTCCTGGAGGAGGAAATGGCAACCCACTCCAGTATTCTTGCCTGGAGAAAGCCATGGACAGAGGAGCCTGGAGGGCTACAGTCCACGGGGTCGCAAAGAGTCGGACACGACTGAAGTGACTTAGCACACGCACAGAGAAACATGAAATTCACTAACTTGAGATGTCCAGTTTTCTTTAATTAATAATAATCTTTTGATGTTCCAACTACCTGTTTTTTTTTTTGTTGTTGTTGCAAAAGCTCCTGTATATCCTATCTTACTGCACCCCACCCCAACCCTGTTGCCTCTTCAGAACAGTCTCTCAGCATTATCTGAGATGGTGTGTCCCAGGCTTGAAGTCTCCAGAATGTCTGCCAATTAAAACGTGATTCTCAACTTTTTGATTATGCTTTCCTTTTTTTCTTTTTCAGTTGACAAGACTGAATGTGGACAGGGGTAGGAAAAGGGTTTCTCCATGAAAGTTTCTACCCAGGATGAAGAGTTACCAGTGTTTCCACAAGGTAGCCAAAGGGAGTTGTTTTCCACTGTTGCTTTGTAATAAGGAAAACAAATGACAATCTGAAATTATCCCCCATAAACTTACTCTAGTTTCAGGCTGTGATGATGATGGCATCTTAAAAATGCTAATTACCAGCAGTCTCATAAAATAAAGGTTCACAGCACCATCATTTGCAATGGCCAGAACATGGAAGCCCCCCAAAGTTCCCATCAACAAATGAATGGATAAAGAAGATGTGATATAACACCTATTTTGAAGTAAGTTTAAGTGTAATGTAATGTATAAAAATATTAAATTGCTATGTTGTACACCTGAAGCTATCTTCATGCCACAAATCAAATATACATCAATTAAAATACAATAAATGCACTCAGAAATAAATAAAATACATATCATTCTGCCATCAAGGGACAATTTGGAGTAGATGAAGGACTGTGTGAAGGGTCTTTCTCACTCCTCACCCAATACCCTCTGGTTTAGGAGAACCCACAAAGGGTTCACACATCCTGGAAAAATCATTAAAAAGTATCAAAAACAAGGGTTTGATTCACCCTTGAGCTCCACTTGTGATCTTAGTGACAGAAATATCCTCAGTTTTTCCTGAGCGATTGGTTTTCAGGATCCACCTGAGGTCCTCCCATACCTTCTTTGAACAAATAGAACATGAAAATGGGAAAATTAGAGTCAAACCACAGGTCAGAAGAACCAGATTGTGGCTCTGCCTCCAGGAAGACTAGCTGAGTGACCTGGGACTTGTCATTCCTCTTCTGTGGGTCTATGTTTACTCACTTAATCCATGAAAATTCATTCCATTAATTCAAGCTTAAAACATCTTCTGGGTGTCTTGTATGCTGTGCCAAACACAATAAAAGACACTGGGGAAACGAAGGTGAACGTTGGGTCCTTATTGCTGCTTAGCTTATGGTGTGTTTTTGTTTGTCTGTTTGGCTGTACAGCATGTGGATCTTAGTTCCTGGACCAGAGACCAAAGCTGTGCCTCCAATACTAGAAGCACAGTCTTAACCCCTGAACCACTAAGGAAGTCTTTGTTTTTCTACAGAATGATATGTGTTATCATTAAGATCAGTGTAATGATTTTCTTTTGGATGGGCATTCAAGACTTTAAACTAGATAATCCCCAAAGTCGTTTTATTTAGGTGTCATTTTCAAAACATTTATCGAAGGTTAAAAGAGCTCACTGCCTTTTTGATCACAGCCAAGACTGTCGTTTGTTTCTATGTCCTCTTTGCCAACAATGTCCAGTTTTGTTCCGGTGGCCATGTGCCAAGTCTCAGGTGGTGAACTGTGATGGAGCCTCATCAAGCATCAGACCCCTTGCCCTTTGTCCGTGATTGATCTGGGGTCATGTTAGCTCAGTTCATACCAGTGAGCTGTAGGATGACGTCCATTGGGGAGCTTCTGGAAAAGATTTTTGTGTCTGCTGTAAGAGAGGGTCACAAGAAGAACTCTATCTCACTTGCTGTCTTACTCACTGCTTACTCTCTCTCTCTCTTACTGTGCTGGCCTCTTGCCAAATTCCTACTTTAGGGGGCACAATCATACGAAGAGCTAACAACTGAGGATGAGCTGGCCTTTTGGCACCATTACGGGAGAAGACTCTTGAGAGCCCCTTGGACTGCAAGGAGATCAAACCAGTCAATCCTAAAACCAACCCTGAATATTCATTGGAAGGACTGATGCTGAAACTGAAGCTCCAATACTTTGGCCACCTGATGCAAAGAGCCAACTCATTGGAAAAGACACTGATGCTGGGAAATTTGAGGGCAGAAGGAGAAGGGGGCAACAGAGGATGAGATGGTCGAATGGCATCACTGACTCCGTGGATGTGAGTTTGAGCAAATCCCGGGAGATGGTGAAGGGCCAGGAAGCCTGGCGTGCTGCAGTCCATGGGGTCACAAGGAGTCGGCATGACTTAGCAACTGAACAGCAATAACAGCAATAACATGGGAACACTAAGAAAGCTCACACGTCTACCACCAGCGGGGTGGGTCAGGGGAGAGACAGTTGGCCCCAGGGGATAGGGAATCAGAATTATTGTTTAAACATTACGAGAAACTATTGGAGGTACAGAAGGTCACTAAGGTTAGGAAACGCAGGAGATTAGGGAGAGTCTGAAGCTGGTCCCCGGTGTAAAAGTCACGAAATGTAAGTGGCTGCTTGCTCTGGGGCATTTTTTCTTTGGCAGATGAGAAACTGCTAAGGAAGCATGTGCTGAATTATTGGCCGCCTGGCAGAAAAAGGACTCGCAGTTTTTTGATGCGGTTAGAAATATTTTTATATATGACATTGAAGAGAGCAAGGATTCATGAGGTGAGATACATTCCAGGCAAATTTAGCAAGTACTGGTGAAAACTCCATTAAGTCCCAGCTCTCCTATCAACCTTGTGTACTGTGAGAGATGCAAAAGGATTCGCTCCGTTATTTCAGTTGACTCAGGTAGAGGAGAAGACGGTCCCAGCATCAGGGAAACAAACCACACAGGGTTCCTGGATGGAGGGGGGAAGCAGGAGGAACTGTAAAGCAGCAAGTTTATAAGTTTCTCCTTTCCTAATCAGAGTGAACACCTAGACACATTCAGGGCATCTCCTCTGCCAGGGGAGGCCCCATTTTCTACTTCTAGTGCATTAGCAAAACACTGCTGGCGTCATGGAAACATTTAGAAGTTCAGGTGCAGTCAGAAAAAGGTCCTGGGGGCACACGTAAGAAGCCCACAGCCTTGAGAGGCTCTGGATTCTGTCCCGTGTTTCTGCCCTCAACCCATTCCTTCAGAAGGGATTTCGGTCTCTTTTGTATGAGGTTGGTGGTGCCACATGTGAACTCAGGGAGAGGGGAACCAGCAGGACTGCACAGCAAGGATCAGGTATTTACAAACACTGATCGTCTATGAATAACCTTGGTCCACGTTCAGCTTCCACATTCAACAGGGCCTCTGTGTCCTGAGCTTAGAAAACTGCATTATCTGTTTGCCTCCCTCCAGACACTTTCATACAATTATTTCTCCTAATAAAATCCTTGTACACTTAGCCTGTCTTGGTATCTGTTTTCAGAAGATGCTGACTAATATCTTTCCTAATTAGTACAGTAAGTCTCTTAGATACGAATGGATTCCTTTCCAAGAGCATGTGCATATGGCCAATGTGTAAGTCCAACACAGTTAGCCTAGATGCCCAGCTACAGCAATCAGCTTGTATAGTCCTGTACTGTAAAGGGTTTATAATAATTTTCACACAAATAATACATGAAAAACAAACATATAAAAAATGCAACATTTGTAATCTTACAGTATAGTGCCTAGAGGAGAGTGAAAAAGCTGGCTTAAAACTCAACATTCAAAAAACAAAGATCATGGCATCTGGTCCCATCACTTCATAGGAAAGAGAAGGGGAAACAGTGGAAACAGTGACAGACTTTATTTTTGCAGGCTCCAAAATCACTGCAGATGGTGACTACAGCCATGAAATTAAAAGATGCTTGCTTCTTGGAAGAACACCTATGACCAAACTAGACAGCATATTAAAAAGCCGAGACATTACTTTGCCAACAAAGGTCTGTATAGTCAAAGCTATGGTTTTTCCAGTAGTCATGTATGGATGTGAGAGTTGAACCATAAAGAAAGCTGAGTGCCGAAGAATTGATGCTTTTGAACTGTGGTGCTGGAGAAGACTCTTGAGGGTCCCTTGGACTGCAAGGAGATCAAACCAGTTAATCCTAAAGGAAATCAGTCCTGAATATTCATTGGAAAGACTTATGCTGAAGCTTAAGCTCCAATACTTTGGCCACCTGATGTGAAGAACTGACTCATTGGAAAAGACCCTGATGCTGGGAAAGGTTGAAGGCAGAAGAAGGGGATAACAGAGGATGAGATGGTTGGATGGCATCACCAGCTCGATGGACTTGAGTTTGAGCAAGCTCTCTGAGATGGTGATGGACAGAAAAGCTTAGCATGGGGTTGCAAAGAGTCAGACACGACTGAGCGACTGAACAACCACAATAATAGTGCCTTGAAAAGTACAGCAGTACAGTGCAATAGCTGGCATCCGGGGGCTGACAGCAGGTGAACAGGCAAGAAGAGTTACTGACTGGAGAAGAGAGGGGAGGTGGGAGACAGTGGAGCTGAAGGATCGTCAGCAGGTGGAGACGGAAGACAAGCTGCAGTGTCGCTCACACCGGATGTTGGTGGCACAGGTTCTGGTTCCTTGATGGAACTGGATACACATTCGCACCTTTGAAAGTTCACAACTTGAAGGTTTGTATGTTGGGGACTTACTGTACAAGAATCTTCTAGACCATTCATTCTCAATGTGGGTGATGTCATCCCAAAGGAGGTAAAAATTGGATCTGGGTGCACAACAAAACCTTGATCTTACAAGTGTTTGTGGCCCACAAATTATGAGATAGATTGTTTCTGTGATAACAAAATTACATAGAAGAGAGGTGATTAAGAAAAACAGAATCTGAAAAAACTCCTTATGGGAACGGTAGTGTTCCAAAGATTGACTAATTGATCTAGATGAGTCATTCTGCCAGAAAGCAATGATTTCAGAGCTCATGTCAAGGACCTCTCTGGATTGCATTATAGTCAACTCTTACCTTCAGTTTGCCTCTCTGATTTTGATGTGTGAATTAATTGATATGGAACAGATGAACTCAGACTGAGTCATACACATTTCTCCAAGTTCAGGAAGTTTTAGATACTCAGTAAGAAGCTAATGGTTCTCAAAGTTAGACCTAAGAAGTTAGAACTTCCTAACATGGGTATTTCTGCTGTCATGCTCAGACATATCCAACTATAGCTCTCTGGAGAGCTCATCCTTGATGGAGGAGACCAGCACAATCCCTAGTCTGCGACCATCATTATCTAGTTGTCCAGCAGTGCCCTGAAAAACTGTTGGAAGGCAATTTTCTCTGGGTGTCTTACAAGTCAGCACATCTTGTGATAAGACTTCAACAGCTTATTTCCAGACTATCTTAAAAGGATGGCTGCATAGCAAATCACCTTTGAAGATAGAAACAGTATCTCCTTCTAAATAAGAAGGAATATTTGTTTCATGACCAGGCAATGAAGCTAATGTCTCCTCCAGGAAAAGTTTGGGCACGTTGGCTAGAAGCCTCGTTATAGACTGGGGGTTTACTAAGCTTGGGATTCCCCAGCTAGGATAAGCTCGTTACATGGGTAACATGTACCCTCATGTACAGCATTCTCCTGGACCCATCACCAATCACCCCCATGGGGCTTTGGGGGCAAGAGGAAGCAGTGTGAACATGAAGCTCATGCTGTCTGCTGTGCCCTAATTAATGACGTCTTCTGTCTTTGACCCTAGGGCTCCCCTGGTGTCTCAGCTGGTGAAGAATCCACCTGCAATGCAGGAGACCTGGGTTCCATCTCTGGGTTTTGAAGATCCCCTGGAGAAGGGAAAGGCTACCCACTCCGGTATTCTGGCCTGGAAAATTCCATGGACTGTATACTCCATGAGGTCCACAAAGAGTCAGACACAACTGAGTGACTTTGACTTTTGTCTTTGATCCAGGAATTGTGTGTCTCCTTCCCACACCTATGAAATGGTAGAAGGCTAACTTGCTGGCTTACAAGCAAAAAGAAATCTCAGAACCTTCATGGGCCTTAGCAGAAGCAGTAAGGGGGCAAATTGCATTCTCTCCTCAGTGAGGAAACAGTAAATTGGGCAAGAAGATGGAGAGAACCAGCAAGTCCCAGGATCGGGGAGGAAATGGCGCTCCTTCTCCAAGGGAGACTGGTTCCCTTCCTCCCGTAGCACAGAGGCAGTATTTTCCCACCACCAGAGCCCAGGAGTCTCGGAATCCAAGCCTGCCCACCCCACACCCTGAGTGCGGAAGGAGAACATGGTCAAGATGATAGAGCCTTGTCTTCGGTGCATTCTCCTGTGGCTACATCCTGCTTGACATTTTAAGGTGCACTGATGCAAAAACTCCTTCCACTGAGCTCTGTGTAATAACTGGGAGACAGAGTGGGTCTCCACGGTTATAAAGCTCAGAAAATTATGCTAGTGGATAGAGTGAAAAGGTCACCCTTCCTGCCCTTCAGTGTATCCCCTCCTTATTTGAGGCAAACAATTTCTTTTAATTTAATATCATTTTAAAGTCATTCCAAGAGAAAATCAATGAAAGAGACTTCTGTTTATTTTGTCGATGCTCCAAGGTGAAAAATGTATGCTAATACTAGGGCCCAAGCATTGTGGTTATGGCAGAATAAAGCTGAGATGATGAAAGGAGAAGTGTGAAGGAGAAGAAGGGGAGGGGGTTGACCAATGAACAAGGGACCCGTGGACACCTTGGGTTTGTTCCAGTGGCCTTATCAGAGATCCAGAGAGAAATATAAAGAAATGACAAAGAAACTACTCATGCTGGACTTTGAGAGTGTCCATGATAAGCTATTGATAATATATTATATTATTATTTTTATGTAATTCATATTATACACATCTATTATATTATTATTATTGCCATAACTAAAATTCATTAAGAATCCACTATATTCTAGGCACTGTTATAAGTGCCTCCAACATATATTAACTCAGTTAATCTCAATAAGAGTTTGAAGTAGGACCATTTTTCTTCTTTTATAGGTGAGAAAATGGAGTCACTAAAATGATAAATAACATGCCAAAAATTACAGAATTAAGAAACTCAGTCCAGACAGCCTGTTCCACAGCCCCCATCCTGAACCATATACAACTTCTCTCACATTCTATTGCTCTCTTTCTCTCAGATGGCCCTAAGTTTCTTGTATCCTGGGCTCCCAAATAGTACTGTCAAGAGGCAAGTTCTAGAAACTTCTTCTACTTCCAAACTAGAATATTGAATCTCTTTAAACTTCTCTTGATGATTATGTAATCATCACGGTGAATCCCCAATGCCCTGATATCATTCAGTGAAACTTCACAGAGAATTCAATTGACAATTCAATTGTGCCTGCCATTCTGTGACCATCTGGAAGTTTCCCTTGTTTTCTTATTTTTTTATGTCAGTCATATATTTTCTTTTCTTATTTATTTGTTTATTTTTGGCTATGCCATAGGGCATGTGGGATCTTAGTTCCCTGACCAGGGATCAAACTTACCCCTACTATAGTGGAAGTGTGGAGTCCTAACCATTGGACCATCAAGGAAGTCCCTTCCGGTCGTCTTAATTAAGCTGACCAGTGCCATTGTTCTTTTCTTTTGTTTTTTAAATAAATCTAGCACAGTTATCCAACATGCTAACTTTTAGGGAAGTTGAGTGAAGCTTTTATGAGATGTTTCTGTACTATCTTTATCGCTCTTCGGTAAAACTGTACATATTTCAAAATAAAAAGTTAAAGAAGAAAAAGCAGAGGCCAGTTATGACTATGACCAGGATTCTTGGCTCCTTGAATCACACTTGGGTTCCATCACTAACTATTCTACAACATTGCTTTTCACATTAGAGCCTGAGTTTCCTCATCTTTAATAGGCTTGCAGGATAATGCTAGTTATAGGTGGTTCTCTCAGGAGGATGAGAGGAAACAAAGCATGGAATGGCTTTAGCACACAGCTCACCAAGTAAATGTTCAAAAATTGCAGCTCTAGTTATCCTTTGTATGACCATAAAGAGAGGTCCCTAATCTGAGTCCACAGAAGACTTCAGAAAATCTGCAAAGTCCCTAAAGCTTTCCATGAAATTGCTGCAAAAACTCATGTACATTTTCCTGGGTAAAACATTCAGAGATTTCACTGGATTCTCCAACAGGGCTCAGTCGCTCAGTCATGTCTGACTTTGTGACCCTATGGACTGTAGGCAGCCAGGCTCCTCTGTTCATTAGATTCTCCAGGCAAGAATATAGGAGTGAGTTGCCATTTCCTCTTCCAGGGGATCTTCCTGACCCAGGGATTGAATCCGTGTCTCCTGCATCTCCTGGCTTGACAGGTGGATTCTTTACCACTTTATCACTAGCACCACCTGGGAAGCTGAATTCTCCAAGAGGACCCGCCCCAAATGATTTTAACTTCAAGCTTAAAATAAAGGCTTTGAAGATTCTGAGGAAGAGAACAAGGGGGCTTAGCTTGAAAGCGCATTCTGTAATTTTTATTGTACTTTTTCAGAGATGGGCTGCTCAAGTTTTTTCCATATATAGAATTTTTTTATCCCTTAGATTGTGTGTTTCACCTGAAGAAGTGAGAGAGAACATTGGATTCATGAAATTGCAGGGGGAGCATCAGAGGGTCATTTCTCACCTTCCATCACTCCCCATCCTCTTGTTTTACTCTAAATGTACCACTATCTGACCTCACATCCACCAATGGACTTGTTGATGGTCTGTCTCCCCACTGGACTGTAAGCCTCAGGAGACCAGGGGTGTCTTTGTTCACCACTGCATCTTAGCTTCTAGAATATGGCCTGGCCTGCGATTCAGTTCAGTTCAGTCACTCAGTCATGTCCGACTCCTCGTGACCCCATGAATCGCAGCACGCCAGACCTCCCTGTCCATCACCATCTCCTGGAGTTCACTCAGACTCATGTCCATCAAGTAGGTGATGCCATCCAGCCATCTCATCCTCTGTCATCCCCTTCTCCTCCTGCCCCCAATCCCTCCCAGCATCAGAGTCTTTTCCAATGAATCAACTCTTCCCATGAGGTGGCCAAAGTACTGGAGCATCATTCCTTCCAAAGATCACCCAGGGCTGATCTCCTTTAGAATGGACTGGCTGGATCTCCTTGCAGTCCAAGGGACTCTCAAGAGTCTTCTCCAACACCACAGTTCAAAACCATCAATTCTTCGGCGCTCAGCTTTCTTCATAGTCCAACTCTTGCATACATACATGACCACTAGAAAAACCATAGCCTTGACTAGACGGACCTTTGTTGGCAAACGAATGTCTCTGCTTTTCAATATGCTGTCTAGGTTGGTCATAACTTTTCTTCCAAGGAGTAAGCGTCTTCTAATTTCATGGCTGCAATCACCATCTGCAGTGATTTTGGAGCCCCCCAAAATAAAGTCTGACACTGTTTCCACTGTTTCCCCATCTATGTCCCATGAAGTGATGGCACCAGATGCCATGATCTTTGTTTTCTGAATGTTGAGCTTTAAGCCAACTTTTTCGCTCTCCTCTTTCACTTTCTTCAAGACGCTTTTTAGTTCCTCTTCGCTTTCTGCCATAAGGGTGGTGTCATCTGCATATCTGAGGTTATTGATATTTCTCTTGGCAATCTTGACTCCAGCTTGTGCTTCTTCCAGCCTGTGATTGGCACTGAGTGGATGAAGCCGGCAAAGTGCAGGCTGAGAGGAAGGCAAGCTTTAAGAAAAGCTGAGCTGGGTGGGATGAATCGGGAGACTGGGATTGACATATACGCACTATTGGTGCTGGGTATAAAATAGATCACTATTGAGAACCTACTGTACAGCAGAGGGAACTCAATTCAGTGCTCTGTGGTGACCTAAATGGGAAGGAAGGGGATATATGTAAATATATGGTTGATTCACTTCTCTATACAGTAGAAACAAACACAACATTGCAAAGCGACTGTACTCCAATAAAAATTCAGAAAAAGGAAAGTTGGGCTGGAAGCCCCAGAACCAAACCTGACCACAAGGATTTTCAGCATGAAGCTGAATCGTCCATCTCTCCACTCACATAGCTCTGGGTCCCTTCTCAGCTTTCCAGGTGACCCTTCCCCTGAGAATCTGCAGAGATCACCAAGAGGTCTGCCCTTTCACAGCAACATTTGTGAAAAGGTTTGGTTTTCATGGAGCTAAGACCACAGACGGCTGCTATTATGGGCTAAATATTGTCCCCAAAGTCATATGTTGAACTCTTCACTCTTAGAATCCCAGAATATAACTGTATTTGGAGACCGGCCTTTAAAGACGTAGTTTAGTGGAAGGCAATGGCACCCCACTCCAGTACTCTTGCCTGGAAAATCCCATGTACGGAGGAGGATGTAGGCTGCAGTCCATGGGGTCGTGAACAGTCGGACATGACTGAGTGACTTCACTTTCACTTTTTACATTCATGCATTGGAGAAGGAAATGGTGACCCACTCCAGTGTTCTTGCCTGGAGAATCCCAGGGACGGCGGAGCCTGGTGGGCTGCCGTCTATGGGGTGCACAGAGTTGGACACGACTGAAGTGACTCAGCAGCAGCAGCAGCAGCAGCCCTTATAAGAAGAGACATAAAGAGAGGAATGACCGTGTGAAGACACAAGGGAAGGACAGTCATCTACTGCAAAAGGCAAGGAAAGAGACCTCAAAGGAAACCAATCCTGCCCACATCTTAATCTCAGAGTTCCCATCTTCAGAACTGTGAGACAATCAATTTCTGTTGTTAAAGCTCCCCAGTCTGGGCTACTTTGTTATAGTGGCCTGGTAAAGTAATATACATGGATACCAGAATTTAGGGTCTAACCTCAGGGTTCTGTTGAGGGTTAAGCCCTGCAGACAAGAAGATGAAAGTCCTATTCTCCCCTAGAGTGGTCGAGGGAGCGGTTCTCAGAGTGTGGTCCTCAGATAAGCATCGACTGTGAGTTTGCGAGAAATGCAAATTTATGGGACCTACTTCAGATGTGCTGAACCAGACTCCCTGGGAATGGAACCCAAGGGACCTTTTTAAAGAGACCCCCCCCCAAGACTCTCAGTCATGTGGATATTTGAGGGTCACTGGGGAAAAAGCTGCAGGGTGTGGGTTTCATCCCTATAAACTGGGCTCAGGCATTCACCCCATCTCGAAGTNTACTTCAGATGTGCTGAACCAGACTCCCTGGGAATGGAACCCAAGGGACCTTTTTAAAGAGACCCCCCCCCAAGACTCTCAGTCACGTGGATATGTGAGGGTCACTGGGGAAAAAGCTGCAGGGTGTGGGTTTCATCCCTATAAACTGGGCTCAGGCATTCACCCCATCTCGAAGTTGCCACACTTCCTTTCAAGCACTGCAATGGTAAAACAATGAGAAGTGTGTCATTACTGGTGACTTCATTTAAGATTAAGAAACGCCAGGCTATCTGGTATTGAGGCAGACAATAAACTCAACTGAAAGTTCAATGCTTTTAAATGTACTTGGAAGCAATAGGCTTGAGAAAACATACTGCTGGCAATTCAGTCAAGAGAATCAAAAATAATTAGCTTTTTTCCTAAAGGAAATCAATAAAAAATTGAGTTCTATTGCAACAGAATATTCTAAAAATCTAGTGCTTCAAGCCTTGTCTAATTGCAGGACTCTCACTGGGTCCCTTTGCCCAAAGAGCACTTTGCTTTCCATCACCAGGGAACAGAAAGTCACATCTGAGGCTTCTCAGGGGTTTTCCTCTTTCTGGATGGGTAATTTTATTGAGTGATTTTGCTGATAAAATGTGTAATTTCTGGAAAGGTGAAAAGCCACTGAGTCTTTTTGGTGAAACTTTGCAAAGAGTGAAGTTTATAAATGAAAGCTTAGAGCCCAAAGACTACAAATTCACTCCACTCCCCAAACCCATAATTCATGTAAGTTCCCCCAGGATCCCTGCCCGAGGGGCCCTCGTCTCCATCTTTGTGACATCATGGACTAATGCACGTGGACAGTTGGCTGCACCTCCAAGTGCATTTGACGGTCTTGCTTCTGCTGCTCAGTGATGATGGAAAAGCCTGATCTCGTTTCCAGACCAGCGGACAAGAGAAGTCAGTACTTTCACCCTCTCTGGTCTCCCAGACACACTCGACTACTCATCTCCATTGTTTCAATCAACACCCGCATTGAATACCAAACCCCATATTTCAGCCCCGACCTTCCTGACCCATTTTGCTAACCACTTCTGGTGATCTCAACCTGAATATCGTGTATGCACCTCAAATTCATTACATCTTGAACTTCAACACTATTAATAATTAAACTTCCATCATATGAGTGCCAAGCAGCATATTTCAGGTCACAAGTTCTTGTGTGCTTACTCCTTGCAAGCCGCTGGTCTTAGCATGCTTGTAGTCTCTCTTTTCATACCTACTCTCATACCTTCCCCAACCCAGCTTAGAATAATCACTCCCTTCCTTGAGCCTCAACTGTCTTGACCCTTGTTCCCTTTGTTGCATCATTACAATTACTTTGCATCAAATCCCATCTTTTGTACAACTGGACTCTCTATTCAGCACCTGCATCAAGCAGGTGAACCTGCCTAAAACAAAAACAAAACCCCCTGAAACATGCTGACTGATCTCACTTTCAATTTATGTGCACAGATCTCAGTGTGACCCTTCGTGCTGTCGAGGAGTCATGCTACTTCTTATTTCCCAGCTCTCCAAGATGACTATTTCATTCCTTCTCTTTCCTCAAGCTTCCAAACCTCCTCCATCTTCCTCTTGCCCAACTGATGATAGCTTCCCATTTCATTGAAGAAATAGAAGCAATCAGAGGAAACGTCCCTCATCTCCCTCCCCATCTCTACTCACAACCTCTGTCTGTGTCCCTGTACCAAGACCTCTTTCCTATGAATGAGGGTGAACTGCACCTGTTCCTTACTGAGCCTGACCCCCCAGGAGTGGACCAGTAATTTCACTGGTTAAGTGAAGGGTGAGATAATGCCCAGCAATGAAGTGGTAAAAACCCTGTTCATGTCATTTCTCCCGGTGATGCTCTATGAGATGGGGATGGGTAACCTCAAGCTTGAGGTAAAATATCCCTGGAACCCAGCTATAGGATTTTAGGGTTGGAGTGAACAGTTCTCTATCTAATACCACCAAGCAGTGCAGAACAAATGGAGAGACTGAAAAAAGAGCCAGATTCCCCAGTTCAGTGTATCAAAGGAGGATTCTGATCACTGATCAGTAGAACAGCCAGAATCAGAGAACAAAGCCAGCAGATGGGACAAAGGGCCACCACGTCAGGAAAGAAAGGGTAAGAAAATCATGGACAACCAGGGAGCTAGGATGTGGTTGCTGACCATGTGTGGTTGTTTAGCCACTCAGTCATGCCAGACTCTTGGTGACCTCGTGGACTGCATGACCACGTCCAGGTGTTATTTGCAGCTCAGTCCACTGATTTTTAAAGGCCTGGGTGAGAAGAGACTGAAGACACACAATGTGGCCACAGAAGGGCTGCTTCCTGCCTTCTCCAGGTATCTCTGCATTTTTGTTTTTAATTCCTCTTCACATTGAACATGGACTTCCTGTATCGACAAATCAAGTTAGGAAGGTACACGGGAGGGGAAAGCTCTGTGAGTCATGCTGTGAAGGTTGATGCCCCCACTGCAGGGCCAGGAGCTGCCCACACCCAGCAGTGAGAGGCTCAAGGTTTCTCAGGGCCACTGGTGACTGATTGAACCACAGGACTCCCCAGCAGATAAACTAAGAGAGCAATAACTCATCTTGATTCCAGCAGATCTCACTCAGTGATTTTGTGTCTAACAAGGAAATAATTTGATCTGAACGAGTAAAGAGATGGCTCCAGAAGTCATCAGGCATTATGGAGGGAACATGATCTCCCAAATCTATCTGGGACTGAATGAAAGGAATCCCATTTAACAACTGAAGATCAATCCTACGTGTGCCTTCTCTTCCGGCTGCAATAAAAAGGAAGAAAAAAGTCCCTATTGGTATAAAATGGGCCTATGATACTTGACATTATTGACCAATGACTATGTGAAATGGTGACCAGGCAGTCATTGGGTCCTCAATAGCTACTGTGTTTCACCCCAGAACCTTAAATGCAAAGCCAAGGACTCACGCTCTTTCACCAAATAGTGAAAGGAGTGACTTTCACAGCCAATCCACTTCCTTATTATCATTTCTGAAGATGTACTAAAGGCCTCACTCTGAGAGTTAGTTCATGTTTTATTGGAGTAACTCGTCACTACCAGGTGTTAGGTGACCTGAACAAAGGTAGGAAAAGACTTTCTAATAGCAAGGATAGCTTGTCCTTTCCTTCCAGTCTACGAGCCCTATGTAGTGATAGGGTTTCCAGTAAAATACAAAATGATAAAATTAACTTTGGTCTTTGTCTGCAATAGAACATGAAGCCTTCATCTGATGATCCTGTGTCCCTCAAATCTGATCACTGATTGTCTCTGGAAGTCGGGAATATGCGTGATTTGTATTATTTCTTTATCTTTTTTCTGGGGAATCCTAAGTTGCCCACTAAGAAGTATATATCATTTTTATAATTTTTTTAAAAACTGCTAATTTTTCAAGGAAGGATAGGGAGGTAGAAGAAGAAATGAGGACTTCCTTCTCGATGAAAAGAGGAAAGTTGACATCACCAGAGTTCTTGGCAGAAAGCCCAAACACCTACGAGTGATGGAGCAGGTTGAATGCCACGTCTCACCCACATCTATGATCTTGTTATTCATCCCTACCTTTCCACGCAGCTTTTTGAAGCCCAATAGCTCCAGCTTGCTTTATTCATTTTATCAAGAGGAGACAGAAAGCAGAAGGGGATTGACAGCAAAGAGAGTGGATTCTGCAGCTTCTGTCCATCCCTGAGCCCACTTCACAGCAGACAGGCATCCGCCTGAATTCCCGTCATAGGAAAGCACAGGTGCTCGTGAAAGAAAGCTCGGCCCATGACACTGCTCTGAGGTCTGCATTATCCCTCTTTGACTGTCTACTGTGACATAGAGTGCAGGACCCTCTAGACCTGCAGGCTCGATGTCTATTTAAACAAGCTGATGTTTCTTGGTTGAAATTTAGCTCCCTTATCCATCAAACCCCTCCCCAGCCTCCAAAGCTTTTAGATGCAAACTGTCCCAGCATCACCCATAAGCCCTTGAACCTGTGGAAAGAGAGAGCTCCCCTTCTTCCACACTGACTACAAAAACCTGGGCTTCCCCAGAGTCTCAGTGGTATAGAACCCCTCTGCAATGCAGAAGTTGCAGGTGACATTGGGACTCCTGGATTGGGAAGATCCCCTGGAGAAGGGCATGGCAACTCACTCTGGTATTCTTGCTTGGAGAATCCCATGGACAGAAGAGCCTGGTGGGTTACAGGACTGAGAGACTGAGCTCACAGATACACACACAGAAAAAACCCAAAGCTGTTGGCATGGTTTATACGGCTCTTCACTCTCCATCCTTAGTTTATAATTTCAACATTCCCACCACCCCAACTCATGTGACAGTTCAATTTTACCAGACTAATAACTGCCTGACCTCGCCATGCGTTTATGTTCCTTCATCTATGTCTCTTTTTCTCTGCCAAAAATATAGTCCCTTTGTGCTGTTATTCACTTGGAACATTTCTCCCATCCTTCTCTACCTAATATCCTCAGCTGTCGCCCAGATCCAAAGGGCAGACCCCGCCCCCTTAGGCTCTCACAGCATTTGCACCCACCTACGTATGATCACACTTCCATCTAACCGGTGGTTTATTTGCCCTCTTATCTGTTGTGACCTTGTGACTCACATGGGAAAACTATTCATTATTCTCTGTGTTCCCAACAGGCAATTGCCTAGTAGTTGTTCTCATAAGTGTTTGATGAATGAAGAAGTGATTTCTTCTGCCAGGCTTTCAAATGCTGTGAGATTACGTTTCTCAATCTAATCACAAGTTTTGGGTTTTGTTTTGTTTTGTTTTGTTTAAATATCGCCCACTATGACTGGATTATTTTGGTTTTGTGCTTTATTTAAGGGAGCAGATATCTGTAGATTTAAGTGAATTAACACCTGCAGTTAAGTATATGCCATTCCATCAACAAACAAGTATGCACAGAAACCTTATTTTAGGCTAGCTCCGTGCTGGGTCATGGGGAGACGATATCTTGTTAGGTCAGAAAGAGAAAGTACATATGGTCTAAGGGGAGAGATAAAGCTGAAAAAAATTTAGATACGTATGTTCAGTTCAGTTCAGTTCAGTCACTCAGTCGTGTCCTACTCTTTGCGACCCCATGAATCACAGCACACCAGGCCTCCCTGTCCAACACCAACTCCTGGAGTTCACTCAGACTCATGTCCATCCAGTCGGTGATGCCATCCAGCCATCTCATCCTCGGTCGTCCCCTTCTCCTCCTGCCCCCAATCCCTCCCAGCATCAGAGTCTTTTCCAATGAGTCAACTCTTCGCCTGAGGCGGCCAAAGTACTGGAGTTTCAGCTTTAGCACCAGTCCTTCCAATGAACATCCAGGACTGTTCTCCTTTAGAATGGACTGGTTGGATCTCCTTGCAGTCCAAGGGCCTTTCAAGAGTATGTATCTTGGTTAATTAAGATTAATAATGTAGGTTTGATTTACATCATGTTACATTACAGATCTTCCTCAGTTTACAATGGGTTTATATCCCAATCAACTCATTGTAAGTTGAAAACGTAAGTTGAAAATTTTAAATGTTTTAAAATGGATTTGAAACATCTCACCTACTAAACATCTTAGCTCTGCCTGGTCTATTTAAAGGTGCTCAGAACACTTATATTAGCCTACTGCTGCTGCTGCTGCTAAGTCACGTCAGTCGTGTCCGACTCTGTGCGACCCCATAGATGGCCGCCCACCAGGCTCCGCTGTCCCTGGGATTCTCCAGGCAAGAACACTGGAGTGGGTTGCCATTTCCTTCTCCAATATTAGCCTACAGTTGGTCGAAAGTCATCTAACACAGAGCCTATTTTATAATAAAATGTTGACTCTTTCATATAATTGATTGACTACTGTTTTCAGTGGGAAACAGCATGCTTGTCCGGGTACAGAAGAGTAACAAGCATATGCATTGTTTACCTCGTGGTGGGGTGGAAGCCGCGGCTCCCTGGGCTGTTCGCAGAGGGTCTTACCGCAGATCGCTAGCCTGGGAAAAGATCACAGATCTAAGTTTTCTACTGACTGTGTGTTGCTTTCACACCACGGGAAAGGTGAGAAATCATAACGCAAGGACCTTCTGTAGTGTCTGTCGCTAAGCGTGCTGGCTCCGGGGTAGGAGGGATCAACATGCTCGGGAACAGCGGAGGAAGCCAGGGAAGGAAGCTGGGCTTCGGCCGCTGCTTGAAGGATCTGCACGTACGTGTAACTGCAGACCCTGGAGTGTGCCCACACTTCAGGAGAGGAGGCCGTCTTTTCTCTAGTAGATGCTGCCCTTAACACATCCGGGACATCTTATGCTCAACAAATGGATTCCCGACAGCAGGGTTTCTCAGCCTCAGCACCATTACCATTTTGCCCAGGATACTTCTTTGTCACAGAGACTGTCCTGTGCATTTAGAATGTCTAGCATATCGCTCAATGTCATAGCAACCCACCTCTTGCCCAATCGTAATGAACAAAAGTATCTCCAAACATTACCAGTTAGGCAGATATAAAGTCATGAAGTCTCTAGGGGTCCAGCCACTGTAAATGGGCTTTCCAGACTTGCTTTATTGAAGCATTGTTACGGATTCTTTAAGAGAGAGAAAAGAAATTGTATGGATTACCAGGAAGACAGCTCCTAAAGATTCACTATTTTTGTTTTCTTTAGTAATTTGCTAGTACTGGGAAAATGAGAAACAAACACACTCTTCACTGTCTATTTCCTAGTGTTTATTACTCATCCAAGATGAACTGATAATACTCCAGCAATATGAAAATGGTGCCCAAAGCCATTGAATATGACTTTGAATTAAGCTTTGAAAATATTCTGAGCAGCACGTTTAATTAACTAGGATACTTGGTTTCGATTAAATCCACATCAACTAATATTAAAAACATATATATTGAGGCTTAACAGCTTCAGAAGGGCTCAGGATGTAACTGTGATGTGATTCATTTTCCACGTTCATGAGTTCATTGAGTCTCCAAATTGAACACTGGGGACGGGTACATTACCACTGATTTGGAAGTAAAGTGAGGAAAATTAAGTCCTGTGTAACAGTGTTTATATTTCTTTCTTTTTAAAATTTTTATTGGAGCATAGTTGATTTACAATATTGTGTTCATTTTAGGTGTACAGCAAAGTGAATCAGTTATACATTTACATATATCCACCCTTTTAAAGATTCTTTTCCCATATAGGTCATTACAGAGTATGCATTACAGAGTACTGCTACACAGTAGGTCCTCATTAGCTGTCTGTTTTGCTTACAGTGGTACATGAATGTCAGTCCCCATCTTTCAACTTATCTGCCCACCTTCATGCTTATATTTCTAAGCAGTGTTTAGAATGAGCTATAAAGAGATTGGGGGACCTTGCTTCACTGATGGCAGTATTCTTCCTTCTACCTCACAATGTTTGGGTTTCAATTCCTTAAGCAAATGCAGAGCAACCAGTGATTGAAATGACTGATCGATCATCCCTTCCCCAACACCTTCTGGCAGTTTAGTTGAATATTCGGGATCATCATTAAGGCTGCCCTAGGTTTGACCAGAGCTTGCAGGAAGCAAAATGGAACAGGATCTAGAAGCAATGGATCCCTGCCCCCACTGAGATGAGGGAGACAAAGGATCATGGGATTTGGGGGATTACCGGGACTGGGAAGTTGGTGGTGGATGCAGAGAATAGACCTAAGAAGTTTCACTTAACGTTTCATTCGACAAATATTGAGACAGGCTGGGACCTAGAATGCTTTGCGGCAGTGCTTGCACCTGGATAAACATCGCTTCCAGCAACAAAATACAAAGAAACCGTATGGGACTGAAAATAACCGCATGCATGTGCAGTTGGGGCAAATTATGGACAAAAGATACAAAAAGACCCCAAAATCCAACTGCCACTTCTAAAGAGCTGGGAGGAAAAACAGGCTGTCCAGAGCAAAAGCAGGGTATGGTACATGGGCCTGCCTTTACCCCATAGAAGGAACCAGCTTGCCCGCCTTCAGGGAGCACGTGAGGGAACCTGTTACTTGCTTTCGCCTCCTCCCTGATCCCTTTAACAGGGGCCCCAATAAAGCCTTGTCTGAGTCTTTTTGTCTGGCCTGTCACCAATTTCTGTTGATTGGGAAGGCCAGGGACCCCGATTGGTATCAATACAATAGATCTCAAACTATGTAATCTGATTCATAAGATTCCAATTTTATAGGAGAAACCCTCTTAAGAACAAAATTCTTTAATATTTTGCTTAACTGTGTAAGTTTCAGAATCTTACTCATCATACTCATATGTTGCCATCAAGTAAATGGTTTTCTGTGTGTTGATTTTTCTGCCCCCCCCCCAAATATTGTAAGATTGTAAAAGACTGAATTAGAGAAGGGAGCAGAGTCTGCGAAGAAGGGGCTTTCAGCCCCCAGTGCCCCCTGAGGTCCCAAGGCTCCCTTGTCAGGAATCCCCTGACTCTGTCCTAAAAATATTTGCGGACTTCTTACTCACCAAAGTGAAGACCACAGCGGATGCTGGGACCTCATTTCTGAGCCCATGCTGGTCACTAAGGTCCCATTTTTTGGCCAGTGCCCAAATGCCTGAACACAAGCTAAGAATGTCAAAATACAGTGAATTAACAAACCGAACGCTATTCTCCACATTCACCCCTCCAGCAGCCCTCTCCCACTCTCCCAGTGGGTGCCTGCCAGGACACTTCTCTATACCCCAGACCATTCTTCTTTTTTTTTTTTTTGGCTGAAGTATAGTTGATTTACAATGTTGTGTTAATTTCTGCCATACACCAAAGTGATTCGATTGTACATATTTTGTTGTTCAGTCGCTTAGTCATGTCTGACTCTTTGTGACTCAATGGACTGGAGCATGCCAGGCTTCTCTGTCCTTCACTATCTCTGGGAGTTTGCTCAAACTCATGTCCATGGAATTAGTGATGCCATCCAATTATCTCATCCTCTGTTGTCCCCTTCTCCTGCCCTCAATCTTTCCCAGCATCAGGGTCTTTACCAAAGAGTCGGCTCTTTGCATCAGGTGG
Source organism: Cephalophus harveyi (assembly GCA_006410635.1). Lineage (NCBI taxonomy): Eukaryota > Metazoa > Chordata > Mammalia > Artiodactyla > Bovidae > Cephalophus > Cephalophus harveyi. The sequence goes on along the minus strand of SJYT01036367.1, from coordinate 220,422 downwards.
CCAAAATATTGGAGCTTCAGCATCAATCCTTCCAATGAATAATCAGGATTGATTTCCTTTAGAACTGACTGGTTGGATATCCTTGCAGTCCAAGGGACTCTCAAGAGTCTTCTCCAGCACCACAGTTTGAAAGCATCAATTCTTCAGCCCTCAGCCGTCTTTATGGTTCAACTCTCATATCCATAGATGACTACTGGAAAACCATAGCTTTGACTATCCTATTGAAGACTTTATTTTTAAACAGGAAAAAAAAACCAAATAGCTTGAGATACTCAGAGTCAATTCTGTCATGTTGTGATTGCTATTGTTCTGGATCAATTAAAAATTTGATACTAAAATGGAAATATCCTTATTAAGGCGATTTGGGGAACATTTCACAAGAAAGCCTAAAAACTCCATTTGGAAAAGACAATTGGGACTTTCAAGGTCCATGAAATAGGAAATATATATCGTGGCCCAAACATTGTGGATTTCACAATTTTGTGTGTCAATGGATAGGTGAAAAGACATTTGGAAGGAAAGATTAAAAAAGAAAAAAACAACTACAACTTGCAACTTTTAGAAGAGTGTTTGCAGTCAAATTTGCTCTAAATTCTGTAGCTCATTGACATGTAACTTCTGAGCAGTAAGTGGAGGAAGGAAGGGCAGGAAGTTGATGGTAAAAATCCTCTGTGTGATCATTAGGCTTACTAGCACTTAGTGGAGAAGGCAATGGCACCCCACTCCAGTACTCTTGCCTGGAAAATCCCATGGATGGAGGAGCCTGGTGGGCTGCAGTCCATGGGGTCGCCAAGAGTCAGACATGACTGAGCGACTTCCCTTTCACTTTTCACTTTCATGCATTGGAGAAGGAAATGGCAACCCACTCCAGTGTTCTTGCCTGGAGAATCCCAGGGACAGGGGAGCCTGGTAGGCTGCCATCTATAGGGTCCCACAGAGTCAAACACGACTGACACGACTTAGCAGCAGCAGCAGCAGCACTTAGTAGCCTGGACCTCATGGCGTCATCACATTTAATTCTCATCACAACCTTCTTGGTTGTGTCATTTATAATTGTTTTGCAGATGAAAGAAGTAACAGATATAAAACAGTTAAATAGCTTACCCAGTGCCAATCAGTTTATAAATGACCATCAATCTTGAAATAAGCTGCAATCACAGATAGCTTGCCTTCCTTTTACATGCAACTTGGGCAGTCAGTAGAATGGATGGAAAACGCAGATTTCTTCTGAGGAGTTCCACTTACGGTTTTTATAAGGGAAACACTGTGTCATAGATTGGGTGACCAGTCTCATTATTAGCGGGCAAACATCAGCAGTATTTCCATCTTGACTAACGAATATGTGTGAGAAATGAGGAACTGTCAGCTTCTTAAAATCATTCCTAGCAGAATTCTTCACTAACCTGTCAATAAACTCAGTACTACAGATCTTTGTTGTTTTAGAAATGAAGCTAATGATATGACTTCTTCGTCCAGGACATGGTGGCCCTTTGCATTCCTGGAGGCTGGATTCTGAATTTTGAGATCTCCTTCTAGCCAATTGTGCTTTATTTTTATTTCTTATAAAAAATAACTTCAATAATTTATTGAGTAATTGAAAGTTACAATCAATCGTATTCTCAAGCATTTGTTTCATTAATTATCTCCATGCGCTGTGCTGTGCTCAGTCACTTCAGCCATGTCCGACTCTTTTCGACCCCATGGACTGTAGCCCACCAGGCTCCTCTGTCCATGGGATTCTCCAGGCAAGAATACTGGAGTGGGTTGCCATGCCCTCCTCCAGGGGATCTTCCTGACCCAGGGATCGAACCTGTGTCTTCTATAACTCCTGCATTGCAGGCAGATTCTTTACTGCTGAACCACCGAGAAAGTACGATTTCCCAGTGCTATTGGTGATAATGTTAGTGATTTGATTTTGTCAAGCTGGAATGTTTCCAAAGAGCCACTGTTGCTTTAAAAAATTTGTAGAGATGTGGATGGACCTAGAATCTGTCATACAGAGTGAAGTAAGTCAGAAAGTAAAACAAATACAGTTAATTAATCTGTATTTGTGGAACCTAGGGGAAAAAAAATGTACAGATGAACCTATTTGCAGGGCAGGACTAGAAACACAGATACAGAGAACAGATGTGGGGACACAGCAGCAGGGAAAGGGTTGTGTGCAGTGAATGGGAGATTAGGATTGACACATATGCACTACCACGTGTGAAATAGATAGCTAACGGGAGCCTGCTGCATAGCTCGGGGAGCTCCGCTTGGTGCTCTGTGATGACCTAGCGGGGTGGATGCGTGGGGTGGAAGGGAGGCCCAAGAGGGAAGGGATGTGCATATACACATAGCTATCTGATTCACTTCATTGCACAGCAGAAGCTGACATTGTAAAGCAACTATATACCAGCAAATTTTTTAAATGCCCCTTTCCTGGTGCTTATAGAGTTTCCCAAGATTTTCTCATGTATTAACTCATTCAGTCTTGGTGACAACCCTAAGGCACACAAGAACCATTTTGCTTTTTAGATTTGTGAACGGAGATTCAAAGAATTTTAGTAATTTGCAGAATCATATGAATAGTAAAGACACAGAACCTGAACCACCTTTGTTGTTGGGTTCCGCCCTGTATTTATCCATCCAGTGCCTTGGGTCCCCAAATACTATAGGGAGATTGGAATACAGACAGAGTGCTTTGCCCAGTACCTTATACACACCCTTTAAGAAGACCAGAGGTGGGCACACATGTGATGGTGCCAAGTTTATCGGCAGACCCTGCAATCTAGCCCTTCCCTCACCATGCCTGAGCCTGCCTCTACTCAGAGTCAAATTAAATAACTAAAACTATCTGATACCGCTTTCTCTAGTCTGTCAACAGAAATCTGTCCTGCCTGAGAAACACGAATTCAAATATTTTCTTTTGACTTTTCATCAGGAGGGGTTGGCTACCCCGGGGATACAGAATTCTGTCTCCTACTCCTCAAATCTGCCTGTCTATATACCTATCTATTGTTACACTTAAAACATATTTGCTCCCAGGGACTTTCCTGGAAATCCAGTGGTTAAGACTTTAGCTTCCAATATAGGGGTTACAGGTTTGCCCCTTGATCCAGGAGCTAAAATCCCACATCTCATGGAAAAAAAAAACAAAACATAAAACAGAAGTGATATTGTAACAAATTAAATAAAGACTTTAACAATGGTCCACATCAAGAACAATATTTTGAAAAAAATTCCTCCTTGATAAATCTCTCTGTACTAAGCCTGTTATATCAAGAATGTATGTGAATTCCTAGAGAATAAGCCAAGGACTTTGTGTTCAACTTCTGCACTGAAAAGTAGCCTCCCCATTAAATAGCAGATCCTTCATCTCAGAGGTTGAATAGTCCAGCTCTTCAAAAAGACTTCCAGCTGGTTACCTGTAAGGGGCTGGAATAAAGGCTGGTCCCAGAATATCTACTGGTTTGAGGCCAAGATATATTTTTGTTTGATATTGAATGGGAAGCTTTTCACGTGTTCTCTGGTCCTCTCCCAGGGACTTTTGGTCCTGTAGACAGAGGCACGTGAGCCTGGGAGCCTCTGGCCGAAGTGCCCCGTGTAGTGACCCCACTGAACTTCTATCTTCTCCTCATCAATTCTGGGAGGGGAGGGACTCCTACTTGGTATCCTTTGTCCAAAGAGAAAAACACACAAGACCAAAGGCTGTCTTCTTACGTTGCTTTGCCTTTGCAAACTCTTCTGAAAAAGGGCAGCAAGAATGGGAAAGAGCCATGCCTTCCGGGCAGGGAAGTGGGTTTGCCTGTCTCCCCACCGCCTCTGTAGGACTGTCCCCTCTGACCCCGCACAGCTGCACGCCAGTCACCTCTCCTCATCCTTCTTCCACGGCTAATTCTCCTCTTCTCCCTCCTCTGTCCCTAACGTTAGACTCTCTCACCATTCAGGCTTTTAATCTCTGCTCAGTTTTAACTCTCTTTTTCTCAGAAAAGTATTGAGGTAGAAATAGTGCTCTGTCATTTCCCAAGCATAGCAACTTTTCACCAGGGTCTTATTTCTAAAAAGATAATAAGAATTGGGATGATCTGTGATGCAGAATTTTGCTGTTACTGCTTGCTGCTCACTTGTCCATGTCGACCTGGCATTTACTTTGTGCTATGCTTAGCTGCATTCGAATCTTTGCGACCCCATGGACCCGGCCAGGCTCCTCTGTCCATGGGGATTCCCCAGGCAAGAATACTGGAGTGGGGGATTTTCTCCCAAGAATACTGGGATTTCCCACCCCTCAAGAGCACTGGGATTTTCCCAGCCCAACCCAGGGCTCGAATCCAGGTCTCCTGCATTGCAGGCAAATTCTTTTCCAACTTAGCCACCGAAGTACAGTAGCACTGTTTGAATAAATAGCATGTGCAACTTTTAAAATATTTATTTGACTGCATTTGGGTCTTTACCATCTTCTTTACCATCTGAGCCACAGGAACTATAATGAAGGGCTCTCCCGGTGGTGCTAATGGTAAAGAACCCACCTGCCAGGGCAGGCGATGTAAGAGACGTGGGTTCAATCCCTGGGTTAGGCAGTTCCAGTTCCTCTGGAGTAGGATACAGCTATCCACTCCAGTATTCTTGCCTGGAGAAATCCCATGAACACTGGAGCCTAACAGACTACAGTCCATGAGGTCGCCAAGAGTCAGACATGACTGAAGCGATTTAGCAGGCTACCATAATGATGTGTTTGTCTATGGAGATAACACCAAACTCTGTATGTCTAAACCCTGATTTCCTATGTCAGCTCCAATGTCTTAGGCTGACTACCTCCCTGACTTTTTGGGGGGGGATGTGTTGGGTCTTTGTTGGGGCTTGCAGTTTCTTCGCTGTGGCATGGGATTCTCCATGTGGTAAGTGCAGGCTTCTCTAATGTGGGTGGTGGAGCTTAGTTGCTGCTACTGTATGTGGGATCTTAGTTTTCCCACTAGGGATTGAACCTGCTCCCCCTGCATTGGAAGGCAGGTTCTTAACCACTGGCCACCAGGGAAGCCCCTCCCTGACATTTTGATTGTATATTACACTTTCATCATTAATTGTCACTAAGGGAATAGCCATAATCCCCCATCTCACAGATGTTCCAAGGGACCAAGTAGTGGGTTTGTTCTGATACCAAAGACTGGTAGAGCCAGTGAAGAAAGAAGAGTTACTCACCTCTGGAGAAAGAGAAGGATCAAGACCCAAGCTCAAATGCATCCCTACTGGCTTCCATTGTTACGGGACCTGATTCAGTTGGGACCAGAGGGCTGAGTGGCAGCAGTTCTTAGCATCAGGAAGATGATATTACTATTAAATCGGGGTGGTAAATCCAGGGGAGGCAGAATGAGCCAGAAGCAAGATGTAGCCCTGTGATAAAAGGATAAAAGGTAGCAGGGACGTGGCAAAGGGTCACTGAAGTGAATGGTCTCAGAAACGAGACCTCGTAGAGCCAATCAGACCTGGAATAGAAACATCAGATTCTGATTCTAGATCACCCGACCATTCGGGTGGCTGTGAGACATGGAGAGTGTAAGTCAGGGCCATGAGACCAGCAGACAAGGGCAATGTCTCCCCGCTGGCGAGCGGGGGCTTGTGTGCAGCTTGAGTTTCTGGGTGTTCGGTGCTGAGTCTGCAAGAGAAAGCCTTCGTGCCTTTGGCCACAGAGGGTGAGAGCAGGTGAGCAGTGCCCAAATGATGCACCATCTGCTTGAACTGAAATTTTCCCCGCTTCCCATGGTGACGTCACATTCTCAGACATCTCATCTGAAGATTTCTGCTAACTTTCCACCCTCTGCTTCCTCGTAGGTAAGCCGTCATTAAGTCCTAACGGCCACGCCTCCAGCCTATGCTAGTACCCTTGCTTCCCGCTCCAAGCCTAAGCTGTGCTAGCTAATCTCCTGATGTTTCACTTCACCCATCATCCACTTAACAGTTTCCCTCCAGGCTCTCTTCCATCAATCTATCCTTTTTCCATCTAAAAATCTATATATTTTAATCATAACACTCCCCTCTATGACTCAGCATTACTTCCTGGGTAAAGTTCAAATCCTTTCAACTCAGCTTTCAAACCATTCCACAAGCTGGTCCCGAGGACGTGTTCTCACTTAATCTCTTGCTCGGCTGCTGCTAAGTCGCTTCAGTCGTGTCCGACCCTGTGCGACCCCAGAGATGGCAGCCCACCAGGCTCCACCATCCCTGGGATTCTCCAGGTAAGAACACTGGAGTGGGTTGCCATTTCCTTCTCCAATGCATGAAAGTGAAAAGTGAAAGTGAAGTCACTCAGTCGTGTCCGACTCTTAGTGACCCCATGGACTGCAGCCCACCAGGCTCCTCCGTCCATGGGATTTTCCAGGCAAGAGTACTGGAGTGGGGTGCCATTGCCTTCTCCATCTCTTGCTCAGTCTTAACAAAAGCATGGCCGTCAAGTTAGTCCACCCACAGGCAGAACTCTTGGCAATTTTCATCCTACAGCTTTTGCACGTGCTGTACCTATGACTCAGACACTGCTTCCCAACCGTACTATCCTGTACTGTTGCTCCCACCTCGCTACTAAGATCCTGCTCACCTCTTCTCAGAACGTCCATCAATCTCCCAGTTTGCAAAGAACTTTCCTAGTATTTACCATCTCTTCCGCCATTCTGCTACTTTTCATATCTACTGGTCTAGCTAATTGTCCACGTTTCTCAGACTGCATCCTGGTAGTTAAGCATTCCTGGGGATTCCAGCCTGTGTTTGTCTGTTTCTACTAGAGGACCTATCTCCACAGCAGATAAGCAAGAGATATTTCCTCAATAAATACTCTCCTTTTTCATACTGATGTCTGCAAATGGATATGGCTGTTCTATTGGATATAGGCAATACTGTGATCATTTCTATTTTTGCTATACACAAGACAGCGCTCTGAACTGCTTTCCTTCCGGTGGGAATGGACTTGTATGGATCCATTTACATAGGAGGTGTCCCCAGTGATGAATAAAATGGATTTGTGAGATGGTCTCCATGTCACAAGGCTACCATGTCTCAAAAGAGGTTTTTGCTTCTATGGAACTAACAAGGCAGAGTGGACTTTGAACCCACTTTAACAGAATGCATTAACCATCAGAGGCATGTGGCCTCTGATCTACTTCAGTTTGGTGTAGTTATTTTTAATAATGAGAACAACTTATAGATATGAGCCCACGATTGTGGACAATCATGCCCACAGACACATTCACTATAAGCCACCACCTTCATCTCCCCTTCTAGCCTATTCTTATTTTATTATATCCCACTTAATATAGAAGTGGCCGGAACACTCCAATAGACCTTTGAAGGAGGTTGTTGTAGGGTGAAGGCTAAACCACCAAATATTTGAAGGAGGAAAATAACACATTTTTTTTTCTCTCTGTCTTAATATTGAACAAATTAAGCAGTTAAACAAAGACGGACAGCTGCCAAATTTCACCTTTTTACTGATATACGTATGGGCATTTTGTCTTCCTAATATTTTAGCCGAAATCAGGCAAACTCCTACACTTGGGATGGCCTTGCTGAACCAGGACAGCCCTCGGTACCTGGGGCCACTTGGGTACCTAGCTGCCTTGCCAGGGCAGAGACTATCACCATAAAAAGTAAATGTTCATAGAGGAATACGGAGGAGATGAAATAAACAGATAATTTATTCTGCTCCAAGTTCCTGATCAGATTTGCCACTCTCCCTCCCTGAGGCAGAGTAAGCCAAGGAGTAGGACGGAGCCAGGAATGCTATACTCCCTAAGCTTTCCTTCGTGGAAGGAAACTGCAGGTGTGGAAATGAAACACCGCACTCCGAGGACATGCTTGTGCCAGCGCCGAACTTCAGGTTTCAGAATACTTTTAAGTTACCTCTTCCTCATCTCTCTAATTTGTTACTCACCTAAGCAAGGTTGGAAAGCAATAGTCAGTCTAGGACCAGCAGTTTCAAGAGAAAAGCCAGGCTAGCTTCCAAACATGGGGACTAGATAAAAGCATAAATGAGCCAATTGCTCTATTCTAAATTCCACAGAAGAGCTTATGCAAACATACGGAACTAGCTCAACATGACCACCTGGATTTTGAACCCTGTGCACATGCGTACAAAGCAGCGGGGGTTTGACAAGCACTCGTTCTGCAGGACCCTCTGTGTCAGCCCCAGGCTGCGACTTGATGCCAAGCAAGGATTCTAAGTCTATCTGAAGGCTAAAGCTTCTTGCATTCATTTGCGGAACTAGGAAATCCCAGCATGGATAACACACTCTGATTCATTTCTTATCCAATCTCTGCTTGTTTGTTTTGTGTGTCTAGATCCTGGAATGAATGTGGTCCTTCCTATTGTTAAGATCAAGCCCATCTTAAGTACCAACTGTTGTGCTGAGGATTTATTGATATTATATCAACTCATCTAATCTTCACAAGAAAATTCATGAAAAACAAACAATTCCCCACAGAGGATCACAAAAGAATTTCCCCATAGTCACAGAGCTACTATAGGCTGAAGTTAGGATTTGACTCAAGGTTTTGTTGGTTCCAAAACTAGGTTTTCTCACCATGCTTGGTTCCAATCTCTAGATCATAGGAGAAAGGGGCTGGTCGTTCAGTCCCAGCCTGATATTAATCTAATGAATGGGACTTCCCTGGTGGTCCAGTGGTTAAGAATCTGGCTTGCAGGGCAGGGAACTTGGGTTCTATTCCTGGTCGGGGAATTAAGATCTCTCATGCCACAGGACAACTAGGCCTGAGTGCCACAGCTGGAGAGTCCATGCGCCCAGTGAAAGGTCCCACGTGCCACAACTAATGCAGTCAGGTAAATACATATTTAAATATATATATATAGAGAGAAATTTAGATTTAATGAATGATCCAGAGCTGGGCACTTCTTGCCAAAGTCCTATTTGTTTAGCAGCGAGGTCACTGTGAACCCCACCCATGACCCGCCAACGGTATTGATCCAACTGGAGCTGATCCTTTTCTCAGCACTTACCCAGGACTTCTTTCCACTCTTCCCAGGCCCCTTCTCCCCCAGCAGGGCCTCAGAAGGCCTATCCCCTCCCTGCCTTTTCTCCTGGCCCATAGCAACTCTTTTCTCAGCGTGTTTCTTGCTAAATATGCCTCTTTTGTATAAATAAAATATAATTTGAAATTGTTCTCCCTCTCAAAAAAAATATTGTTTATCTATAAAGTGCCTGCCTCACTGGGCTATTGTGAGAAATAAAGGAGATTATTTATGTGAAGCTGTTATGCAAATTGTTAAAAAAAAAAAAAAAAAACACAGGAGTAGAAAGGATTCGAAGTATTTCCTTAATGATCTGAACCTCAGAGGAGAGGATCAGAGTGACACACTCATCAGAGCCTGAACTTTGTTCCCCTGGACCTCGTCACCTGCTCCTGTTTGTCCCAGTTTCTGCCAGCTCCCTGTGCCCCAGGATTCTCTTCTTCCGTTTCTTCTCTCCAGTTGGCAAAGCAGGAGTGGGGGAAGGCTTGGCATTTGACAAATGTTTGACAGGTGGAGGGAGTAAGGGAAGGCAAAGATTGCGAATGAACAAATGATTTTCACTTTTCGGTAGAAAGCTGGCAACGTGGGCAGAAGGATGTCAGACTGGAAAATAACTCAGGGAGATACGACTCCCTGGGTAGCGAATTCATCGACCTCTTGTGGATAAATCAAATACGAAATCACTCCTGATGTGGGTGTTGGTCAGATTCCTCCTGTGCACACCTTTCTCTTGGCTTCTGGGTGCATTTCCTTGGATGAATTCCTTTTCCAGTTGGGCCTTAAATAACATGTCTCTGAGCAGGAAAGCTCAGGAGAGAAATAATTCACTTCAAAAGGGGAAAAAAATCACGTGTGCTAATCAATATTAAAATGCCAGGAAATTCAACAACAAATCCCCACTGAGTTGCATCAGGGGAGAAATGTCATCCGGGAAACTGGAAACTCTCTTGGAAGGTCAGGGAGTGAAAGTAAGTGAAGGGGCTTGAGGTGGGTGGCAGTGGGACTTCCTAGCAGGATGACCCAACTGCAAAGAAGGGACTGGAGGGTGGACACTGTCAGCTCCACACTGGCCCTTGCCGTGGGCACTCGCTACCTACCTTGGTCGTGCTTGCCTGCTCAGTAGCTTAGTCATGTCTGACTCTTTGAAACCCCTATGGACTGTAGCCCACCAGGCAAGAATTTCCCAGACAAGAATACTGAAGTGGGTTGCTATTTCCTATGCCAAGGGCTCTTCTCCACCTAAGGATCGGACCTGAGTCTCCTGTGTCCCCTGAACTGGCAGGCAGATTCTTTACCGCTGAGCACCAAGGAAGCCGGCCATCCACCTCTATAAGGGTTAAATCTAACTCTACAAGGATTAAATCAGGGGACCCTGCGGCAGCTGACCTGCAACACCCCCTGAAAGGAGTTCAGGACGGAGATCAGGAATGAGGCACTCTGTGCTCTGGGGAAAACTGGCCTAACTGGTCTGAGAATATATACTCTCAGGAGCTGATTTTATAAGTCCAGTTCTTACATCTCCTTATATCTAGAAAAACCACTAAGCTCCTTCACGATGACATCTGTTCCTCATGGCTAACAGTAACTCTTATAAGACTAGCAGAAACAATCTGCAAAAATAAATAAATAAATAAATAAAATATGTGCTTGATTGCATGTAGCCCCCCTACACGAAAATCACATATATACTGACCTTCCCCCTTCCTCTTTGGAGCAGTTTCTCAGAGCTTTCTGAAATGCTGTCTCTCGGGCTATAGTCTTCATTTGGCCCCAATAAAATGTAACTTAAAACTCTCACATTGCGCATTATTTCAAAGTCAGCAAAACCTTGAAACAGGAGAGCCCCTAAATACCTGAAGTTGAGTTTCCTGCTTGCCGGGTGGGATGAAAGCTGTGAGTCTAAATTGAACTGATTTTTTAATTAAAAACAACAACAACAACAATATTCTTTGCACACCTGTCTTTGAGAACTGCGATCCGTACTCATTACACAATCACACAGGAAATCAGAAAGGTCTCACCATGATTTTAAAAGGGAAATGAACCTATATGAGCATAGTCATATTTTCCAATATGAAAAGGAAATCTGTTTTTATATAAATGAAGGATGGGATAGAGAAAGGGAGCTTTAAGATTGAAAATTCTCAAATATGGCTCATAAACAAGACAAGGACTGAGGGCAGCTGCTCTGGGCTTTTTTCCCAGATTCTCAGATTTCTTCATTGGGTTAGCAGGATCCAATTTTGTGCATTTACTGCGTTCATCCAGGGTTTTCTCACTCGGGGTCTGGCAGCCTAATGGAGCGGAAAGACCTCTTGGGGGGCAGCAGAGAGACCCGGGTTCTATGAGATGCACCAGCTCAGGGGTCATTGGCAAGATACTGGGTCCTTCACATCCCTCCTCAGTAAATAAAAGGATGGGGCTCATTTCCTCTACTCTCAAGCAGCTACACTTTATGGGGGCTGGGCGAGCAGCCACCCAGCTGGAAGAACATTTCTTCACTGGCATTGTTTAGAATTATTGGTGCCTGGCTAATAAAAAGCAGACTGACTATTATTCTTTTTATTTTTTGAAGTTCTTTCCAAAAAATGCCCCCCTTACTGGCCTGCTCCATCATGGGGAGGCTCAGACCCCTCCCTGTGTTCCTTCTTGGTACCCTCTGCTTGGAAGTCTTTTACAGTCCCTGAAATCTAAGATTTTATTTTATTTTTTTCCTGATCAACATGTAAAGGTATCTTCTGCTTCTCCCCATTATCTTCTGGCTGGGCTTGGAGAGATAACAAACCAGGACTGTGTTGGGTTACCAGCGAAGACACAAGATAGCAAACTGGCAGGGAAAAAGGCATGTATTAGCCTGCCAAATGGTGAGTGTTATTGAAAGATGTAAAATACCCCATGACTTTCATAATGTGGAGAAATGGCTTGACACAAACTCTAACTGCCAGCCAAACAGAGGCAGTGACAGCTGATCCATTAGGCCTTCTTAGTTTCCAGGCATGAAGGTTCTTGTTGGTCCCCTGTGGCTTATTCAAAATCTGGCCCAAAGTATTAATTTGCAACCTGCTAAGAGCTCTGTGAACTTGGATAAATACAGATAAATACAAGACAACTCATTTAAAAATGCTCTTTTCCTTGTTTTGCTGATTTTCCTCCAGTGGGTATAGTATTTCCAAAGAACTCTGAAGTCACTTCTTCCACTGCTCGTGCAGGACTTCATACTAGCCCTGTGGGTATGGAAAACCCCCGAGTGCTTGCAGGCCGCACCGCTTGAGCTGCAGACGATGAGGCTGCAGAGAAAGAGGAGGGAAATAATTCAAGGACAGGAAACCTCGGAAGTGAGCATCTCACGTCAGTGATGACCCCTTCCTCCTTTTCTCTGGCCCACTCCACCCTTGAAAGTGAAAGTGTTAGTCACTCAGTCCTACCCGACTCTTGAGACCCCAGGGCCTATAGCCTGTTAGACCCCTCTGTCCATGGAATTCCCCAGGCAAGAATACTGAAGTGGGTTGCCATTCCCATCTCCAGGAGATCTTCCCCACCCAGGGATCAAACCTGAGTCTGCTGCATTGCAGGCAGATTCTTTACCACTGAGCCACTAGGGAAAGCATTCCCAGCCTTTGGAGATGATTTGCTCAAGGTTCATGGTTTACAGAGGGAAAAGGGAGAAACGTAGAAGAATGAGTAGGGAAAATAAAAGCTAATCTCCATCCTAGCTGTTCTTTCCTCCTCCCCCTTTCGGTTTTGGGTATTTCAGCATCTTGGCTTGGGGGGCTCATTTGTCTCCCAGGTAAGTCTTAACTCATCCCTTCTTTTTAATCCCGAAGTTTTTACAGTTTTCAGTTCAGTCACTCAGTCGTGTCTGACTCTTTGCGGCTCCATGGACTGCAGCATGCCAGGTTTCCCTGCCCATCACCAACTCCCGGAGCTTGCTCAACCTCAAGTCCATCGAGTCGGTGATGCCATCCAGCCATCTCATCCTCTGTCGTCCGCTTCTCCTCCTGCCTTCAATCTTTCCCAGCATAATTTGGTGTGTCCCCTCTGCCCTGCTCCACAAGAACATTGACCTAATCCAGTTTCTCATTTTATAGACAGTCAAGGATCAGACAGAATAAATAGACTGTGATTCTCTTTATTTAGTAATCAAGCATGAACTAGAACACCAACTCACTATATTTTATTGTTTTTTTTTCTGTTCTTTGGGCTCTCGAGGCAGCACCAGCTCTGGGGGCTACCACTCCTGGCCCCTGCCAGGCTTAATTACCAGCTGGTGTTTCTAGTGACAGCAGCCAACATGGGTGTGTTTCAGTTATAGGGGGCCGCCTGGACCTGGGGCCAGCAAGGAAACGCTCCTCAAATCCTGGGCGGCTTTTGTGCAGGAAGCAGAGGAGTTTGCAGCTGGAGTTGAACAGAAAGCCTCCTCTTCTGTCTTGGGAGACCCTCAGTGCTGGAAACTTTGGACCCTGAATCCTGCCAGGCTGAACAGGTTAGAAGGCACAGCTCCAGACTTTGAGAAACAGTGGTGGAGCAGGAATTAGGAGATGAGGTGGTAACTTTTCTGAAATGAGATGTCTTTATTTTTTACTTGTTTTCTTTTCATCTGTTTCATGTGGGAATACCTGAGAAAGCAGAGGGCCCCCACAGAGAAATTTGGCCCCCACTCTAACGATTTTCAACTCAGCAGACCAATCCAAAAATGAATTGCATTTTAAAGGAGAAAAGATTTACCCAAATGAAGAGGAGATCTTAGATCTGACTGAGCAATGTACTCAACCGACGGATTTCCTGCTAATCCTCTGGATCCTCCCCACCCTGGGAGACAGGGAAGGCAGCTTTCTGAGTGAATCATTGTCGTTGTGGAGGTTCCCATAGCCTGAAAGGTAGCATGAGTTCTTGGAAAACCAAGATTTTGGAGAAAAGCCTGAGATGAGAGCAGGGTGTGAACATGGGGTGGGGCAGGGTGATGAGGTGTAGCAGGGCTGGAAACTCACTCTTGTGTACTTTGCATCCTTTGCCTGTGGCTCCAATAGGCTCTGAATTATCTCAAAAGTCCTCTGGTCTGCGATTTAATGGGAGTGGTCTGCGATTTAATGGGAGAGGTCAGCAATTTAATGGGAGAGGTCAGCAAATGGTGATGCACAGCCCACCTGGGGCCCCCCAAGTTTTTCGTACAACCTGTAAGCTAAGAAGTTGCTACAAATTTACAGGGTTAAAAAATATCAGCAGAAGAATAGTGTTTTGTGAAAGTTATATGAAATCCAAATCTCTGTCTTCACTGACAAAGTGCAATTGAGCACAGGCTCACTCATTAGTATAGGTACTGTGAAAGTGAAGAGAAGTCGCTCAGTCATGTCCGACTCTTTGCGACCCCATGGACTGTAGCCTACCAGGCTCCTCCGTCCATGGGATTTTCCAGGCAATAGTACTGGAGTGGGTTGCCATTTCCTTCTCCAGGGGGGATCTTCCCGACCCAGGGGTCAAACCCAGGTCTCCTGCATTGCAGACAGAGGCCTTACCCTCTGAGCCATCAGGGAAGCCCCGAATAAGGGCTATTTCCAACCTTCCTAGGTGGCGCTAGTGGTGAAGACTCTGCCTGCCAATGGGAGACTTGGGTTTGACCCATGCATTGGGAAGATCCCCTGGAGGAGGGCCTGGCAACCCACTGCAGAATTCTGGCCTGGAGAATCCCAGGGACAGAGGAGCCCCATGGGCAGGCTACAGCCCATAGGGTTGCAAAAATGGACACAACTGAAGTGACTTAACACACACAGGGCTATTTCCATGCTACAAAAGCAGGACCCTCTGACCCACAAGCCCAGGATACTTATTATCTGGCCCTTTAGAGAAAAAAAAAAATGTTTTCTGGCCTCTGATACAGGGGTTGAAATAAAGACAGCAGTCATGGGGATTCTCTGGTGGTCCAGTGGTTAAGAATCCTGTCTTGCAATGCAGGGGACGCAGGTTCAACCCCTGGCTGGGCAACCAAGATCCCACATGCCTCAGGGCAACTAAGCCCGTAGCTGTGACTAGCCAGTTCATGCACCACAAGGAAAGATCCCACAAGATGAAATGAAGATCTGGTGTGATGCCAGGAAGACCCTATGCAGCCAAATAAATAGAGTAACAGAGGGATTTGTAAAGTCACAGTGGAAAAAGATTTGTCTCCATTCCTCTGAGATGAGTTGGAGGAGGGCGTTTGCTCCCTGGTAAAACCCTCCCATCCAGTTCTCTGTGTGTTCTTTCTTGTCACCAAGGTCAACCTCTGTTCTGCATATCCCTTCCACCTGACAAGGGATGACACCAGTTTTTACAACAAAAACAAGTGAAGGCTTTTCTTGAGCAGGAAGACTGGGCACTCAGTCTCAATGTCAAGAAACAGCCCAACCTTCATATGTTCTTAGCAGGAAGGCAGTGACTTGCGGTATTGCTTCGGGCATGATCATGTTTTATTGTGGGAGGGAACTGTGTGTTTAACTTTCAATACATATTTGTTGAACTGTTGTTGGGCCTAATGAACTGTCAGTTTTGAATCTGGAGGACAGCCTCTGGATTCCAACACTTGTTTGCCCTTCCATACTTTCTACTGGCACAACCTTTGAAATACAGAAGCTGAGTGAAGTCGCAACCTCTCTAGAGACATGGAAGTTGGTGGATGGTCTTGCTTTGAGCAACAAACAGAAAGATTTGAGGTACAACATCTTGGCCATGCAGACACCAAGGAGGCTTTCATTTCTCCCCGTGTCCCTTTCTGAGCCACGTGGGCTTTTGTCAACCACAAGCAGAGACCACTCCCCCAAAGTGTAGCTGCTGGATCTGCAGTGGGCCCACCCTTTGGTTTTCCTGTTCTCCCACCCACACCTGCATCCCTCAGCCAGACCCACTTCCTGGGAATTAGTCTCTTTCTCAGCACACCCTCTCTGAGACTCACACCCCCGGCAGAGGCCAACAAAAGGAGGAAACAAACGGGCATGTCTTACACTTTGGAAGACTGTAATACCCTGAAGGAGGTGGGACCAACAATGGGAGGAAACCCATGGGGGACTGTAGTCTTTCATTTTCTGTTTCTTGCAAAGGAAAAGAACTGGAATATTTTAGTTTTACACAAATAAATTCACCTTCCCATTGTCAGATAACTGTAACGTATGAGCAGATGAATCCCACTTTCTGCAAAGACGGAAACTTCCCGTGTCTGCACTCAGAGGCCGCTGAACACTTGAAATGTGTCTAGTACAAACGGTGAACCACATTTTAAGTTTATTTTGTTTTAGTTACTTTGTAGTTGCACATGGCTAGTGGCTACTGTATTGAACAGTACAGGTCTAAGGTGTACCCATTTAGACAAATAAATGCCAGCCACCAGAAATTTGACTAAGGCTTCTAAACTTCAATATACCCTTCTGCTTGAAATCTAACATGCAAATTCAAACAAGTAAAAGCAGGGGAGCTAGGAAATTCCATTCTTTTTGAGGGCAAGTAATAGACCCTACTAGCTCTTGTCCCAGTTAAGGATGAGTAACAATAAAAAGAAAACAAACATTGGACCCAAAAATACATTTTGAAATATCAAAGAGCAAACATATATTTTTCATTTTCTAATGCAGGAAACAAAAAAATCTCTTTTGAAATCTATTGCTTAATATTGCTTAAATTCTCCATAATACCCAAGAATAAGAACACTCTATAAAAGGAAAATTGAAAGATTAGCTGTTGAGACAACAAATTGAGATGGAAAAATAGGTAGTTGAAAATCAGAAAGAGGTTAAAAAAAAAGTTGTTAGATGAAAGAAGGAAAGATTATAGACAATTGAAATGCAATCATAGAATTGCCATCTGCATCAGAAGTCCCAAAAGACAGAATCAATACTGTAAAAATCAAAAGAGCAATCTGGAAGATGCCTTTCCAAAGCTCCACTTGCCTGTGGATTTTAAGAATGCAAAGAGACACAAACCACTAAAGTTAAGAGGAACAAATGGAAGAGAAGCAATAAGCAAACATATAATCAGAGAAAAACGTTCATAAACACACAGACAGACACAAGGCACAGATTGACAGAGGTCATTAAGTGAAAGCTGGCAAAGTAAGTGCAAACAAACCAAAAGGCAGAAAGAGTTAGTCAAAAATTCTAAGAGTTTTCAGACAAAGCTATTGTCTCCGAGTCCAACCTCTGTCTGCTTGCCACATGACAGGCCAATAATCAGGAGATGAGGCCTTGAGGCAAGAATAGTGACTTTATTCAGAGAGCTGGGCCTCCCAGAAGCTGGTATGAGGTATCCAGACAAGGAACAGTGACTTTATTCAGAGAGTTGGGCGTCCTGGAATCTGGTGGACTAGAGTCTTAGAGTACCATCTTTTCAGAGCCTGGGTGTTAGTTTCTTTAATAGAACAGAGAGCGGGGAGGAGGTGAGGATGTACAGCAGAAAGACTATCAGTCTTGAAAAAATATCTCTTGGCTTGGCCAGCCTTGGGGAGACGTTGTATTAATTTCTTTTATCTTTCAGTCATTCACAGGTGCTCAGGGTCAGAATGTCTCCCTGTAAACTGAGCAACAGCAAACTGAACCACGGAAATTTAGTTTAACATTCAGGCAGAGGGGCAGGGTTCCTGCCAGGCAGGCCATTATGTGGGCTTAAAGCTATAAACAGCATCCCTGTAGTAATTATAGTATTAATAACAAAAGCAATGGCGAGCAAAGGTTAAAGTAAAAGGAAACCGATCCAACATGGAGTCAGATTTTGTTCTCCTCTGTTACACTACCTCTTCACCTAACCTCCCCTAAAGTGGATGATACAAGAAAGAACAAATTTACTATTTCTACAAGATACCTTAATATCACACTTGACAGTCAACTGTGTACACACACACTGTAGTTACAGAGCTTTCATTCATGTGCAATCTTTTACTGGATTTTTATAGAATAGCATCAATCTTTAAACTAATGAAATATTTTAAAATAATTTAATAAAGTGATGAGACATTAATATACTTGAAAGAATGTCCATTTCTTCCTCAATATTCAATGTTCCATCCATAAAATAATTTTTTTCTTTTCTACAATATGGACACTATTGGGAATTTCCTGGTGGTGCAGTGGTACAGAGGACTGAGTGCCCTCTGCCAGGGACTGGGTTTGATCCCTGGTCAGGGAACTAAGATCCCACACAAGCCATGCAGCCAAAAAATAAAATGAAATAAAACATGGAGGTATTGCCTCTCTAGCATTTTTTTCACAGATTTATTCAAGGTAATTACATTTTGAACCCTTCATAAAACTACATTTCTAACAATATTCAGAAATTGGTCCAAAATAGGCTGTAATTTTTCACAGTTACATCTTTTATGACTATTAAAACTGTTATAATTTAATGGATCGTGATAAAACTAGATCCAAAGATTCTTAAGGTCAAACTCTTTTTTTTAATCTTGCTTAGTGCCCATACCGCAGTTTGCGGCGTAGTAGGGACTTAATAATCATTTTAATGTGCCCTAACAACCTGTACTTTTGATGAACTCCTGCACTCTAATACATCGAATTTTGTTTGTTTTCAAAAAGCTCTTTTCTGGAAATTCTCCTGAGTGTGTAAGTTCCAGGCCAGCATCCCTGAGACCGCAGGAAAGTTGTTGCAGCACTGTTTCAAGCTGCATCTGGGATTTGCCTACAGACTTTCATCTCACAGACCCCTTCCTCACCCTCAGAGCATAGGAATGTGTGAGCCACAACCTGGCCAGTCCTCCCCAAGACCGTTTATACGGATACCCCATGGTGAGGAGTTCTCTTCCTGCCCATCTGACATTGGCCACCTCCTCCCTCATCCCCATGGAGAGAGCAATTCCGAATGGGCAGCAAGCAGAGAAGGATCCAGATGAAGGCAGCTGGGACCCAGGGGAGGGCGGTCCCTGCAGCCTGGACCTGCGGCTTCCCTGGGCCTCTGGGTGCTACCCTGGAATTTCGTCTTCTAAGTCTCGTTTGCTCATGTGGTAGATTAGATTCCTAATTACATTCCTACCTCCCAGGTGGCTCGGTGGTGAAGAATCCGCCTGCCAATGCAGGAGACGCAGATGTGGATTTGACCCCTGGGTCGGGAAGGTCCCCTAGAGGAGGAAATGGTAACCCACTCCAGTATTCTTGCCGGGAGAATTCCATGGGCAGAGGAGCCTGGTGGGGGGGGTTGGGCATGGTCCATGGGGTCCCAAAGAGTCAGACACCACTGAGCATGCGGGCACTCTACCACCTGCCATGGGAAGAGAGCTGCCTGATAATTACAGAAATAAATGAAAAAAAAAAAAAAAAAAACACACCTGAACCTTGAACAATGTGGGGGTTAGGGGTGCAGTCGAAAAGCCAGGTGTAACTTTTGTACTTGTGACTTATGTATCCAGGGTTCCTCTGCCTCTGGGGATTCAGCCAACCACAGGTACCTTAGTTGGTATTTACTGAACAAAATCTGTGTATAAGCAGACCTGGCAGTTCAAACCTGTGTTGTTTGACAGTATACATATATTTATATTCTTAGACATTTCGTTAGCTAGAAAGAGGTGCCTATTATACAGTTGTTTAATTCACCACTGAACTCTGTTCTGCTAAGCAGCTACCATCGCCCTCTCATATTGTTTTAGACTTGTATGTTTGCATACCTATCCCTGTTGTTGATTTGTTTGTGTGTAGCAAATTATCCCAGTACTAAGTTGCTTGAAATGATCGTTTCATCTGACAATATGATGGGTCAAGAATTCAGACAGGGCTGCACGGATGGTTTGCTGCACACGATGTCCCTGGGGCCACCTGATAGCAGGCAGCTGGTGACTGGTCTGGTCCAGCAAGGCCAGAGAGTCTCAGGCACACATCTGCACTGTGTGGGGGTAACTGGAAGGCAGGGCTCAGCCGGGCACCTCATCCACCCCATGCAGCCTCCTGTTCTCCCTGCGGTCCGCTCAGCAGAGTCAGATTTCCTGCATGGTGACCCAGGGCTCCGTCAGAGAAAGGACCCGGAAACCACCGATCTCTGAGGACTGGACCCAAATCTGGCACCTCATCACTTCTGCCATATTCTCATTGCCAATACCAGCTCAGACTCCAAAAGAAGAACAGTGTCAAAGAATCTGTGGCTTCTTTTGTACCTAAAATGTGCCTTATGGATCTTTGTATCCCGAGATCAAAAATCAGGCCAGAAGCACAAGGACAAAGTTAGAGAAGGACAGTCATCTGGAATCTTAAAAATATCCCTGGACAGCTGTACCAGTCCTGGACAGCCCACCTCTCAACTTCTTGATACATGAAAACACAAACCAACTGAAACTATGTGTTTCAACTCTTGCTAATACAAAATCAGACTGGACTAATATTCCTCCTCTCCATGAGGTCTCAGAACACAGCTGCACAGCCTTCACAGTGGGGTTTCCTTGGTGGGACCAAGAGGATGGGGCGATCTTGACTTAAACCATGCTGACTTCTCTAAAGCCATATTAAGAAGAATTGACATTTTTGCATCAAGAAGTAAGGAAATCCAGACTTTCTGGTGGTCCAGTGGTTAAGACTTTGCCTTCCAATGAAGGGGGTGCAGGTTTGATCCCTACTCAGCGAGCTAAGATCTCATATACCTCCCAGCCAAAAGACTAAAACATAAGACAAAAACAATATTGTAACAAACTTAATAAGGACTTTAAGAATAGTCCACATCAAAAAAAAAAAAACTTAAAAAAAAGAATTAAGGAAATAATAGCCTTGAATATACGCTTAGAAAAACTTAAAGGTAACCGCTATGGAATTTAAATTTTATTTAAATTACAAGTAAGGGAAAGGAAATACTGTCCATATAATTCAGAGAACACAAAGGAAACACATAAAATGCAAAGCAAAGTGATTTCAGACTGAATTTTTTGAAAAGTCAAAATATGTAATGGTTTAATTCTCCTGGTAAGACACAAAGTCAAAGATTAAAGAAATAAAGCAAAACAAAAACACAAGCCCAGTTAGCAGTATATTTTCGACAAGAGACACATCTAGATGAATGACACAGAAAGCTGTCAGGGCTGATGGGTGGGATGAGGTAAGGTGAGCAAAAACAAAACAGGTAAATGAAAACATAAAAGTAGGAATGAGGGGCAACCTTAACAATGTACCCAGTGTTCAGTCGTGTCCGACTCTTTGTGACCCTGTGAGCTGTAGCCCGCCAGGCTCCACTGTCCATGGGATTTCTCAGGCAAGAATATGGAGTGGGTTGCTGTTTCCTTCTCCAGGGGACCTTCCAGACTCAACCATCAAACCCAACTTTCCTGTGTCTCCCACATTGCAGGCAGATTCTTTATCTGTTGAGCCATCCGGGAAGCCCAATCTTCATAATAGACAATAAACTATAAAATATTAACCCAGATAAGGAAGGTTAGTTCATAATGTTAGAAATCAGTTCAGTTCAGTTCTGTCACTCAGTCACATCCGACTCTTTGCGACCCCATGAATCACAGCACACTAGGCCTCCCTGTCCATCACCATCTCCCAGAGTTCACTCAAACCCATTGAGTTGGTGATGCCATCCAGCCATATCATCCTCTGTCATCCCCCTTTGCTCCTTCCCCCAATCCCTCCCAGCATCAGAGTCATTTCCAATGAGTCAACTCTTCGCATGAGGTGGCCAAAGTACTGGAGTTTCGGCTTTAGCATCATTCCTTCCAAAGAACACCCAGGGCTGATCTCCTTTAGAATGGACTGGTTGGATCTCCTTGCATACAAACCATGATAAATATATAATAGCTGTGACACTTACACCCAAAACCATTTTGAAATACTTTGGCTAAAAAGGTAGTGCTAAGCACATTTACAAATAGTATCTTATGGAATCTTCATCACCGTACTTTAAAATAGGTATTATTATATCTACTTGACAGATAAGGAAATCTAAGGGTCCAATCTTAGGTAAGAGTACAGGGGTGAAGCTTTTCGAGTGCAAATGACAGATGTAAATTTAAAAAAGTGGAAAGAGCTAGGGTCGTTCTTTGAAATCTGCGCCCAAACAGAGGGATTGGCAGGAGTTAAGGCAAGAGCTGGCCTTCTTTCAGATGCCTGGTAAGGCGTATGCCCTCCTCTCCTCCAGATCCCACACTGGAAAGGGTAGCAGAGATGACCAGGAAGCCTGAGAGGCCCACAGGAGGAGGGCTTAACTGAGGATGGAGGGGTGGAGGGCGCTGCTGGTCTGACCTCCTGTCCTCTGGCTGGTTGCCAGGCTCAGGTAAATACAAGACTGAAGGTTTTAAGGACATATGCTATACCTGTTGGAGGGACCCTGGCCCCAGAGTGGACGGCCTTGCTCACTCTTTAAACATCTAGGAAATAGCTCAGGGGCTGTTTATTGCTTGTTACTACTCAGTTATGGATGCTCTTCTGCTTATAAGCTATCAAATAATAATGTCCATCGCAAGCACGGCTATAGTCCAGAGGAAAAGGGCATCCATCCGGGTTGCTATTAAAAGAAGCCGCCTGCTATTCATACACTGTAGCCCAGCCATTGTCTTGGATCAGTTGTTTGGCCGGTTTGGTTATATTTGGACTTTTCACTGAAGTGTCTTACAGACATCATTAAGCTCAACAAGTCCAGTGCCTCATTTGAGGAGAAGGTATTGAAAACACCAGTAAGATGAGACAGTGGGTTAGACACGGGGAGAAAAATAAAGATAATGTATGAATACATTAAAAGTGATTTTAAAAAATATTTATATACTTAGGCTTCTCCAGGTCTTAATTGCAGCTCATGGGATCTTTGTGTCATGCACGTGGGTCCCTGACCAAGGATCGAACTTGGGCCTCCGGCATTGAGGGTGCTGAGTCTTAATCACACAGAGTCTTATTCTCTTCCCTGGACCACCAGGGGAGTCCGTACCAGTGGGCTTTTTAAAATGACGAATACTGCGTGTCCTTGTGTTTGTGAAAATGAGTCATTGGAATGTCACAAGAATTCTGAAAGAGCGCATTGTGTATCAGTGATAACCTGGCAACATGGGGAGAAGTGATTGACCGCAAGCACCATTGGCCTCCATGGGGTCAGCTCAGGAAACTGACAGGGTCACGGGGAAGCAGGGCAGATGGGGGAGGGGACGTCAGAACAACACATGTGGGAGCCCCGTCCCTGTAGTCCACTGGCTTAAGGCCAATGGAAACTAACTAGTTCTCCTGGGGAATTCATCAGGGAAAAAGTCTCTACTGATGCCCAGTTGTGAAGGGCAGTCTCCCCTTTTTGTTGGGCATATACCTGAGGCTGCAGGTTAAGCCCTCTCATTATCAGTTAGGGATTACAAGCAATTCAGAGCCTCCTAGAGTCTGGGTTTCTCTTTGGGGCTTGTTTTCAGAGTTCTCAAAGCCCAGGGTGCACGGGCTTTGGGGAGCCCGACTTGGCAAAGAGTGAGGCTCTGATCTGGAGCCTCTGCTGCTTCCACCCTAGCCATCATTTAAGGAGTGGTCACACTGCCCAGCCTTGCTAAGTTGCTAAGTAGTGTCTGACTCTTTGTGACCCCATGGACTATAACCTGCCAGGCTCCTCTGTCCATGGAATTCTCCAGACAAGAGTACTGGAGTGGGTTGCCATTCCCTTTTCCAGGGAATCTTCCTGACCCAGGATCGAACTAGCGTCTCTTACGTCTTCTGCGTTGGCAGGCAGGTCTTTTAACACTAGTGCCACCTGGGAAGCCCAGGTTCTGGCCCTAATTCTGCCCCTAGTCAGCTAGGACTTCCGGTGAGTTCTCTGCCTTTTTTGCCTCATTTCACTCAGTTGGACTGGTACACACTCCAAGTTCTACAGCTATAAGGGAGAAGCGATGTTACAAGATCTGGTTTTAGAGAAGGATGCTACACCCCCTACGTGAACACATGTCTGCCAGTAAGCCTCCCCTTCCCTCTGATTCATTTTTTAAATTAATTTTTGTATGAGCATAGAGGCTTCATGGTAAAGAATCTACCTGCCAATTCAGGACCGTGCATGCTAAGCTGCTTCAGTCGTGTCTGACTCTTTGCAACCCCATGGACTGTAGCCCGCCAGGCTCCCTCTGTCCATGGGGTTCTCCAGGCAAGAATACTGGAGTGGGTTGCCACTTCCTTTTCCAGGAGATCTTCCCAACTCAGGGATCGATCCCAAGTCTCCTGTGTCTCCTGCACTGGCAGGCGGGTTCTTTACCACTAGTACCACCTGGGGGTTCAGTCCCTGGGTCAGGAAAATCCTCTGGAGAAGGAAATAGTGACCCACTCCAGTATTCTTGCCTGGGAAATCCTATGGACAGAGGAGCCTGGCAGGCTACAGTCCAAGGGATGGTAAAAGAGTCGGACAGGACTTAGCGACTAAACAGCGGAGTGAGTAGAGCTGGTTTACAAGGTTGCGTTAGTTTCACAGCAAAGGGAATCCGCCTCTTTTTTGGATTTCCTTCCCATTCAGGTCACCACAGGGCACTGAGAAGAGTTCCCTGTACTACAGAGTAGGTTCTCATTAATTCCCTATTTTACATTAATGCGTAGTATCAGTAGTGTCTGTACATCAATCCCCGTCTCCTAATTCATCCATTACTCCCCTCGGTGCCCATACGTCTGCATCTCTAGCTCTGCTTTGCAAATAAGTGAATCTTTACCATTTTTCTAGATTCCATGTGCTCAGGTGCTCCGTTGCGTCTGACTCCTCGCAACCCCATGGACTGTAGCCCACCAGTCTCCCCTCTCTGTGGAATTCTCCGGGCAAGAATACTGGAGTGGGTTGCCATTTCCTTCTCCAGGGGCTCCTCCTGATCCAGTGACCAAACCAGCATCTCCTGTGTCTCCTGCATTGGGAGGCAGGCTCTTCACCCCTGAGTCTCCTGGGATTCCACGTGTACGCATTAACAGACGATACTGTTTTTCTCTTTCTGACTTACTTCACTCTGTATGACAGAGTCTCAGTCCATCCATGAAGAGACTCTGACCAAAGTCCATAGGCATGTGTTAGCCATGGTTTTATTAATTACTTCTCACCGCCTTCCCTCTGCATCCCATGTGTGAGGGCTTTCCCGATTCCAAGATGACAATCACTCCATGAGCACAGGGCTGCAAATAACTTGTTTTCTGCCCTTAGCCTCTCACAGAAGTCATTTCGGCTTACTCGTAGAGGGGGATTAATGAGGTCTACCTAATCTTCCTTTTCCAAAGTTACTATATTTAACAGACTATCCTCATTGCAAGAGCCCATGGATGATCTATAGCTTTCTGCAAATGTGTAAAGAGCTAACTCATCGCTCCAACCCACAGAGTGACTTGACTCCATCTATTTCCCCAGATTTGGGGTGGGGTGGAAGATTTTCACAAGGAAAGGGTGCAGATAGTCTCCCCAAAGAGTTAAAGTCGTAAGATCCTGACCCCTATTGGTGGCTTGAACCGGCCTGGAATACTTCACAAACTGCCAGAGCAAAGGAACATGACAAGTTGTGTGTGTTTGTGTGTGTGTGTTCGTGTGAACAACAGAACACCTTGGTCTTTCATCAGATGGAAAGCTTTCTGTTTATGTGTTTGAGAGCATCACGTTCCTCTAACACAGCTCTGTTGGTCCCTCAGTACAATAAGCAGTTACATTTCTCTAGGTATATTGATTTAAATACCAATTATGTAATTAGCAAAATGCAGTTCTAATTAGAGCTTTAAGTCCATGACAGTTAAACACAGCTTTTTCCTTAACCTGTGCGAGCACGTCTGTCCTGGTTTTTTAGCTTCTGAAATGCGCTGAAATCAGACCTACAACAGCAGAGACTGTTACCCACATAGCAGGTCTATCTGTCGATGTTAATTTGCGAGTGGACAAAAGACCCTCAGTTAGCACTACAGGCGACCACTATCCATTTGTCTCCCTCTGCTGTCTTCATTCCTGGAGGCGGTCCCTTGCTAGGGTGACGCTTACCAGTGGCCTGGTGCCCACCGAAGCAAGACCTGCCTTGCCCATGTGCCGTGGCTTCTGAGCACCATGGCTAAGCTGACCGGCCCCCGGAATCGGGCTGGTGCAGAAATCTGGCCATTTACTGTGTTCCTAGCAGCTGCGGGCAGAGGTCCTTGACATCCTAGGAGCAGAACTGCAGAGGAACATGCAGAGAAACCTGAAATAAGGTTGGAGCGGCATCCTACCCTCTCTGGTCGATGGCATGGGCGCGCTGGGAAGCTGGGTCCCCTCCGTGCGGCGCTGCCCTGGGCTTCGCTGGCCTGCTTTCCGCGAGCTGCCTGTGGGCGCTTCCCCCGGGGTTCTTCGCTTCACGCTTCGTTCTGCCTTTGACTTCGGATCATCTCCACGTCCGTGTCGTCTCTCGGCTCTCAGCCCGGCCTGGGGCTCCTGCTCGGTGTGGGCCAGCAGGAGGAGCAGAAGGCCCTGCGTGGCCAGCCGAGCGAGCCAGGGCCGACCCCAGACGGATCATCAGTGTGGCCTGGACAACTGATGTGCTTTTCACCTGGGTGGCTGGGGGCCAGCCCACCTCTTTCCAGCCTCTCCCTGGCAGCTTCTGACTGGCCGTTTGGTCTTTGCCACAAATCTGTGCTCGTGCCCTGTCACCGGATAGGAACACTTTTCCAAACGACACCCGAGTTTGCACGACTGTCTGAAAATTGCATGATGTCCAGCTGAATGAGTCTTTCTGTCTGAGCCCTGGCTGGCTGTCTGGTCAGTCTTTTGGGTCTCTGCCCCGGTTCAGCTGCTTCCTCAGCTGGGCCGACACAGAGCACCGGGTCCCTGGGCGCCTGCCATGGGACGGGCCTGAGATGCGACAGGGTGGGCGTGCCCCCGGGAGGGTTCCCTCGCAGGCCAGCGGCGGTCTGCAGCCAGGTAATTCCCTCCTGGTCTCCTTTTCTAAAAGGGCTTGTGTGAAGACGGTGTGCGCCCCAGGGGCAGAAAGCCATGAGCAGGGTGAGCCATCCCTTTCGGTTTGTTTTGCAGAGAAGGGGCAGCAGGAGGCGGGAGGGGACTCCCCTTGCTGTTCTAACACCAACCCTGCCAGAGAACAGGACGCAGCGTGGGCTGGGATGGACTTCCAGCCTGCACTGGATGAGCAAGAACGCAGAAGGCCTCTCCGGGACTCTCCTGGTTGGTGGCAGACCTGGAATTAACACAGCAACGCGTGCGCTGCTATAGGCCTTGTGGCTGAGGTGCCTCAGGGAATGACCCAGGGCACTGTGCAAGCTGTGGACCTGTCCCTCTGTAGCTGACCCCGAGAAAGCTCCATTTTCAATGCCTCCTCTTTAGCCTAGTAGCAGATGGCTAAAGAAATTTCTGAAAATTCACATTCCCCTGTCCTTCTGAAGCCCTGATTTTTTTTTTTAACTTTTCATTTCATGTTGGAGTATAGCTGATTAACGATGAGATAGTTTCAGGTGCTCAGCAAAGCGACCAAGCCGTACAGACACTGTGTCCATCGCCCAAATCCGTCTCCCATGCAGGCTGCCACATAACAGTGAACTGAGTTCCCTGTGAAAGCTTTGGTTATATGTCAGTTTTTTTGTTGTTGTTGTTTCTTCTCTTTTTGGAGATGGGGTTTTGGCATGTGGGATCGTGGTTCCAGGAATTGAACACACCCCCCAACAGTGGAAGTATGGAGTTTTAACCATTGGGAGGGAAATCCCTCTTAAGCCTTGATTTTGCCTGAATTCTATTTTCCCATCCCTGTGCTTTTCCTCCCCTGTCCGAAGACCTAGAACTTAGCTACAGCCTTTTTGCAGGAGCCAGACCTTCCCTTTCCCTCTGCCCTCTCAGCCCAGGAAGTAGAATCCAGTACAGTGCTTTAATCTTCCTGGGGAACATCATTATCATTTGATATGCCAATGTGCTAGCGGGCAGTTTGCCAGTCTTGTCATTTTGGAAGCAAATTGGCTTAAGTAATCACCGAAAGCATCCTCTTCCCTGGGACTTTTTCTTCCCCCGACATAGGAGACAGCACCTGTCATTTCCGTGAGGAACGGAGGAGAAAGCTCTTCTCATAAGTGATACAAGGGGGTTGTTTGAAGCCTTTGCTGGCCTTCCGTTTAAATAAAGCTCTCTCTCTCTCTTCTTCTTTTTTTAAAGTAAAAATTCCCTGCACGCTCAGTGTTGTCAAATATTCAATTTAAACTCTCCCTGTTATTTACATCCTCCATCCTAACAACCATGATTACACAAGAAAATGTTGTCCCTGCGGAGAGCATTCCAGCCACGTGGGTCTGGTGTTATTACCCTAACGATTCTTGTCTCCCGTGGGCTGGGTTCCAAAGCCTGGACCCCATTGTTCCCTTTGTCCCTTCCAGCACCCAGAGGCGTTCTCTATGGCAGCAGACAGCGATGATTTCCATCTCTCAATAATCAGCCCTGCTTCCAAGGGGATGGAGTCGGGAGAGCCAGGGCCTGGAAGCCACTGGGCGCTGTGCCCCCGGGGGTGGACAGCCACCCGCCCTGCTCCCCCTGCCCCCCTGCCGCTCCCGATGGATGTGAGGAATGAGCATCCTGCCTCTTCTGTTTCTCAGACAGAGGTTTTCTAGGTTGCCTAAAACCAGGTGCCGGATGCCGCCTCCTTCCTTCCCCGGGGATCTACCTGCCGGGCTGCTATTTCCTTCTGACTCAGGCCCGGGGGCAGTAACAGAACATTGTGTTTGGACCCTGGCAGGTGGTCGTGGGCTGACTCTTGAAAATGACAGTGGGGGCCGCACACCTGAGTGTTCGATGACAGCGAGACTGCAGAACAGTCTGCAGACCCTCACCCTGGCTGCACGCTGCCTTGCCACATTTCCTCCTACTGCCCGTAAGATCCACGTTGATTTGATCTCGGAGTCAACGCTCTTTCCTCCGTCATCACTCTTTCCTCCGTCATCGCTGAACTGTTTGACCTATGTAGGTAGGTGAGCAGGCAAGGGGACCTGCTGTTTGTTCTTGCCCCCCCGGCCCCACCGCCCCGCTGAAGCAGGGGTCCCAGTAAAGCCTTGCCTGAAAAACAAAGATGAAAGTGCTTCCTCCCTGTCCTCTGAGACCTGGGATGCCTTGGACAATTGCAGGATCTTGAAAATATAGAAGCTGTGAGTGGAAGCCGTGTCGTCAAAGAGGTGAATGGTGATAACACCGAGGCATTCTCCTGTCACTGCCGAGTGCGAGGAGTGAAATGCCAAAATCCCCTCTGGACGTCTTTTCTTTCGGGGAGGGGGGGCGGCGGTTGATTGTGTAATATTGTGGCCAAAGTAATTGCAAACTTCGTTTGGGATGCAGGTGGCATTCAGTGTTGGCCTCCTGTGATTTGCTCATATAAATTTTTCTGAGTTGCTTTAATTCACATTCCTGAACCCTCTTACTGTGGGAGGTATTACTTCATCACAGTGTACCACAGTAAAACGCATCAGCACTTTCTTTATTATTCCATCGACTTCCTATTTTACATGGTAACTGAGACCATCTTGTCCATAACTACCCTCCTGTTTTACCCGAGAAATCTGGGCTTAGAGAGAAGACATTGGCTTGCCTTATAAAAACCCCAATTTCTCTTTTGACAGAGCCTGGTTAAAATTCCTAAATTTCCTACATTTCAACTCCCTCTGGCACCTCGATGCCTCCTAATTCATAGAGCTTCAAACTAAATTCATGATTGTTTTTGTTAAGTATTTAGCCTCAGATCGTTGAACCAGTGAAACCAAATATATTTTTAAAAATGTGTGCAAACCATAGCCATGCATGGCTCCTTCCCCAACACCCCCACCCCATTGTCAGGATTATCACTGCCCCGTTTGCTGATGGTGAGAAGAAAAGCAGGAAGAGGGGTGCAAGCTAAAGATGGTCGGTGCAGAGAACAAACCAAGACGGGAGAACCCCATCTTCAACGGAGGGGTCAGTAGTTCACATCATCAAAATTGAGGGAGCTGGTGAAATCAACACAACCTCGATGTCAGAATCAGGCTCCAGGAATGAGGATCGAGGAGAGTAGTCAGCAGCTGGCCACATGTCTAGGACTGTCCAGAGAGACGGAAGCCTGATATTGTCGGGAAATTTACTTTGAAAGGCTCGAGTCCATCAGGCTTTAGGCAGAAGGCTACCATACACACCCAAACCTCACTGATTGCCAAGCAGTGCTCTCACTGGCTCGCGGACGGGTCAGACGGGGCCCCTAAACCCACTGTGCCCCGAACAAGCCTGGGCAGACGTAAGCCAGCTCCAGCCCCCAAGAGAACGCACTCATTTCCCAGTGATGAGGATGCTGCCCATGTTTCTCCAGCATTTGTGGTGTGACTCTGAACCAGAGGGAGAATTTCTGGGCAAAAGTATAGGGAATTTTAGCCAGCTAATAATGAAAACTTAGGGTGCCAAGGGGCAGACATATTTAGAGAGCTGGGTCCTTGGATCTCTTGTCCACGTGTAGTCAGCTTCCTGGAGTTGGGGGCTCACGTGTCGTGATTGATGCAGTGGGTTAGACTCAAGCGCACAAAGTTTACGATTCAGCAATGTCTGCCTGACATTTATTACCACTCAGGCTGGCAGTCATAAACCCAGCTTCATTGTTACAGTCAAATGACTCCTCTCGTGAGACAAAGGAACAAAGGGGAATAATCCACAGCTGTGCTATTCATCCTTTGTCATATCAAAAAAAAGGAAAAAAAGTTTAAAAATGAATAGGTCACGTTGTAACAGATTCATATTTATGAACATGCATGCATGTATTCTATAGACAAATGCTATATAAAAACATCTGCTAAACTCAGCTCCACCCATGAAAATAATGTTGAATAGAAGGCTGTCTCATCTTTCTGTGTTAGAGTCAAACCTATCACAAGCGCTTCTTGCTAGCTGCAAGTGTGGGTTCTGGAAACAAGGAAAAGCCCGACAGGCAGGCAGAGCTACTGACATAGATGCTTGTGGGGACAGGTGGCTAGTAAAGATGCTTGAGCCTGGGGTTGGGAGGTGGGGGGAGGCAGTCGGAGACAGGCAAAGGTGCCTCTTGGAAATTCATACTGGCAGCTTCCGGAAAGCTTTAATCTTTGCTCTTCTGGGAAGCTATTTCCTGTTGGAGTTATACTAGCTGCATCCTTCTATATAGGGTTCTAAATCATCATGTATTTTTAAAAACAAGAATGATCAAAATGGAAAAGAAGAGCAAGATCCTCTTAATGGCCTCTTCCAACTCTTACACTGAATGGTTCTATTTTACATCAAACAATTATTAGCTAGTTGGATGGTAGAGAAGAGGGGAGAAGAAGAAATGCATATAGCTAATTGGTTTAGATTTTATAATTCTTTAATAAAGTCTCACTGAGTGTGTGAGCTCAGTCGTTTCCTTCTCGAGGGGAGCTTCTGACCCCCAGAGAGGATCTGTGTTTCTTATGTCTCCTGCATTGGCAGGAAGGTTCCTTACCATTAGCGCCACCTAAATTATCACTCATCTCACCTTAAACAGTGAGAAACTGAAGCTCAGAAAACTCCCATAACTTGCCCAAGATCATAGAGCAAATAAACAGCAGAACCATATTTTAAATTCAAGTTATTTTTAACTCCTCCATCATTTCCTTTATAGTATTCCCTTGGTTTGGAACTTTTTATTCAGTAAATAATTATTAAATTGATATATGCACAGAATCCATACAACTCTTTTAGTCTTTGCTATAAACTGGATTGCCAGGGTTTGAGAAAAAAAAAAAAAGGGTAAATAGGTTTTGCTTTTTACCTCCTAGAGGTACCCATCTCCATTCTCAGAGAATAGTGCTTTGGTGAAAGAAGAGTGATTGCAAAGAAAAGCTGGTTTGTTCTCTTCAAATCCTAGCAATAAGCCAGATAACATCAGATATTTCCTAGAAGTAGGAATTGTACTCTGTCTTGACAACACCTGCAGAGATCAGGCTTTAGAGTAACCAAGACATGTGTTACTGGATAAGGACTGAGTCTATATCCACCCAGAGAGAAGCTTACAACTCACCTGGGAAGATGGGCAGGTTCTGAACTAGTGAGTGACTGAAATTGAAAACACTAGTTCATTTACACCTCAGTGCCATCAAAGAAGTAAATGGCTGGCAGAATCCCCCAGGTGGAACACTCAGGTTATTATAAACCTCCATGGATAGCTTGTAAAGGATTCCAGAATAGCGTTCATCACAATTAAACTCTCTAAAACTGAAGGACACTGAGAGATGGTAGCTTATATAAAGAAGTAGGAGATGAGCTTGTAATTGACTTTAAAATAAGTGGTAAAGAACAAGATAATGCAGACAGAGCCTTTAAAAAATATACCGAGTCAGAAGTAGAAACTTGTTGGCTTTTAAAAAATGTGTCTCCAAAATACCAAGTATTCTCCATGCCCTGACTATATTTTCCTGTTAATTACTTTAACAGAAACATGCTCTAGTTAAGCAAGAGGGCTGGAGAAAAGGACACACCACTGAGAAGTTCTGAATATGTGGTCCTTGTAGCCAATCAACAGGAAAGCTGCAAAGGAGATCTAACGAGAGAAAGGAAGAATGAATGTGGGAGAAAAAGGGAAGGAAAACTCAAACCATTTATGAATGCTCCTCCAACTGACTGTGGACACCTGGAGGTCAGCGGATGTCTGTTCTTTCATGGGTGTGATCTTCCAAAGGCTTTGACAGTTCTAAGAGTTGCTGTAGACAGACTTCCTTGTAGTGTGACTGTCCTTCTTTCCATTAGTCTCAAGCTCAACCAGAGATGATTTTTTAAAAACTTTTTATTTTATACTGAAGTGTAGTTGATTCACAATACTGCATTAGTTTCAGGTATACAGAAAAGTGATTTAGTTATACATATACACGTGTCTGTTCTTTTTCCAGTTCTTTTTCCTTTTGTTACATAATATTGAACACAGTTCCCTGTGCTACACAGTAGGTCCATGTTGGTTATCCATTTTATATTAAAAAAAATTAATGTGGAATGTAGAAAAATGTTAGAGATGACCCTTTTGCAAAGCAGAAATAGAGATACAGATATAGAGAAGAAATGGATGACACAGCAAG
Source organism: Cephalophus harveyi (assembly GCA_006410635.1). Lineage (NCBI taxonomy): Eukaryota > Metazoa > Chordata > Mammalia > Artiodactyla > Bovidae > Cephalophus > Cephalophus harveyi. The sequence goes on along the minus strand of SJYT01036367.1, from coordinate 187,494 downwards.
GGGGAACGGGAGGTAGGATGAATTGAAAGACTGAGTTTGGCATATTACGTAGACACTGTATGTATAAAATAGTCAACCAATGAGAACCTACCATACAGCACAGAGACTTCTACTCAGCGCTCTGTGGGAACCTCAATGGGAAGGAAATCCAAAAACGAGGGGGTATATGTATGTGTATGGCTGATCCACTTTGCTACACAGCAGAAACTAACACAACATTGTGTTAGCAACTATACGCACACAAAATTTTTGTTAAAAGAGAGATGATCTTTTTGACAAAAGAGAAAAACATCATTGCTACCTTGCTTACACGTATGCAGCATTGATGAGCTTCTTGGAATTCCTTTCAGGGGAGCCAATCTCATCTTTCCATTCTGAGCTTCTTCGGACTGTTTATAGCCAGAGTAGTAAACTGATGGGACACAAGGTTGACCCAACAGGGCAACTGTTTGGAGTCTGACGGGTAAAACCGCCGGTACTGCTGCTGTTATGGATACCAGTTAACACTCGATCCAGCTGTGAAGACAACATCCAGCAACATGAGAATAGACAGTGACAGCCTGATGTTCAAGTAGAACGCTTGGTCACTGAGTTGGCCACTGCAAGGAAACCTTTCCTTGCCCATCATTTGTGGCTTTATAGTCAGACTTTTGGAGAAGGCAATGGCACCCCACTCCAGTATTCTTGCCTGGAAAATCCCATGGACGGAGGAGCCTGGTGGGCTGCAGTCCATGGGGTCGCTAAGAGTCGGACACAACTGAGCGACTTCACTTTCACGCATTGGAGAAGGAAATGGCAACCCACTCCAGTGTTCTTGCCCGGAGAATCCCAGGGACGGGGGAGCCTGGTGGGCTGCCGTCTATGGGGTCGCACAGAGTCAGACACGACTGAAGAGACTTAGCAGCAGCAGCAGTCAGACTTCTAATCTTTTTTAAAGTCAGGTAGAAAAATGCACTGAATTCTCAGAATAGCAAGGACGCAATAGGGGAATCCATTATTATGAATAGCAATTTCACTTTTCCCCTTTAATTAAAAAGAATGAATAAATTTACAGCCAAGTGCACTACACTGTCCATTTCTTCAACGGTGTGAAACTGAATCAGCCCTTACTGATCCTGGTGCCCACTTGGGGAATGCGAGAACTTGAGTGTGGACTTCAAACAACCTCTGCTGACGTGTCAGTTTGGCACAGAAGGATACTCCGAGTGCTCTTCACAGTGTAACGTGTTCGTGATAGTTGGAGGCAGGGGGACAGAGAATTTTTTTTTTTTCCTTCACCCATATAATTTGAAGAGTATAGAATGTGGTTTTTAAAGGTCAGAATGAATTGCTAACGAAGTTGAGGCATTTGAAATTAACAAATAAAACTGCTCCTCAGAATGGTGACTAAGGAGCAATTAATCATGTGGGGATAATGGCAGCTGAGTAGACCCAGCAGGAAAATTTCTTTTTAACTAGTTGCCATAGAGCCTTCAAATGGCATTACTGAGAAGCTGTTTGGTTTTAATTCCTTTCCTTTCTCTTAGGCTATATCCTTTTATAAGAAAAAACAACCAATGTGCACCATTTTTCTAGAAAAAGAGAAGCAAAGGCAGACGCTCCCCCGCCCAGACTCTTGCAGACGTTCAGAAGTATATGGACCGGCCATGACTCTTCCCTCTCTAACTCAGCATGGGGAAGAATCAGGGTTACATTATGTAGGCGTAACCTTCACCTTATTCTAATTAATTTTTAAATATAAATCACTGGCTATTTTGGGCATTTTTTTTCCATTATACAAAATTCAATTTTATTTCATTAGCAACAACAACAAAAAAAATGAAATTTAAGAAGATGTCATATAAATCAAAATTCAAAAAAAGTGTAGTTTAGTCACCAAGTCCTGTCCAACTCTTGGTGACCACATGGACTGTAGCCCACCAGGTTCCTTTGTCCATGGGGTTTCCCAGGCAAGAATGGAGTGAGTGGGTTGCCATTGCCTTCTCCAAGCATTTAAACTATTATAACACAGGGACTTCCCTGGTGGTCCAGTGGTTAAGACTCTGGGCTTCCGCTACTGGGGACACGGGTTCCATCCCTGGTCCAGGAACTAAGATCCCACATGCAGTACAGCAAGGCCAAAACAGAAAAGAAAAAATAATCTATTATAACGCAAAATGACTTAACATACTCTTTAAAATCAGTGTTGACCTCCCCTCCTTCCTACCTTGGAGAACAGCTGCTTTAAAATCTGGTTAAGGAAGCATTTTGTGTTTGCTTCTAGGTGTGTTGTGTTTCCACATGGACTACATTTGCCGGATTTGAGTTAGATATCCCGAGTCCCTGGGCTTCCCAGGTGTCACCAGTGGTAAAGAACCTGCCTGCCAATGCAGGAGACTTAAGAGATTCAGGTTTGATCCCTGGGTGGGAAGATCCCCTGAAGAAGGGAATGGCAACCCACTCCAGTATTCTTGCCTGGAGAATCCCATGGACAGAGGAGCCTGGTAGGCTACAGTCCATGGGGTCACAAAGAGTCAGACCGGACTGAAGCGACTCAGCACACACCCTTAGTCCATATGCTGAGACTCTCAGAATTTCATTTCACATCAAAATATTTATACATGAAATTTCAAGTCAAATTTATCAACATGAAGATAACAATAAAATAACCAGATAGTTCAGACATGCATATCTTAAAGTAGAAAGCTCAGGCAGCATTTAACCCAGAAATTTGTATTTGTGAGCACTTGACATGTATTAAGTAGCTAATCCACACCACAAACCTATGAAGTATTCAGCATGACTTTAGGATGAATACATTAGGTAAGACACCAGAGAAGAAAAAAAAAATTCCATCCCCAAAAGAGTATGCTGATAGGAACCTTCTTATTCCAGTCACGAAGGAACAGTCATCAGTTCTTTGTACGAGCTGATCAAACAAAGATTATGTAGCTTGGATGGAAGACAGAAAGAGTAGTGATTTTATTACCTGACCATTTTGTTGGTGCCATTTAGTCGCTAAGTCATGTTCGACTCTTTGCGACCCTATGGACTGTAGCCTGTTGGGCTCCTCTGTCCATGGGATTTCCAGGCAAGAACACTGGAGTGGGTTGCCATTCCCTTCCCCAGGGATCTTCCTGACCCAGGGACTGAACCCATATCCCCTGCATTGACAGGTGGATTCTTTACCACTGGGCCACCATGGAAGCTCTGCCTGAGAGTTTAGAAAGGTTTTCTTATTGGAGTTCCAATATTCTGTGTTCATGTGACCTGTCAGAAACGCCCCACTCAAAGGCCAGCCTTAGAAGAGGTGTGTGACACCCTCCCCGCCTCCCACTTAGCCCAGGACTCAAATTTCCCAGTGGAAGTAAAAAAATCTATCACATGTTCTTCTCCTCCTGGTCTGATGGCTCTAATAACCTCACATCTAAAGAAAGGTAGAAGTCAAGTGAAGTGAAACTTATTAAGTCGTGTCCGACTATTTGTGACCCACAGACTATACAGTCCATGGAATTCTCCAGGCCAGAATACTGGAGTGGGTAGCCTTTCCCTTCTCCAGGGGATCTTTGCAACCCAGGGATCGACCCAGGTCTCCCGCATTACAGGCAGATTCTTTACCAGCTGAGCCACCAGGGAAGCCCAAGAATACTGGAGTGGGTAGCCTATCCCTTCTCCAACAGATCTTTCTGAACCCAGGAATCAAACTGGGGTCTCCTGCATTGCAGGCGGATTCTTTACCAACTGAGATATGAAGGAAGCCCTAGAAAGGTAGAAAGGCTCCTATAGATCCCATGTATGTTTATATGTCATCTGAGAGGTAAAAGGAAAACAAATTCTATTGGTTTTTGTAGTCGAGCAACTACAGATAAGTTTTATTACTACTTTTATCAGCCAGAGGGATCACTGGAGTCCTCTCTACTAAGCAGATTGCTTTATGATCATATTTATGAGTGTGCCTGGCTGGGGAGACTATGTGTAATGAAAGATGGTTAACTTGAGTCTCATTCCCATGGCATTTTGGCCCAGAAGCCAGCCTGAAGTTTTCCTCTGTACCTAAAGAAGAAAAACTCTGCAAAGTAAGTGCATTGCATGCCCAGTACTGTAGATTTCCTCTCTCTGAAACACCATAGACTATTTCAGCTACTTAGTGAGTATCCTTTTAAATATAAAAATACTCCTCTAATATAAGCACACCATTAGCCTTGTGTGTTGGGGCTTCCCCAGTGGCTCAGTGGTAAAGAATCTGCCTGCCAATGCAGGAGACATGGGTTGATTGCTAGGTCTGGAAGATCCTTTGGAGGAGGGCATGGCAACCCACTCCAGTATTCTTGCCTGGAGAATCCCTATGGACAGAGAAGCCTGGAGGGCTGCAGTTCATGGGGTCACAAAGAGTCAGATGCGACTGAACACTGAGGCTTGTGTGTTAACTCCAAATCGCTTTTCCCTCATGGGGGTCAACTTCAAATGGGCAGCAGTTGGTTGGTCTAGTTGATACTGCTACATATATCCCGGATTAGCGCCAGTACTTTGAATACTGATGATTTGGATACTCTCACTGTTTCAAAGAGATAGGGTTCTCCCCTGGTTCCCTGAATGGAGATTTTTAAGGGAAATTTTTGGACTCTTCTCTCTCCTGGAATCTCCCCTGTAATCAGCTGGTCCTTCCAGAGCAGTAGGTCTGCAGGCGCTCATCCTCTCCACCAGAATTTGTATCTGTATCTGAAATTCTTCCCTTACATCTCAATCCCATCATTTCTCATGAAGCTGGAAGGTAAGAAACTACCTAACTAAACAAAAAGAACCGTTCCCACCCAATAAGGGACAAAAACAATAAGCCTCTAGCTTCCCTAGCTGAGACGCTCCCATTCAACACTTCCCCAAATAGAAATCACATCCATCGCAGAATATGTCACCTCCACGGTACACAGGAATGATCATTCCTTTTATTTGCATGGACAGAAATAAAGAAATTTGAAAACAAACCACAAGACCTCTGGTAGGGTGTTTACTTGGACTTGACAGATTACCAAAGAGCCATGGTATCTAGATAAGGAATTCTAAAATAATCTGATACCTATAAAGGGTTTGGCACAGCCTCTCTGAAAAGCAAAAGAGATTTACATTCATCGGTGTGTCTATATTGTTATCAACAACAATAATAAAAAAGATACTCTAAACACAAACAGAAACAAAGTTTTTTTTTTTCTTTTTTTTTTTACTTAGTGCTTAGTTTACAGCAGACTTGACAAAGAAAGCTTTATTTTACACATTCAAAGAAAAGTCATCATGGGAAGTTTGTAGCTCTGTGGTGTGCTTTCCAAAACAGAAAAATAGATTCTTCCTAGCAAAGCCTCCTTCCTTCCCACGGGACAGACCGTGGCTGGTGTGACTGGCGGGGCTGGCTCTCTCTGAAGTCACTGAAACTGACAAGCCTGCGCTCTCCTGAGTGGACCCTTCTCAAGAAAACAGGGCCAAATTGCACACACCTCAGTAAAGACACTGTGCATCCCTAAGCCATTTCATTTATTGCTCGCCGAGTTGTAACCACCTTAGGTCTCTGTGGAAAAATCACAGACACCCAGAAAACCCTGACATGGGGAGACCAGCCCCCTGTGGTCACAGTGTACAAAGGGCGACCCCAGTCAGGGCCCTAAGAAGCATTCAGACTAGAGTGTAAATGCCCAGCTTTGCAGTGAGCCTGCAGGACTACAAATCAGGTGCCATGGAGAAGATTTCAACCTAGAGATTTCAACCTCAGAGACATCCTCCTTCAGAGAGGAACGGTTTTCAGTCTACCATACTGGCCAGTGGCATTCTCTCCAGAGTGGCTGAATCTCAGCTCAGCAAGAGGACTTGAGTGACAAAGACAGGAACGGGTGACCTCAATGTCCAAGGCGGTTATTTGTGCAGAATTTCCCCATTTCTTTCCAAATCCTCCATGCCCTACACGAACGTCCACAATTCAGGCCAACTTCCTAAGAAAACATTCTTTTATTTCCCTCTCATTCTGGTTCTTTTCGTGAATGCCTTTGGGAAAACGTTTCATTGAGGTCAACTGCTATTAAGACATTTTTGCCTAAGAGGATCATCATGCAGGCAAACTAATTCTTTTCCTAAGCTATTATTTTGGCAGCTTGCAAAAGAGGACTTGGCTTAACCTTGAGAAACTGTTCTTTGAATGATCAGGAAAAAAAGAAAAGGAGGTTTCCTCCTTGATTTACCCTCCTTATTCTTGATCGGATGGCAAAGCTGGCTCATATTTTTGAAGGTGAAATGAGAATTTGTGTCCATTATGTATCTTCTGCTAATAGTGGTCAGGTTCTGTGCACGTTGCCACCAGTTGTGTTCAACACGATGAAAAAATAAAATTTATTTCTTGATAGACGTGGTTTGCATTTCCACCAGCAAGGAGTTAACAGAATAATTACATGGTGAAGAAATCTGAGAATAAATTGGAAACTGAGATTTCTGTCCCCCACTGTCTTTAAGTTTGAGTGATGCTCCTGCTGTTTGCTATAGGATTATGATGTAGAACATGTGCTAAATGTATTATCAGGAAAGAATTTTTCCAAAATCCATCCACATATCATAGCTTACCACAAAATTAAAAAAAAAAAAAAGAAAGGAAGAAAGGAAGCTCATTCATTCCTCAAAACTAAGATTAGTCCTATGTTAATCTGAATCCTCATGAGAAATGTTCATTGTTCGTGAACAAATCTTCCTCTGGTGGTTGGTAAGCATTTCTCCAAGGCAGAAAATCCTGACTTTTTTTTCTCATCTCTTGATTGATGTTCTTACTACTTATTCTTCAGGCTGTAAAACAGAAGAAAACACTGTTTTATCTTCTTTCATAATTACATATTTCAATTTTCTCCGCACCCATCCTTTCTCTCAAGCTCTTCCCACCCCCCACACCACTTTAGCCATCAAATTAAAATAAGGATGAATCGATAGGATGAATTCTTTAAGTTTTCAATAAGCTGTGTATATCTTAATTCAATTCCCAATGTCACCTCTGTGTATGCACAAGAAAAACTCTGCTTCTACTTTGGCAAACCAGAGACCAAATTCCTTCTGAAAGTTCTTGTGAAAATGAAAATAATAAGTTGAATCTTATGTACAGTGTATTGCAAATACCCATCTGTAAGATCCAGGTTTCACTCATTGCAAAGCCCTCCTTTTGGGAGGAAAGAATAACTTTATAGCATTTAGATTTCAAAGAATTACAAGTCCCCTTCTCAGTTCATTTGGAATTTTCAGTTAAATAGGAAAACATTGCTTCTGGTCTTGCTCTCAAAAAGTATTGATTGAAAGCAAATAGATAACCAATTTTTAAACAGGTTTTTAGTCTTTGTTCTTTGTGGTAAAAAGATGTCTCCATATATTACATTCCTACCACGTGACAAAATGTCCACATTGATTATTATTATTATTATTAGTTGCATTGGTGGGGACAGCATGTGGAACTTCTGGAGCGAGGGGTGGAACCCACACCGCCTACAGCAGAAGCCCAGAGTCTTAACCCCTGGCCCATCAGGGAAGTCCCACACTAATTTTACGTTATAATGTAATCCCCTCAACCACCTTTAACGTGAATGTCATTTCTCCCCATTTTAAAGGTGAAGCAGTGAGGCTAAACTTGGCTCTTACCAGAACAGCCATCAGCTGTCAAGGAGGGGAGTTGAATCCTGGGAAAGATCAAAATCAAAGGTGGAAAGAGCTTGTTGACAAGACATGAAAGGGATTTTTCTCACACTAAGGAAGGTTTCTCCGGTATGCAATCAGCCTGCCGAATTGTGTCTTTTAACAATCTCCATTTACCCCAAGGCTATATTTTAAGAGGGAGGGTGACAATGTGCTAGAGTAGGTCAGAATCCTTGCATAGATTTTCCTGTTCAATATTGAGATCTCAGTATCTTAGCAGAAATCTGATAAATGAAAACACACACACCACAAAGGAAAATTCTTTTACTCACCTAGAAGCACACAGCATATCTTGAAATTTTATTTTCCAAAAACAGTGCTGTCATAGAATATTCTTAGGATCTGAATAAGAATTAAATGCTGTTGGGATAATGCAGACCAAATGAAAATGGAGACTACTTGCATTTGGGGGCGGTGGGGGGAGGGCGGTAAAAATAGCTTTGAAATTTTGCCTTGGAATGACCCTGGTAACCACAGATGCTTTTTAATAGTTGTTATAAAAAGAAAGAGCCTGTTTTAGAATCTCACATTCAGCGTCTGCTACCATCCGGTCACGACCTAAGGAAATTCTACAGTCCCTGTCATCTTCCTGAATTAATGTGACAGAGAGGTTGGAAGTTCTCACTAAGCAAACAAGTATAATCGCATTTTTTAAAACTGCAAAGATGAACACTTTTCAAATGAAAATGAGTGTGAAGTGCAGTATGTCCACATAATAGTAAGAAGACCAAATATATTCCTAGCTGAGCAGACTTCAATCATGATTACATCGTTTAGAAGAAACCACAAGAGAGGTTTTGGTTTTTCATTTTTTTTTTAAACTTATAGTGAAAGTGTTATACTAAGAACATAATCCCATAATGAGGAAAAATGGTACACTCTTCTTTTTTATAGGCAGAATAATTATTCAGATCCTTCCTAAACACATAGAAGTAATGACAAATTAAAATGCCTTTCAATTCCATACAGCTTTTATAATTATTCAGCCGTTACTGTTATTATTGCTGGAAAGCCTCCTTCATAGTTTAGTCAGCATCCCATCTGATACAAAAGAACATGGAAAATTTTACTGCTATTAATAAATATGCAGCCATCCAATCCAAGAAGAAAATTCTTTCTTATCTGAGAGATAAGCTGCATAATTCATGTATTTTCAGAAATTTCCTTAAATAGAAAATTGAAGAAAGGCATAGGGGAAAAAAATAATTCATAGCTTAGTACATAGCTTCCATTTGTGGGCAGGGATGGTCTTTGTTTTCAGCCTTCAATGTGATTCTGTTTGAAGAGACAATTTCAGTTGCATTGTATTCATACCAATCAAACAGAACTCACTTTATTTTCGACTTGTATCATGGTAAAAATGATGACAATGTGATCTTTTCTTTCATTATCTGAAAAATAAGACCCTGTAACTACAGGTTACTGGGACTTTTGTTGGGATTTTAGAATGCAATGAGAAAAGCTTAGAACAACTTGTGATGGGTATCTCTGATTGTCAAGAGAAGTTTCCACATCAGTACACAGGGCGGCTTCCACGATCCCCAGTCCTGTTGGGAGTTCCTGCCCCCAAAGGGATGTGTACGTGCATGCTTAGTTACTCATGTCCAACTCTTTGCGACCCCATGGACTGTAGCCCACCAGGCTCCTCTGTCCGTAGGATGCTCTGGGCCAGAATACTGGAGTGGGTTGCCATTCCCTTCTCCAAGGGATCTTCCAGACCCAGGGATCAAAATCAAGTCTCCTATACTGCCTGTGGTTTCTTTGCTGTCTGAGCCACCAGGGAAGCCCTAAAAAGAGATGGGATGGCCTTAAAAACAGGTCTTGGATTTCAAAGTCCCAGCCAGAGAAGAGTCACATGTGCAGGACCAGCTGGTAAAAAGCTTTTCTTTCCACTAATCACCCCGTTCACCCATCTGACCTGACAGGTCCGGAGAGTAAGGATGCTCTGAATGGGCTGTGAGACAGAAGTGTACTGTTGTCTGATAAAGACCTAATACCTGAAAAGGAGTCTTAAATGCTGAAATTAAACTGTTCTCACCATTGAAAATGACCAGAAATGTACACAGTTTTCTTAGATATTATCAAGGTGAGAGAGAGAAGTAGAGAAAGCGTTCAGACCAAGTGCCTTTAAAGTGGTGAGTAAGGGAAATTGAAATGAATCATTACCCCCAGGCTGAATTTACACCGTTTGATAAACCAATCAAAAAGCAAAACAGAACATCCTCAGTTCTGATTAAGCCCAGTTTCTGACGGCCAGGCAGCAGTCTGCAGTGACATGAACCATGAAGCTCTAGGCCGTGTCTTATCTGAAATGATATGCCCAGGATCCTCAGATGAGGAGTTATGCTCCAAAATTTTCCACAGACACCTTTCCGGACAGTCGTTGACTTTGAACTTACTCAACCCACTGCCTGTGCCTAAAAGGACTTCCAAGGGCATGCTCTCTTCGCCCAAGATATTAAGACTCTGACAACAATAAACCAGATTGAATCATATTTCCATAATCGAACATCATCAATCTCTAGTCTTTCTTTTCCCTACATTTTCTAACTTGAATCCAGGGCAGAAATTCAAGAGTTTTTCCTGACCTGTTTCTTTCTCTCCCTCACCCCATAACCAGTCAACCGTAAATCTGACTGGCTTCGTTTCACTCTCCCAAGGAGAGTGATGCAGAGTTTGCTCTGCATCCCCTCCCTCTGCCCATTTCTGGACCTTCACATTGCACCATCATCTAGCTGGTAAGCTTTGCAACCACCCTGCTGTCTCCTCGCACAGCAGTTGTACTAACCCTAGGTTCCCGTCACCTACCGGCAGAAAATACAATCACAAAAGTCCTCTGTGATGTGACCACCGCCTTCTCCTGCATCTCCATCTTTTTGTTGGTCACCTTCATGATCACGCCAAACCCTGACCGCAGAGACCTGCTTGAGGTCTCCGAACCTGCCAGGCTCCCACGTGTTGCACAGTGTCTTTCTTCCTCCAGGGAGCTCACCCGTGCCACGTGCTCTCATTCTGCTTAGTAAAAGCATATTTGCTCATGATATCCTTTCAGGAAATAACCCTGACAAGATGTAACAAAATAAAAGGGTTTGGAAACTTCTGAGCTGCCTCTCAGGAGCAGAGAATAGAACCCCAAGAAAATGTCCAAGCTACAGAAAGTGATTGGTAAACTGCTACGCCTAAGGCAAGCGGTGCAGTGTGCTTTGCTTCTTCGAGGGATGAATGGAGGGAATAAGAGGGGTGGGGGAAAAGGGGGAGGAGAGAAAGAAGATAAGGTGGGGGGAAGGAGATGAGGCAGAGAGCAGACCAGGAAGACAGCGTTGTTCTGTGCATGATGCTATCTCCATGATCCTCAAAACTTGTCTAAACACAGAAAATATTTGCAAAGTGTTGTTATTAGTGGAAGTCTTTGTAGTCTGATTGATACAGGGGCACTCAAAGTTATAAGGGGAGAAAGATACAGAAAGACCACAAGACACTGGAAGTTAAAAGAAGAGATAGGGTTTGTATCCTAACAGGTTGCATGAACTTTGTTGGGTGTCCTGAGCCAACCCACGATGACTGAGAGTGGATGAGGTTCAGCTGGGCTATGCAAGAGGAACTTCTCCAAAGCTTCTTAGAAAAGCAAATCTCATATATTTTATAACCCATTAAGTATAGAAATAACTTACAAAGATCCAGGTTAATTCAGAGAAAATGCAGACAGTCTGAACATTCAAGGAACTGTGACTATTCTGAAGTAAACAGTATTTAAAATGAATGCAGCTCTTCCACTTCCTAATATACTTAGAGTAACAAAATTGAAAAGACCAATCTGTAATTAACTTACCAAAACACCTAAGAAAACAAGCCTCCTCTGCTTATACAGAATTTGCATTGTTTATATGCAAATGAAGGCTCCTGATGTGTTTGAGAACAATTTATCCCCTTAAGAAGGCAAATATTCTCTTTATAATCTTGTTTACTTTATTCATTTGCTTTGCAAAACATTTTTCATCAAGATCACAAGATGTTAGAGGCAGAAGAGACCCCAGGGAAGTCCAAAGTCCTCATAGTACAGATCAGAAGCTCCATGGACCCTGAAGCACCCCCATACACCCTCAGCATTCCTGAGGTCTGCTACCCTCGCACCCCCATTCCTCTGATGCTGGCGGTCCAGCTATAGCTGAGGCAGATGCTAACAGGGCAAGGATCCTGCAAAGCTCTAGGTTCAGGGCATCACCAGGACCCATCCACCTCCCAGTTTGAAGCAAGAGATTCCAGTACCTACCAGATACACTGTAGGCTTTGCAAATCTCTGTTTCTAAGCCCCAGCTCCTACTTTAGCTCCCTCAGGAGATCTGTGCTGACTCCCTCTTACCCCAGTCCCATCCTGATTAGCTGCCCATCCTAAGCGTGTTCCTCTTTTTTTTTTTCCTAATTAAGGTTGCAGATGGAATCAAGTAGTTAACCCGCTGATTTATTTATTTGGCTGTGTGGAGTCTTAGTTGCAGCACGTGGGATCTTCATTGCATCAAAGGGGATGTTTTGTGGCTCCGCACAGACTCTCTAGTTGTGGCGCCCAGGCTTCAGTAGTTGCAGTGTGTGGGCTTTTGCTCTGCAGCACGTGGGATCTTATTTCCCCAACCGGGGACTGAACCCATGTCCTTTGTATTGCAAGGCAGATTCCTAACCACTGGACCACCAGGGAAGTCCCTCCGCTACTGTTTTCTTTAACTACCTCCTATGGCCAACTTTTATACACTTTCTGCCCACCCTGCAAAGAAGCCCAGGACTCTGTTTCTATATTTTCAGTGCTTGGGATAAGGCCTGACACAGGCCTTACTGATGCATCAGCTTCTCTAAATAAACCCGGGAAGAAAAACCAGAGAATCAATTGTCTTCTAGGGATGGAGCCTCACTTTCAGATTCTCACATGCCTCTTTTCCTGACCCATCTTGGCCAAGTTCACTTCCATGCTGCATTTTTAGATAAGAAACACAATTAAGAATTCAAAGCATATCTCTATTCTTATCTTTTTCTACTCCTCTTCTTATAGACGCAAGGGACTTCTGATTTAAAGTTAGGAAACTTGGTTTTTAAACTTCAACACCAATTGCTACTACTTGGATATTCATGGACCGCATTTTTAATTTTGTTTAGTCTCAATGCATGCATCTGCCAAAAAAAATCATTAATAGATAAGAAAAATGAGATAACATGTATAATTGTGTCTGCTGCTGCTGCTAAGTCGCTTCAGTCGTGTCCGACTCTGTGCGACCCCATAGACGGCAGCCCACCAGGCTCCCCCATCCCTGGGATTCTCCAGGCAAGAACACTGGAGTAGGTTGCCATTTCCTTCTCCAATGCATGAAAGTGAAAAGTGAAAGTGAAGTCGCTCAGTCGTGTCTGACTTGTAAGCGACCCCATGGACTGCAGCCTACTAGGCTCCTCTGTCCACAGGATTTTCCAGGCAAGAGTACTGGAGTGGGGTGCCATTGCCTTCTCCGATAATTGTGTCTAGTAACCACTAAAATTTAGAAATTCAGAGGTCCTTATCCTTGATCTTAGTCAGCTGAAAGACACACTTTTGATGTAGCTGCTATATAATAAAAAATTTAGCAGATTTTTTTGTCCCAGATTCTTGGGTGGAGATCCTGAGCCCTTAGAATTTCCCAATTGATAGGAGTATCTTTGTTATTCATGATGGGCTCTGATAGTATTGGAGAAAGGAACAGCTTGGGTAGCTCCAGTATTCTGGCCTAGAGAATTCCATGGCCTGAAGAATTCCATGGGGTCGCAAAGAGCCAGACACAACTGAGCGACTTTCACTTTCTGACAGTGTATGCTAACAAGGTGATGCCTGGTAAGTCCCAGGATAATTCCAGGGTGGGGGCTGGCCATGCCAGATAGACTAGCCAGGAGATTAGAGAGTTGGGGCTTTCAGCCAAATGCTATTACTCTGACCCCAGGGGAAGGGAGGGTGGCTGGAGACTGAGGTCAGTGATGTAGCAGATGATTCAGTCCATCACACTGAAAAAAAGCGAAGCCCCGATAAAAACTCTGGACACTGAAGCTTAGTTAAGCTTCCTTGGTGAATACATCAGAGGGCCAGGACGGTGGGTGGTGCTCCCTGATTCCACAACGAGGGGGCGCAAGAGCTCTGCAGCTGGGAGAACACAGACTCCACCCGGTGCCTCTGGTCTGGTCCTGATTTCTACGCTTTACAAAGGTCCCCAAACTTTTGGGCACTAGGGACTGGTTTGATGGAAGACAATTTTCCCATGGACCAGGGGGGAGGGGGATGGTTTCAGGATAATTCAAGGGCATTACATTTATCGTGTACTTTATTTCTAGTATTATTACACCAGCTCCACTTCAGATGATCAGGCATTAGATCTTGGAGGCTGGGGAGCCCTGCTTTATAATTAAACTGTAATCGTAAGTCTAATCTTGTGGAGAAAGAAATGGCAGCCCACTCCAGTAATTGTGCCTGGAGAATCCCAGGGATGGAGGAGCCTGGTGGGCTGCCGTCTATGGGGTCGCACGGAGTCGGACACGACTGAAGCGACTTAGCAGCAGCAGCAGCAGCAGTGTTACCTTGAGATCTGCAGTTCCCTCTAGTGAACTGTCTCACCTGTGGGAGTGGTAGGGGCCCTGGAAGTTGTAGACATCTGGTCAGAAGTGCAAGAAGCAAGGAGATCCCCAAGCTTGCAGTTGGGGTCTGCAGGGAGGGTGGTCTGATGGAAGATTACATCCTCACCGCCTGAAGGCTTTGCAGACTCCAGGCAACCAGTGCCAGAAGCACACTGTGGTGCTGCAGCAGCAAACCGACCCAGCTCTGCTTCTGGTTTAGTGGGCAGAGCCCAGCCTTGTCTCCGCGTGGGCCGGGCCCCAGGCAGGGACAGGGGCCGGGCTGGGAGCTTCTCTGCGGTGGTGCATAAGGTCGAGGCAGCTCCGTGGTTATGAGAGAGAGAACTCTGCCATCACATGCTGGAGACCTCACACCCAGACCTGACGCTCATGACACCCACGGCCTTTACCTCTGTTTCCTGATCCTTAAGATGGGAACAACATAATATTCATAATAGCATAGTGCTCGTGGGGCTGCTTCAAGATTAAATGAGATGGGAATTCCCTGGTGGTTCAGCGGTTAAGACGCCATGCCTCCAATCCAGGGGACATAGGTTCCATCCCTGGCTGGGGAACTAAGATTCCCGCATGCTGTGTGGTGTAGCCTAAAAATGAAAAAACGTACCATTTTTAAAAATCTATTAATAAAAAAGACTAAATCAGTTAACACGTGGAAGTATCATGTACCTTGTGCACACAGAGCAATAAGTAAATGTCCGCTCTTATGATCACTAAGCTCTCACTGTTGGTATTAGTATTACTTACTCTGCTACATGAGCGCTGCTTTAAGCTAAGTCAATAACTGTATCTTACATAACAGACAGGAACAGAGACAGGGTGTTGAAGAGAAATATGCTCTCTACAATAGAAACCAAGGGCAGCTCTGGTTCTGTGTGTTTCTAGAGTAATGAAAGGTCATGGAAAACCGTGGAGTATGACATAAAGATACTGGGGGTAGGAGGAATGCTAGTATTTCATGGGTTCTCAACATCCTCTCCTGCAACAACAACAACAGCACAAAGCTTAACGATCTAGACAATGCTGCCCACCACGGTACCCAGTATAAACATGTGGTATTCAAATGTAAAATAATTAAAATTGAGTAAAACTTAAGGTCCATTTCCTCAGTGGGTCCAAGAGAGAGCGGCTATATGTGCACATACAGCTGATTCACCTTGTTGTACAGCAGAAACTAACACAACATTGTAAAGAAAGTATACCCCAATAAAATAACTCAACAAACAAAAAGCTCCCAAAAAACAAAATAAAAAGTTGAGAAGCAAGGCCTTGTGAGGCACGTTGCTGAGCGGGTAGCCGGGAAGGACGGTGGGATGGTATGTGGCCAGCTTGTAGGAGGGAGCTGCCAGGATGAAGGAGAGGAGGATGCCGATGGAGGCAACATGGGGTCACAGAGGACTCTGGTACCCACGCCTGCCTGCTGGAATAGCATAACAATGCAATTTTTATAAGAAGGTACTTGGCAATTCTTATATTCTTATCAAAACACCAAACCATGGCATGATGGAACTAGTGACCTCCGAAAGGACACTAAAGTAAGATCTGTGCCTGGATTGAGCACTCAATATCTACACTGCAAATATAGCGTCCTTTCTCCAAGCCTCAGCTTTCTCAACGACTCAATCAAGAGATGGCCAGACTGGTTCTCTAGGCCCTTTCACCCCCGTCATGCTGGAATCCTGCGGCTGGGCCAACGTCACTGCGGTGAAGACAGGTGCAGCCCTTTACGTCACCCAGTTCCCAGTTCAGCAGTTTTCTGTCAGCCCCCATCTTACTGATCACAAACTGCAAAATGACAAATCCACAGATAGAAAGGCTTCTATACTTTTTCCTTTCCTTTTCAATTTATTTTCCTTTCACACTCAGAGTTTATTTGCTAATCAGCATCAGCTACAGAGACAGCCAAATCTTTCAGCAGATGCCCAAATTCACTACTGAAATTGTCAGGACATTTCCAATGGAGCCAAATTCTAGCTTAAAAATGTGCAGACAGGCTGAAGAAGAGGACCAAGGAAGCCAGCATGTGCTCGTGGAGAGCCTCTGGGGGACGCTGGCAGCACCCATCCAGGGCACTCAGGTCTGGACCAAAACAAAGCAAAACACACACTGATGGGGAAACTCAATGACGTGGAGAGAAATCAGCCCAAATTAGGGGCCACCCTAGTGAAATTACTCACCCTGATCCCTCACTCTAAATGATTCTAGAAAGAAGATCTAATCAGACATTTCTCCAAAGAAGACATACAGACAACTAGAAAGCACATGGAGCACAGGCTCAACATCAGTAATTATTAGAGAAATGCGAATCAAACTACAGTGAAGTGTGATCTCACACTGGTCAGCATGGCGATCATCAAGCAATCTATAAACAATAAACGCTGGAAGGATGTAGCAAGAAGGGAACCCGCCTACACTGCGGATGGGAATGTAAACTGGTACAGCTGCTAGGGAGAACAGTATGGAGCTTTCATAAAAAAACTAAAAATACTGCTGTCATATGATCTGGCAATCCCACTTCTGGACATGTGTTGGAGTAGATACACGCACCCCAATGTTCACAGAAACACTATTTACAATAGTCAGGAACTGGAAACAATCGGAATGTCCATCAGCAGGTGAGTGGATAGTGAAAATGTGGTACATGCATACAATGGAATATTATTCAGAGAGAGAACAAAATAATGGCATTTGCGACAAGATAGATGGATCTAGAAATTGTCATACTGAGAAGGACAAATATCATATAACATCACTTATATGTGGAATCTAAAAAAAAACAAGGCACAATTGAAGTTATCTACAGAACAGAAAACAAGCTTGTTGTTACAGATGTAGAAAATAAGTTTGTTGTTACAGATGTAGAAAACAAGCTTGTTGTTACAGGTGGTAAAGGCGAAGCAGGGATAAATTGAAAGACTGGCATTGACATAGACACAGGACTATATGTCAACAAATCTGGAAAACTCAGCAGTGGCCACAGGACTGGAAAACGTCAGCTTTCATATCTATCTCAAAAAAGGGCAATGTCAAAGAATGTTCAAACTGCTGCCCAGCTGCACTCATTTCACATGTTAGCAAGGTTCTGCTCAAAATCCTTCAAGCTAGGCTTCAGTAGTACATGAACTGAGAACTTCCAGATGTACCAGCTGGGTTTAGAAAAGGCAGAGAAGCAAGAGATCAGATTGTCAACATTTGTTGGATCATGGAGAAAGCAAGGGAGTTTCAGAAAAACATCTACTTCTGCTTCATTGACTACTCAAAAGCCTTTAATGTGTGGATCACAACAAACGGTGGAAAATTCTTAAAGAGCTGAGAGTTCCAGACCACCTTGCTGCTGCTGCTGCTGCTTCTGCTAAGTCGCTTCAGTCACGTCCGACTCGACTCTGTGCAACCCCATAGACAGCAGCCCACCAGGCTCCCCTGTCCCTGGGATCCTCCTTACCTGTCTCCTAAGAAACTGCTGTACATTGGTCAAGAAGCAATAGTTAGAACTGGACATGGAATAACTGACTGGTTCAAAATTGGGAAAAGAGGAAGACAAGGCTGTATATTGTCACCCTGCTTTTTTAACTTCTGTGCAGAGTACATCATGCAATATGCTGGGCTGGATGAATCACAAGTTGGAATCAACATTGTTGGGAGAAATATCAACAAATTCAGATATGTAGATATACTACTCTCTCTAATGGCAGAAAGTAAAGAAGAACTAAAGAGCCTCTTGATGAGGGTGAAAGAAGAGTCAAAAACCTGGCTTGAAACTCAACCTTGAAAAAAGGAAAAAACTAAGATCATGGCATCGAGTCTCATTACTTCAGGGCAAATAGAAGCGGGAAAGTATAAGCAGTGACACATGTTATTTTCTGGGACCCCCAAATCACTGCAGTTGATGACTGCAGCCATGATATTAAAACACACTTGTTTCTTGAAAGGAAAGCTATGAGAAACCTAGGCAGTGTATTAAAAAGCAGTCATAACTTTGCAAACAAAGGTACGTATAGTCAAAGCTATGCTTTTTCCAGTAGTCACGCACAGATGTGAGAGTTGGCCAGAAAGAAGGCTGAGCACTGAAAAACTGATGCTTCAGAATCATGGTGCTGGAGAAGACTCTTGAGAACCCCTTGGACTACAAGGAAATCAAACCAGTCAATCCTAAAGGAAATCAACCCTGAATATTCCTTGGAAGGACTGATGCTAAAGCTGAAGCTCCAATACTTTGGCCACTTGATGGAAGGAGCTGACTTATTGGAAAAGATTCTGATGCTAGGCAAGATTGAAGGCAAAAGAAGGGGGTGGCAGAGAACGAGATGGCTAGAGAGCATCACTGACTCAATGGATATGAATTTGAGCAAATTATCAGGAGATAGTGGAGGACAGGGCCTGGAAAGCTGCAGTTCATGGGTTTGCAAAGAGTTGGATAGGACTTAGAGACTGAAAAACAACAATAATATGTAAAATATGTAACTAATAAGGAGCTACTGTATAGCACAGGGAAATGTATGCAACACTCGGTAAGGGCTTATATGGGAACAGAACATAAAAAAGAGTTGATTATGTATGAACTGACTCACTTTGCTGTACACCTGAAACTAACACAACATTGCAAATCAACTACACTCCAATCATTTTTGTTTCATCATGTAACTGATGAAAAATGACTTGACCTCTCTGAGCCCCAGTTCCCAAACCCTAAAACTGAGGAAAAGACATCTGCTGCATAGGACATTTGTGAGGAATAAGTAGGTTAATGAAAACCCTTTTAAATGATAAAGTGAGTGGGACAAGCTATTAAAATTTAAATCATTAGAATTGTAGCTTTAGAGTAATGTAACTTGACTGCTTCTTAAAGACTATTTTATACATTGTAACTGATATAGTGTTATGGGAATAACATATTAGCCAACTACACCATCATCGGTTGTTTGTTTATATGCTGAATCTCTATCACTAAGGATTTTCAGGTGCCCAAGGACTTGAATCTAGCAGACTTGAGTTATTGGAAACAAGATGTCTGTTAGACTGGGGATGCTGAGAACCTTGGCCTGAGTAGCCAGGGGCTGCAAAGGGCAAAGAAACCAAGAGGGAGGGGGAAGGGAAGAGCAGGGGGTGTGGGGGGATTTCACAATTATGCATGGGAGGGATGCTAAAATATAGTTTCTCCCTCATAAGGTGGTCTTGACCAGCACTAATGAACTTGGTGACTGAGCAGAGGAGACTCTGAAGCTCTGCTGAAGGTGCCACCTGGCTTCATCTTGCTGCTTATGGGAAACCCTGAGAGTGAGAAACTGAAGGAAGAAGTGTTAAATGAAAAGAAACCAAGACTAGATGACTTTGAAAATTCTCAGTGTCTCTGGACAGAAAAAGATGCTAAAATTCAGAAATGATTTCTAAGCACTGTCAGAAAAATGTGGTCAAGAGACAGAGCTGAAGGAGGTTAAGACTCCAAAAAGATCAAAGAATGAGCTATTACTGGGTCCAACCCAGCAGCCTTAAAAGAGACTGAAGGTGTGTCTTACAGACTGTCCCAATGATTTTTTCATTAGGACCCAAAACTAGAGAAAGATTTTTCTTGGAGAGATTTGTAGGTGTGACATTATTCTAGTACAATGAACCTGCTATAGTTCAGTTCAGTCACTCAGTCATATCTGACTCTTTGCGACCCCATGGACTGTAGCACGCCAGACTTCACTGTCTATCACCAACTCCCAGAGCTTGCTCAAACTAATGTCCATCAAGTCAGTAATGCCATCCAACCACCTCATCCTCTGTTGTCCACTTCTCCTCCTGCCTTCAATCTTTCCCAGCATCAGGGTCTCTGCCAATGAGTCAGTTCTTCCCATCTGGTGGCCAAAGTATTGGAGCTTTAGCTTCAGCATCAGTCCTTCCAATGAATATTCAGGGTTGATTTCCTTTAGGATCGACTAGTTTGATCTCCTTGTAATCCAAGGGACTCTTAAGAGTCTTCAACACCACAGTTCAAAAGCATCAGTTCTTCAGTGTTCAGCTTTATGGTCCAACTCTCACATCCATACATGATTACTGGAAAAACCATAGCTTTGACTATATGGACCTTTGTCAATAAAGTAATGTCTCTGCTTTTTAATATGGTGTCTAGGTTGGTCATAGCTTTTCTTCCAAGGAGCAAGCAGCTTTTAATTTCATGGCTGCAGTCACCAACTGCAGTGATTTTGGAGCTTAAGAAAATAAAGTCTGACACTGTTTCCATTGTTTCCCCATCTATGTGCCATGAAGTAATGGGACTGGATGCCTTGATCTTCATTTTTTGAATGTTAAGTTTTAAGCCAGCTTTTTCACTCTCCTCTTTCACTGTAATCAAGATTTATAGAACCCCTATAAGATTTACGGAAGTTTCAGTATTTTTGAGAAAATGATATTAGCAGAAATACTGTCATTTTGGATTAAAAGAAGTAGACACAGTACAAAATGAGAAGGGGCCATCAGAACCCAGAAATTCTACTGGTAAGAAGCAGGCCAAGAAAATTATTCAGGGGCAAGCATGCATTGTGTGTGTGCGCGCGCGCGCGCGTGTGTGTGTGTGTGTGTCAGCTGCTCAGTCATGTCCAACTCTTTGCGAGTCCATGGACTGTAGCCCACCAGTCTCCTCTGTCCCTGGAATGTTCAAGGCGAGAGTACTGGAGTGGTTCACAATGCCCTTCTCCAAGGGATCTTCCCTAATCAGGGATCGAACTTTGCCACCTGAACTACCCGGGAAGCTAGATTTCATGAAAAAGGAGGATGACTCAGAGAACAGACCATGGAGAGTAGCTTCCAAAGGTCCCCACCTTCTGGTACCAATGCCATGTATGACGCCCCTACCATGAGTGTGGGTTCAACCTGGTGACTTGTTTCTAGCAAATAGGATGGCCATGCATGTGTGCTCAGCCACGTTGCTTGTGTCCAAGTCTTTGCATCCCTATGGACTGTAGCCCATCAGGCTCCTCTGTCCATGGGATTCTCCAGGCAAGAATACTGGAGTGGGCTGCCATGCCCTCCTTCAGGGGATCTTTCTGACCCAGGGATTGAACCTGCGTCTCCTGCGTCATCCTGCCCTACAGGTAGGTTCTTTAGCACTGAGACACCAGGGACGCCTAGTATATAGGACATGTACAGAATTACTGCAAGACATGACTGCAGCGATGCAGCAGCAGCAGCAGGCTGTGAAAAGACTGTGGTTTCCGCTTCCCCTCACAAGCTCTCTCATCCTCTTGCTTTCTTATTCAGATGGTTATGAGCTGCTCATGGCCAGAAATGTCTCTGGTCAGTATTTAATGAGGAAGAGAAATCTCTATCTTGACAATTCACAAGCAGTTAGACCCTGCCCACAACCATGTGGAAGTTGATGCATCGCTAGTGAAGCCTTGATGGAAGTCTTAGGAGAAAGCCAGAAAACCCAGGTGAACCACGCCTGGATTCTTATAAAGCGACAAGGTTAGGGGTGATTCATTAAGGAAAAACAGATAACTCATGGCCAGTGTTATGAACAGAACTGTGCCCCCGACCCGCTCCCCTTACAATTTGTATGTTGAAGTTCTAACCTCCAGTAGCTTAGAATGTGGCCTTATTTGCAAGTAGTCATTGCAGGTGTAATAAGTTAAGACAAGGTAACCTTAACCCTGCAGTAGGAAGGGCCTCAATTCCAGTGTGACCAGTATGCTTAGAAACGGGGGAAACTTGGACAAAGATATGGGGACAATGCCATGTGGAAACTGAAATTATGCTCCTATAATCCAAGGAACACGCCAAAGCTAGGAGAGAGTTCTGGACCAGACCTTTTCCTAGCACCTTCATAGGGTCCTTCTGATACCTTGATCTAGGACTTCTGGCCACCCGAACTTGGAGGCAATCAGTCACTGCTGTTGAAGCCACTCATCTGTGCAGTCCTAGCAAACTATTATTAACTGGGGGCTTCCCTGGTGGCTCAGATGGTAAAAAGATCGGCCTGCAATGCAGGAGACCCCGGGTTGATCCCTGGGTTGGGAAGATCCCCTGGAGAAGGGAATGGAAACCCATGCCAGTATTCTGGCCTGGAGAATCCCATGGACAGAGGAGCTTGGTGGGCTACAGTCCATGGGGTCACTCACAACTTAGCAACGGAACAGCAAAACTAATACAGTCAGTAAGTGGGAGGAAAAATGTTATAGAATATCAAGTAAGAAGAGAACAACCAAGGAATGATTTGCTCTGGTTCCAGTAATCCTCAGAAACGCTGACACGCCCTCACTAAATCTCAGCCAAACAAACAAAAAAGATCTATGTGTCCCCATTCAAACGCCATCCCTCTGGGGTGCTTCTGATCACAGAAAGGAGTCACAGGACCCAGGCAGAGTCACCCAGGTGGGCATGGTCTTTGCACCATGCCATTCACACTCCCGGAAAAGGTAAGCAGGGTAGAGTAGCTGGAAATACTCAAGACACAGTAAAAAGAAAGATTCCGGTAAGGAGATCCTATGCATCTCACCCCCTACATAGATTCATTACTAAAAGAATAAAAATAAATAAGGAGAAAATGTGACTCCCTTTTGTGTAAATTAATTTACAGCACTGGCTGACCCATTTAAAGAGCCACAGGGTGAATCGCTTTAACAAGAGACACACCGTCTTCTAACAGACCTCTTACATAAGCTCAGCCTCTGTGGTGAGGCCCACGCCTTCTCAGCCCAGAATGTGAGCCAGCGGGCTCCCAGGTGGCCAGATCCATCCGTTGTCAAACCCTACACATATTCGCTTTCGATTAATAGACAAAAAGAAATTGATTATGGCAAATTCAGGGCTGGAAAACAGACTCTCTGATTAAAATTCATGCTGACTGCTCTCATCCAGGGCTGGCAAGTCCTGGTGGGGAGAAAAGCCTTTTCTGTTGACTTTGTTAATACTTGAGAAGAAAGAGTGAAGAAATGAATCACATTCTAACGGTCTCCAGGGGCGAGCACCAGTTCCTGGGGCAGCATGATTACATGCTTCCAGCCCATGACCTTTACTGCTTGGTGACTGGGAGGTAAGGAAGCAGGGAGAGGAGCCCAGCCTGGCTCTCCAAGGCTCCCTGTGAGCCGCAAAGGCCAGGAAGCACTCTGCTTGAACAGATGCGACAGAAATGCAGGCCATGTGGAGTCCATCAAGCTGCACCTAAATACAGCTCGATGATACTTCCAGCACGTCCTCTGAACAGATTCCAACACATCCCACCACCAGGGGTGGGTCTGAGCAGACCACAGTGTTTTTAAAGCATCACACACACACACACAGCAGACTAACAGGGAACAAATATGGAAATGCAATCATGATAAAGGGGTGACCTTTCTCAAGGTGCATCATTTGAAGTATTTTGATTAATTCCTCTTTCCGAATGGCAAAGCAGCTGATGTGAATAAACAGCAAACTCCAGTTAGACATCTGTGCCTGCAGTCAAAGTGGAACCCTTGACTGGCTCGCATGTGGCACTGGTTTTCCCAGGGTCTGGATGCGGCCATCCAGCCTGGGTGTCGGGAAGGTTTCCAGCAGTCTCCCGAGGCACCTGCGTTGAACTCCTGGAAGCACGCAGACCACTGCAGGCTGGCTGCTGAGCACCCTTCTCTCCTTTCCTGGCTTGTCTCAATCAGATCCCTGACCACCACGCAGTCTAGATAGCAGGACTCCCCGTGCAGAAACCATTCCCTGAATATAGGAAATTATGGAGCTGGCTATTCAGAGAGGAAGGAAACCACCCAGCACTGAAAAGGTCATTGATCATTGGCCAGACACTGATCTGGATTTGACTCTCAGCCTTGCCATTTTCCTAAATAGGTGACTTGGGGAAACTGTTCCCACTTTCTCAGCCCTGTCCTATGAATATCCATTAATTACCATTAATAATTAATATTTAGCAGCTGATGAGTATGAATATGGATGGGGATTTTAATAGTCACCCTTTCAGAGCCAGGCATTGCTGCAGCGTGCTTGAGGACACGGCAGGAAATCAAAGTGGCAAACATCTTTGCCTTTTATTTTGGTAAGGAGAGGCTGGCAGTGGATGAAAATAAGTGAATTATATGGTATCATGGAGACAGTAGAGACCATGAAGAAGAAGAAAGCAAAGCAGGGATTGGAGTTGGGAATGTTAAGAGTGGCCAGGGGCTTGGTCATTCCCACGGGTGGGGAAATCACCATGCTTGTCGGGAAGAGCAGCAGGGATGGGCAAGGGCAGCAGGCCTGAGACAGAGCTCTGCAGAGGGGTCTGGGAAGTAAGGAGGAGGTGAGCAGGTCTGGAGCTGGGGGAAGGGGGTGAGAAGCAAGGGGGGAGCAAGAGAGCTGGAGGCAGGACAGTGCGGTGGGTGCAGGGCCTCAGACTTCCACGGCGAGAAAGATGGAAACCCATCCTTGTGCTCTGGACCTAGGAGTGACCTCATCCTTGGGGATTTAGTGAATTTAAAGAAGATGAAGACAGGAGGAGGAGAGGGACTGTATGAATTTACATTCCCACCAACAGTGCAAGAGGGTTCCTTTCTCCACACCCTCTCCAGCATTTACTGTTTGTAGATTTTGGGGTGATGGCTATTCTGACCGATGTGAAGTGATATCTCATTTTAGTTTTGATTTGCATCCTCTAGTAGTTAGTGATGAGGCACATCTTTTCATGTGCCTCTTGGCCATCTGTATGTCTTCTTTGGGGAAATGATACAGCCACTGTGGAAAGCAGTATGGAGCTATGACCCAGCAATCCCACTCCTGGGCATATAGCCAGAGAAAATCATAGTTTCAAAAGCTATATGCCCCATAATATTCATTGCAGCACTGTTTACAATAGCCAGGATATGGAAGCAAGCTCAAAGTTCACCAACAGGGATGGATAAAGAAGCTGTGGTACATATATATATATATGTTATATAGTGGGAATATAATTCAGCCATAAAAAGAAAACTCTGCCATTTGCAGAGACATGGATGGACATAGAAACTGTAATACTGAGTGAAATAAGTCAAAAAAACAAAAATGCATATTAACACATATATATGTAATCTAGAAAAATGGTACAGAGGAACCTATTTGCAAAGCAGAAATAGAGACACAGATACAGAGAACAAATGTATGGACACCAAGGGAGGAAGGAGGGGTGGGACGAGTTGGGAGATTGGGATTGACATAAATACACTGCTATGTATAAAACCACTGCAGATGGTGACTGCAGCCATGAAATTAAAAGATACTTGCTCCTTGGAAGAAAAGCTGTGACAAATCTAGACAGCATATTAAAAAGCAGAGATATTACTTTACCAACAGAGGTCCATATAGTCAAAACTATGGTTTTTCCAGTAGTCACGTATGGATGTGAGAGTTGGACCATAAAGAAAGCTGAGTGCTGAAGAACTGATGCTTTTGAACTGTGGTGCTGGAGAAGACTCTTGAGAGTCCCTTGGACTGCAAAGAAATCAAACCAGTCAATCCTAAAGGAAATCAGTCCTGAATATTCATTGGAAGGACTGATGCTGAGGATGAAGCTCCAATACTTTGGCCACCTGATGCAAAGAACTGACTCACTGGAAAAGATCCTGATACTGCGAAAAATTGAAGCAGGAGGAGAAGGGGGCGACAGAGGATGAGATGGCTGAACGGCATCACCGACTTGATGGACATGAGTTTGAGTGAACTCCAGGAGTTGGTGATGGACAGGGAGGCCTGGTGTACTGCAGTCCATGGGGTCACAAAGAGTCAGACACAACTGAGCGACTGAAGCAACTGATGTATAAAATAGATAACTAATGAGAACTGACTGTATAGCATAGGGAACTCTACTCAATGGTCTGTGGTTACAGAAGGGAAGGAAGTCCAAAAAGGAGGGAATACATGTGAATGTATAGCTGATTCACTTTGCTGTACAGCAGAAACTAACGCAACACTGTAAAGCCAACTATACTCCAGTAATGCTTTTTTTTTAAGGAAGTTGAGAGGAAGGAGGACAGGGAAGATGAAGGCAAAATGATACAAAGTGCAATAGGGAAGAATAAATCTGACTCCATATTGGATCTGTTTATTTCACTTGAATCTTTGTATTCTATCACGTTTGCTATAAAGGAATATTGCCTGTAACTTAAAGAGTTCATAATGGCCCATCTCTGGGAACCCTGCTTCCCATGACTAAGCATTAACCTCAAATGCCTTTGTTTAGGTCACGGGAAACATCCTGATCAGATCCACTCGTGAATGGCTGCAGGAAAGAAGAAATTAATACATGCCCTCCCAGAATCTGGTCAAAACCAGGAGATTTTTGCAACATCTTCTGACCTTTCAACTTTACCTCTTCATCTCCCTCCTTCTTTGTTCCATAAAAGAAGTTAGCATCCAGATCCTAACAAGATGGTTCTGTAGAAGCCAGACGTAGTTCTGTAGATGACTGTTCTGTCATCTTCTCGGTCTGCTGGCTTTCCGAATAAAGTCTTTATTCCCTGTCCCAATACCTCATCTCCTGATTTATTGGCCCACCGTGTAGTGAGCAGATGGAGCTTGGACTCTGTAACAAAAGTATTCAGGCACCTCCTGAAACAGGTAAGTGCTTTAAAAATGCTCTTTTGAAACCATCTTCATATTCCCCAGAGAATCACAACCATCTCTCTTTCTCTTCTCCTTTGCCCCAAGACAGTGTGGTTTATACATACAGTTTTGCTCGGGAATCTTTATGTTGCTGGAATGAATGTCATGAAACCTAAAAAATAGAAATGAAGTCTGGAATGAAAGCACATTGTTTTTACTAGAGATTCTGGTGATTTGTGTGGGTGATTTGTGTCTTGCTGGGTCCAGGAGCACAGGTTTCCATCTGTCCGTCCATCACTGACTGTCAGAGATGAGGGTGCTCATGACCAGTGTCTGCAGGTTCCACCCCCCACCCCCATGCACCTGCCTGGAGTGAGCAAGGATGCAGCCCTCCAAAGGGACAGAGGAAGACAGGGGCAGGCTGGTAAGTTCCTCATCCGTGTGGTGAGAAATTCATGGCTGCTGTTCTGCTTACTGACTTCTGCTAAGTAGACAAAGGTCAGAATCGATACCAAGATGCAAGGGAAGGGAGCTCACTCAACTCCCCTCTTTACAAGATTTGAGGTGACCGCTGACCCTGCAGGGGTTGTTAAAATGTCTCCCAAGCAAGTAAAGCTCACAAATCCAGTGTGCATCTCATGCATTGAATTATCAACCCAGGTCTGGATAAATCAGTGCTGAGGGATCTACTGAATAAAATGCATTATTGTCTAAAGAGCATTCGTTTTCCCCAAACTGTTGTCTCTATATGCAGTCCCTCATAGCTGAGGGGATGACTCCACTGTCTAGAATGCAAGCCAGAAATCTGTAAACAAGAGACGCCTCACACACAATTGGTGACTGAGTGATGTTAATTCTAACCTCCACACACCTTCCCGAGCTTCCCCATTTCCGGTGTTACTGGGATGGCCAGAGCATCCCCTGTTCTGCCTCTTTTCCCTATTTCTTATTATCTTCCAGTCTATCCACTGATTCATTTTGGAGGAAAGAAAACTTATTCAAACCCTTCTCTACTTAAAAGGCTTCCAGGGTGGCAACAGTGATAAAGAACCTGCCTGCCAATGAAGAAGACATAAGAGATGTAAGATGGGTTGGGAAGATCCCCTGGAGGAGGGCATGACAACCCACTCCAGCATTCTTGCCTGGAGAATCCCATGGACAGAGGAGCCTGGCGGGCTACAGTCCATGGGGTTGCAAAGAGTTAGACACGACTAAAGTGACTTAATATGCCCTACTTAAAACTCTCCAATGTCTCCTCCCTGCCTAAACTCCTTAGATGTACACATTAGACTCTGATTGAGCTACTGAACATCTCTGCTTATTATTGGGTTGGCCAAAACGTTCATTTGGGTTTTTTTGTATGATGTTATGAAAAACTCAAATGAACTTTTAAAACCCAGTATTTCTCAACATCTGCCCTTCATCTTTCTTCATTTCCCCATCAAAATGCACATTAGCCAGATGGATCTTGGAGATCGCCTGAAAGGTACGAAACTGCTTTTTAAGCAAACACTTCACTTAATCGGCCCTGTCGGTCTGGAGATCTGGCCTCATAGTCACTACAGGGACCCTGAGAACGTGCCCCAGGGACCTGCCACCCACAGGAAGGGTGGCCTCAGACCCAGAGGCCTGAGTACAGAGCTCTGATGGCTTCTCCCAGACCACAGCTGAGGGCTGTTCCTCCCAGACCAAGACAGAGGGCAGCCAATTGGCCAATCCTTGCCCTGAAGGCACGGAGCGCGGAGGCAGCCTCTCTCTGTCTTCCGATGATTTCCTCGGATGACAGGAATCTGGGTCACTTCTACCGTCTTCCCTCACTCTTTCCTTTACCCCAGATCAGCCGGGAGGTCCAACAACTTCCCCAGTTTCTCCTGGACCACCCCACAGTTCCTCTCGCAGCTGTCCCCCCAGGAATATTTCTGCACGTTTAACCTTCTCTCAGCCTCTGATCCCCTTACAACAGCCATGGGGCGAAAGCCTCCTTTTTATCAGACGCATCCTCTCCAAGGTGTCTTCTGACCCCCGGGTAAAATGATATGTCATATATAAAAATAGTGTATTGCATATTATAACTAATCACAGCACTGCTAATCTTAGAGAAATAAACACTCACATGTGTCCACGGCACCCCAGCTGCAAGGCCCTCACACCTCCCACTACACTGCATGCGCTCCTCACGGTCGTGGCATCCAGCACAACACCTCTGTGTTCAGAGAGCGGAGCACAGGGATTGGCCCGCAGCCAGCAAGGATTCACTGGGGATGAGAGAAGTGCTCAGCACACAACAGATGCTCAACAAATACACATTGAAAGAGTGAATGAGAGATGTTTACTGACTACATGAATGGATGCAAGAATGGGTGCACACAAGCTTGGAGGGCAGGGGTCTCCAACAAAGGTCCTGGAGAAACCCAAGGGAGAGAGAGAAAATGTTTTGTTTCATACGTAGGTACCTAGGTGTCAATGTGTATGCATCGCTGGGTTCCAATGTTGTTCACCTGAAACTGTCACATTATTTGTTAATCAGCTATACGTACCCCAATACAACATAAAAAAAGAAAAAAAAACTCAAGAAAAAAAAAGAAAGAAAATGTTTTGTTTCCTTGAAAGAATAATGAAGGATAAGCATATTCTGACAGGTAAGGATCATAAGAAAGGTACAGAATTGTACTTCTGACATGTCAATTTAAAATATAACCGTAAGTCAAATATTGGACATTTTGTAATTTTGTTTTGTGGACTGTCTGGGTAATGAGGCTGTTATGAGTTGTGTAGTGAAGGATGGATTAAGTATAGTCTGGATGTTTGTAAAAGATGTGCAATTTGTTGTAGGGAACATACAACCTTGTCTCTGGATGGGAAAGATGTGGATTTGCATAAGAAACTCTAAAAGAAAGTCATCACCAGGTTAAATGTTACTGTCGTAAAATTGTATTGTCAAGAGCAAGGTTCTTTTCAAGAAATGAGATAGACCTGGAGGTTACTCTCCACTGGTCTTTTATTTAGGAAGAGATGCTGCATCTTAGGAAATGTTAGTTAATCCAGGATGTATCTGCATTTGCAATTTCTCATTTTAAGAAAGGAAGGTTGTGATATAGTGAAAGTGAAGTAGCTCAGTCATGTCCGACTCTTTGCGACCCCATGGACTGTAGCCTACCAGGCTCCTCCATCCATGAGATTCTCCAGGCAAGAGTACTGGGGTGGGTTGCCATTTCCTTCTCCAAGGTTGTGATATAACCCAGTGTAAAAACTTGGATTCAAAAAGCCCAGTTTCTCTCCCTTGCTAACTAGGTGACTTTGAACAAGGACCTCCCAGGGACTAATCGCCTATAAAAGGAGAATAATAACAAAACTTCCCATACAGGGTTCGTGAGGATCGAATGAGATAATAAATGTGAACGCCGAAGGAATGGTGCTCAACACACAACTCCTGCTCGATAAACACCGGCTTAATCGACAGCCAAGTCTGTCGTGGCATCGAAGCCTTTTGAAATGTCTGAGATGAATTTACAGCATGGTGTTTCTCCAAAATCCAAATCTACTTGGAAAGGTTGTACATCATAACCCCTCTCTCACTCTCACTGGACTCACTCAACTGCTTTGGGCTGGATTCCCTACCCCAGTCTGGAGAGACCTTTTTTCGCCAGGTCTGAGAGATGTCCCCAGGCAGGTTCCCACTCTCCTGGTCCTCTTCCCATCCATCAAGCCACTATCGCTCCTGCCATTGTCAGAGACTGCAGTCCACCTCCGGGCCTCTGGATCTTGCCTTCCATAAACACGTGCAGTTATAAAGCTGGGGTTTGAGTGCTTAATCCCCTGTCCTTTTCTACTGGACCTTTGTCTCCCATCCCTGCCCCTACTCTTCAAATCCTCATGTCCTCTCCCTCCTCTCCTTACTAAAACCTGTGTCTTACTTCCCTGGTGGCCCAGGGGTTAAGATGTCACCTGCCAATGCAGGGGGTTAAGATTTGATCCTGGTCAGTTAGCCAAGATCCCTCATGCCTCATGACCAGCAAACCAAACAAAACATGAAACAGAGGCAATATTGTAACAAATTAATTAAAGGCTTTTTAAAAAATGGCCCACATTAAAAAAAAAAAATTCTTAAAAAACAAAAACAAAACCCTTTGTCCTGGAAAGGATCTGATAAGTTACTTCTACTAGGGGTTTTTCAATACACTCAACTCATATTCATTGAACTCTTTTCTGTGAAGGCACTGTGTCCCTTCTTGCCATTTATTTTAAAGGAGACCATATGTTAGAACACACGAATAAACATAAATCAAACTCTACTGGGAGAACTTGAGCAAGCAGTTGAAGTTGGTTGAGAAGGAAGATGCTGTCTCCATGCTAAACGGATCAGGAGCACTGACCGTCTCATACTCGAGTGATGTCCTAGGGGACTGCTCATGAACTTTGATTCTAAGGAAGTGTGGTGGCTTTCAAATACATCCTCATATTTGTTCACATGCCTGCCTTCAAGAGGAGGAGTCTCAACTCAGACTTCCTTTAAGGTGTGGCCAGACTTGACACCTTTCTAATAAATAGGAAAAACGGTAGAGTTAACGGTGTCTGACCTTAGAGACTTGGTCACACAAGGTGCTGTGTCTTTCTCTTGGATTTCTCATTCTGGAAGCAGCTGGCTGCATCTCATGAAGAGAGAGCCGTGTAGTGAGAACAGAGACCTCCTGCCAATAGCCAAGTCGGTGTGCTGTCTTGAAAGCACATGCCTCAGCCCCAGGCAAGCCTTCAGATGACTATGTCACACATCATTCCTGGTTCCCAGGCTGTGAGACAGCCAATATGTGCTTTGGGGAGCACCTTAGTTGGGGGATACTTTGTTACCCAGAGATAGTCGGTTAATATAGACGAACTTGGACATTATGATGTTGTACAGTTAGTTAGAAGTCATGGTGTTTCAAGGTGGCTGCTGAGCTTCTTGTACGATCACAAGAAAATGGGCCTAAGATGCTAAAACCAACAGCACCAACAACCTCCAAACGCATAGCTGGACCACAAGTGTCTTGGAGGACCAAAACAAAGGCGCCTTACATTCATGCATCATTTTGTGCCTGCAGTCATCTGATCTTCACAATAACCCCATTGGGAATGTAGGGAAATTATAATTATAAATACATTTTGTAGATGATAAAAAGTGAATGCCTAAGTTTCATAGATAATGAGGGATATGGATGGTGTGAGAATTCAGATCTCTGAATGTCAATCCAACATAATTTCTTCTACATTATACTCTCTGCATGAATTTATTCCCAAGCCAATGACTGTGTTAGTTAATAGTGGAGAGGAAAGAAATAAACACTTTCTGATTACTCAATCTGTGCCAAGGAGTACAGCAGGTGTTTCACACACATGATTTCATTTAATCATCACATCCATTGGCATAGCTCTTGTTATCTTAGTATTTCTGTCCTTGAAATTCCTTGTAGTTATAACCTGACATGATATAAGGTCAAGGTCTGTCACCCCTGAGTAATTTTTTGTCACATAAAGGCTTTTGTATTAGGGTAGAAGGCAGGAATAGAGCAGGCTTCAACCACAACTACCAACGTCAAGGTCACCTCCCATTTCTGCTTCTGCTTTTGGTAAATACAAATCTATCACCATCTCTAACACAAGCAAAAAAGTTAACACCACATGGTGATTTGGGCTCTGGAAATACATCAGTGTAAAAACTAAATATAAACGTCTGCCCTCACCAAGCTCTCTGAAAAGTGTCAAGCAATCCCACACGTATGGAAACCAAGTAAAAATCTGTGTGGGAAACGTCATCTGTCCCATGCTACTTCCTCATCCGGCTGGGTCATCGACGGCCAGTCTTTTTATTTGTTCTCCATCAACTGCCTCACAAAGACTTTTTAAGAAATTGGGATATAGTTGTCTTACAACGTCGTGTTAGTTTCTGCCGTAGAAGAAGGTGAATCGGCTGTGCTGCTGCTAAGTCACATCAGTCGTGTCCGACTCTGTGCGACCCCATAGAGGGAAGCCCACCAGGCTCCTCTGTCCCTGAGATTCTCCAGGCAAGAACACTGGAGTGGGTTGCCATTTCCTTCTCCAATCGGCTGTATGTACACATATATCCCCTCCCTCCGGGCGCTCCCTCCCTCCCCTCTAGGTCATCACAGGGCATGGAGATCAGTCCTCTCTGGTATTCAGCAGGCTCCCACCAGCTATCTATTTTACACACAGCAGTGTATACACATCGATCCCCATCTCACAGTTCATCCCACCCACCTCTTCCCCCCCGATATCCACATATCTGTTCGCCACATGTGCCTCTCTATTCCTGTCCTGCCATGGGTCATCTGTACCATTTTTCTAGATTCCATATACACGTGTGAATGTTTGGCATTTGCTTTTCTCTTTCCGACTTACTTCACTTTGTCTGACAGACTCTAAGTCCCACTACATCTCTACAAATGGCCCAATTCCATTCCTCTTTATCGATGAATAATGTTTCATCGTCTATACGTAGCAAATACATAGTCACAATCTAGGATACCTTCAGATATCACAGTCTTCAAGATTAACCACAACAGCAAAAGCAGCAGCTAGCCTGCTGGAGCGCTTGTCCAGGAGAAGCCCTGTGGCTAACTCCATGGTGACAATCTTATCTGCTTCTCAGACCCCCATGAGACCAGCACAGGGATCCAGTTCGATGGCTGAAGAGACCAAAACCCAGAGAGGTTAAGCTACTTGCTCAAGGTCAAAGCATGAGTGAGTCACGGGCCAGCTAGCAATGGTAATGTCGGAACCCAGGTTCTTCACTACAAAGGGATGCGGTCTCTCCTCCGGTCCCCGCCCCTTCATTCTCAGCAGCAGAGGTTCCCTCCTCACTGATAAGACTGATCTGTGGAACAGCCCACCCGCCTCCTCCTCTCCGGTAAATCACACCCCCACGATCGCTTCCGGTTCTGCTTCCAGCTTCAGAGTGTGGGTCCCCCTCCTGCCTTCAGCTCTCTGCCTCTTCTCCTAGGATTTTCCCTCCCTGTGAAAAGTGAATTTATGCAGTGAAGGGTCTGTACCCTCAACCTCCCTCCCTCCCCTTTCTTCACCCTTTGATACCCCACAAACTGTCTTCTCTCCTGACCTCTCCACAAACTGCTTTTGCTGAGACCATCAAACCAGCCCACTTCTACACTCTCCAGCGAACAGGTAGAAATCATTTCATCAGAATTCTCTCTCGCATTTCACTCTCCTATGAATCCCTCCTTCTTCAAAATCTGTCCAGTGTTCTGAGGCTCTCACCACACGATCCTCTCCCCATAGAACTACTCATTTTTGATGTCCTTCATTACCCATACTCAATCTGTTTCCATGGTTTTATCCTTGCTTTCCTCTCTTTTCACCTTCCATCCTCTTTCTATCCAATAGGACTCAGGCTTTTCAGTTTAATATCCACCTAATTTGAGGATTCCCAAATCCCTAGATGTGGAAACACTCCTCAGGGATGTTTGCCCCTCCCAACTCTTATATCCATTTTTAGGTGGAAAATCTTTCTTAATGCTCTGCAGATAACTCAAACTTAACATGACTAAAGCTAAATTCACAATTCTCCTCCTTCTTTCGGATCAGCTCTTCCTCCCTTATTCAAGTGATACCACTACCATCTCATCCAGTTCTTGAGTTTGGAATTTGGAGTTATACAGATCACTTTCGATCTTCCCTTTCTTCAGCTCCTAGTATTGATCCTATTGATAATATTGTCATAGATAATACTGTGTATCTTACTCCATCCAGTCCTGCACCCATTCTCCTAGTGCAGAAGCTCATCATCTCTTGCCTGGATCACCTAGTTGCTGTTGTTCTTGTTTGCATGCATGCATGCTAAGTCGCTTCATTCATGTCTGACTCTTTGCGACCCCATGGACTGCAGCCCACCAGGCTCCACTGTCCATGGGATTCTTCCTTCTTTCGGATCAGCTCTTCCTCCCTTATTCAAGTGATACCACCACCATCTCATCCAGTTCTTGAGTTTGGAATTTGGAGTTATACAGACCACTTTCGATCTTCCCTTTCTTCAGCTCCTAGTATTGATCCTATTGATAATATTGTCGTAGATAATACTGTGTATCTTACTCCATCCAGTCCTGCACCCACTCTCCTAGTGCAGAAGCTCATCATCTCTTGCCTGGATCACCTAGTTGCTGTTGTTCTTGTTTGCATGCATGCATGCTAAGTCTCTTCATTCATGTCTGACTCTTTGCGACCCCATGGACTGAAGCCCACCAGGCTCCACTGTCCATGGGATTCTCCAGACAAGAATACTGGAGTGGGTTGCCATGCCCTCCTCCAGGGGAACTTCCGGACCCAGGGATTAAACCCGTGTCTCTTACATTTCCTGCACTGGCAGCTGGGTTCTTCACTACTAGCGCTACCTGGGAAACCATAGTTGTTGTTGCTTAGTTGCTAAATCATGTCTGACTCTTTGCAACCCCATGAACTATAGCCCACCACGCTCCTCTGTCCATGGTACTTCCCAGGCAAGAATACTGGAAT
The DNA here is from genome assembly GCA_006410635.1 of Cephalophus harveyi. Lineage (NCBI taxonomy): Eukaryota > Metazoa > Chordata > Mammalia > Artiodactyla > Bovidae > Cephalophus > Cephalophus harveyi. The sequence continues at coordinate 152,145 of SJYT01036367.1, read as the reverse complement.
GAGTTTCCTTCTCTGGGGGATCTTCATTACCAAAGAATGGAACCAACATCTCTTGCTTGGCAGGCAGATTCTTTATCACTGAGCCAGCAGCGAGCCCTGGATTACTGTAATAATTGATTAACTGTTTTCTCCATTTCTACAGTTTTCCAATCTGTTGCTTTTCCTTTTTTTTTTTTTTAATTGCAGTATAATTGCTTTACAATGCTATGTTAGTTTCTGCTGTACAATGAAGTGAATCAGCTATATGTATACACATATACCCTCCCTTCAGTCATGTCTGACCCTTTGCAACCCCATGGTTGCTGCACACCAGGCCTCCCTGTCCATCACCATCTCCCAGAGCTTGCTCAGACTCATGTTCATTGAGTCAGTGATGCCATCCAACCATCTCATCCTCTGTTCTCCCCTTCTCCTCCTGCCTTCAATCTTTCCCAGCATCAGGGTCTTTTCCAAGGAGTCAGTTCTTCATCATGTGGCCAAAGTATTGGAGTTTCAACTTCAGACTCAGTCTTCCCAATGAATATTCAAGACTGATTTCCTTTAGAATGGACTGGTCAGATCTCCTTGCAGTCCAAGGGACTCTCAAGAGTCTTCTCGAACATCACAGTTCAAAAGCATCAGTTCTTCAGCACTCAGCTTTCTTTATGGTCCAACTCTCACATCCATACATGACTACTGGAAAAACCATAGCCTTGATTAGACGGACATTTGTTGGCAAAGTAATGTTTCTGCTTTTAATATGCTGTCTAGGTTGGTCATAAATTTTTTTCCAAGGAGCAATTGTCTTTTAATTTCATGGTTGCAGTCACCATCTGCAGTGATTTTGAAGTCCAAGAAAATAAAGTTTGTCACTGTTTCCATTGTTTTCCTGTCTATTTGTCATGAAGTAATGGGACCAGATGCCATGATTTTTGTTTTTTAAATGGTGAGTTTTTAAAACAGCTTTTTCACTCTCATCAAGAGGCTTTTTAGTTCCTCTTCACCTTCTGCCATAAGGGTGGTATCATCTGAGTATCTGAGGTTATTGATATTTCTCCCAGCAATCTTGATTCCAGCTTGTGCTTCATCCAGCCTGGCAATTCACAAGATGTACTCTGCATATAAATTAAGTAAGCAGGGTGACCGTATACAAACTTGAGGTGCTCCTTTTCCAGTTTTGAACCAGCATGCTGTTCCATGCTCAGTTCTAACTGTTGCTTGTTTACCTGCATGCAGGCTTCTTGGGAGGCAGGTCAGGTGGTCTGGTGGCTCTATTTTTAGTTGTTTAAGGAACCGCCATCCGGTTCTCCATGGTAGCTGTATCAGTTTGCATCCCCACCAGCCATGTAGAAGGCCTTCGCTTCTCTCCACACCCTCTCTAGCATTTATTGTTTGTAGATTTTTAGATGATGGTCATTCCAACCGGCGCAAAATAATACCTCAACAACAAATCAGTGTGACTCTACGATCTGTAAGACTTCCCATTTCCTGTACCTCTGCTCATCAACAACTTAAGTCAGCTCAAGTCAAGCATCACCTCTTCCAGTAAGTCTTCTAGCTTGCTTCCCCATCTTTTGGGCTTCCTGCTTTCCCCTAGTATGGCATTTTTCCATATTATATTAAAATTTTGTGTCTCTGATTGTCTTTAATATTAGAATACAGTACATGCTTCCTATGTGCTGGCCCCTTCCAGGCACTGAGGATAAAGCAGTAAAAGTGATCCAGAAAATCCCTGTTCCTCTGGGATTTTTATACTATTTGTGAAAGCATAGATACAGGGATGGATGGCTAGATAAACAGATAGAAATATCAGAAAGGAACATGTACTAGGCAGGGAATCAAAACAAGATGATATGACAGAGAATATTTTGGAGTTTTTAAGCGGAGCTGGCTGACAAGAGGGGTTAGTCACATGATGATTGGTTAAAAAATAATAATAATAAAAGAAACATGATAAGGAGAAATTCCAGGATGTGTGGGAAATACTAGTTCAGGCAGAAAAAGTTTTTGCTGTTAGAAAATCAGAATAAATGCCACACAGGAGGCCTGGAGCAGTGCAGTGGGCAGGGGGAAACTGGTCTGAGCTGATGGAGAGATGGGTAGAGGTCAGATGACATCAGGTTCCACGAAGGGTAAATCATCTCAGTTCTCCTCTGTGTACAATGGGAAGTCTTCAGTGGATTTTCAGTAAAAGAGAATAAGATCTGGGTTACATTTTTTAAAGCTCACTCTGACTGTGTATGAGGAATGGTAAATAAAGAGACAAATGTGCCCCCAGAGAGTAAGTTAGAGGGCAGGTACAGTAAGTCCAGAAAAGACAGAGGCCAGAGGCTGGGACTAGAATGCTAAGTGATAGAGAGATGCAGACCGATGTGAGAATGTGGAGAGGCAGGTCACAGGACTTGCTGGTAGACTGAATGTGGAACTGGAGGGAAAGAAAAGGATCACGATTAATTTCTAGACTTTTGCCTTGAGAAGCTGGATAAACTGTGTAGTGTTGTTTAGAGATATGCGGTGATTAGGGGAGAAGGAGGGAGGAGGTTGTGGAGGGAAAGTATGTGTTCTTTTTATTTTTCTTTCTTACTTTTTTTTATTATTTTGTGGAGTTTCCAAAAAATTAAAAAATTTTTATTTTTTAAAATGGAAGTAAATTGATTTATAATACCATATTAGTTTCAGGTATACACCATAGTAATTCAATAATTTTATAAATTATAGTCAACTTAAAGTTATTAAAAAATATTGGCTATATTCCCTGTGCTATACAATAAATCCTTGCAACATATTTACTTTATAGGTAATAGTTTGTATCTCCTAATCTCCTAGCCCTAGCCCTTGTCCTGCCACACTGGCAACCACCAGCTTACACTTCACTGTTTCTATATTGTTATATTCATTTGTTTATTTTGTTTCTTAGATTCAGCATATAAGTGATAACATACATTTTTCCAAAAAAGACAAACATATGGCCAAGAGGCACATGAAAAAATGCACAAAAATAGAAAAATGTAAATCAAAACCCCAATGAAATATCACCTCACACCTGTCAGAATGACCATCATCAAAAAGACGGCAAATAACAAGTGTTGGCAAGGATGTGGGGATCAAGGCACACTGTTGGTGGGAATGCAAACTGGTATAGCCACTATGAAAAATAGCATGCAGATTCTCCAAAAATCTGGAAATAGAACCACTACCTAATCCAGAAATTCCATTTTTTGGGTCTATAACTGAAGAAAATGAAAACAATAGTTCAAAAAAGACACATGCACCCTAATGGTCACAGAAGCCCTATTTACAACAACCATAAGACAGAGGAAACCTAAGCGTCCATCAAGGTGAATGGATAAAGAAGCATACACATGATGGAAGGAGGTCTGTGGAGGAGCCTGGTGGGCTGCAGTCCATGGGGTCGCTAAGAGTCGGACACGCCTGAGCGACTTCACTTTCACTTTTCACTTTCATGCATTGGAGAAGGAAATGGNAAGACAGAGGAAACCTAAGCGTCCATCAATAGGTGAATGGATAAAGAAGCATACACATGATGGATTATCACTCGGCTATGAAGAGAGTAAAACTTTGCCATTTGCAATAACACAGACAGGTCAAGAAGGCATTATGATTAGTGAAATAAATCGGACAAAGAAAGAGAAATACTGTATATTATCAAGATTTCTCTTTTCTGCTAAGTTTGAGGTCTGAATAGAGAGTCTGGAGTTCCAGGGGTAAGTGTATATATACATACATATACCATCAAATGTATATATGATAGTGCATGTGTATATATGTGTGTGTGTGTATATTTATATATTCATATAGATAAATAGTATGCATGTCGTTGAATTAGATCCCTTTTGGAAAATGTGTTAATAGAGAAGAACAGAGCACCCAGGGATGACACCTATAAGACTCTTTGTGACCAGATTTTCTGATAAGCCTCCTTGGTAGGAATTTTAGAGATGCTGGGGCTGAGCAGGGTCTTGGAAGTCTTTGTAAGTTTCTCCCTTTTTGTTCCCTGAAGGAGGTCTGTGCCCTATCTCCTGTCCTCAAGCAGTTTTGGGAGATGGCCCCGCCACTGTGATCCTAGGACACCACCCAGTAAACTTCCAGCTCCACCCATTCACAAACGAGCTAGGCTATTTTCTTCGGAAAGATCTTCCATAACCCTGTCAAATTTTAAATATATACATTGAAAGCAAAATAGACAATTTCGCCAAGGGAAATTGGACATTCTATCATAACTCGCTGTCCTGAACAAATTATATAAATAATAATACTTGCAACCACAGATGGTCTATTTCCCGGGAAAGCTCTGTAATAAATCCCTAAGCCATAGGGATGTACCAGCAGAAAATGTGTTTTGGTTTTTTTTTTTTTTTCCTTTTTTACTCACCAGTGGGTAAACAAAACATTATTTTCTCTCTCCCTCAAATAAATTTCAGCAATTCAAATTAGTTTCAGATGAAACCATGTATTCTCCAGGTGGTGTTTCAATTCTTTAGTATTCTTGGTTCAATTCATTTCTAGGTGGATATTAATTATCTTACACATGTGATTCTAGAGTATTTTTATTAAAGTCATCAGTCCCATTAAAAACAGTCCTTCATTTATAATTTTTCTATGTACCTAAAGCAAAGAGATTCGGAATGCCATTCATTAATAAAACAAGGTCATTTTCTTGAGAAAATTGGAGACTTCTAAAGTTCCTCTTTAATTTTTTCAGAGCAGGACTAAGTGACTCAGCACTTAATGCTCTGAACTTCGATCTGGCACTTAGCTGTCTTTCCTGCTATTGTTATCCAGCTGCTTTGTTAGTGGGCTGTGACAGTTTTGTAGTGTGCTAACATGGCTAGACTGAACGTTTACTACAATCTCCTCCACTGTCTCGTTTCAGTTCTGTCTTTTCACGCTTGAAGATCAAGGCTTTTGCGACTCACACAGACCAGCATCTGATTCCCTGCAGAATGCACCCTTCCCCGAGGTGGGTGGTGATGACCAGTGAGCACTAACAGGGGATTCTGTCCATCCTCGTGGGTTCCAGCTGGTGATCAGGAATTCAAGCTCATCCTGGCACTTCTCCACTTTCAATCCCTTTCTCCTTCCAACAGCCTGGACTGCATCCTCCAAGCCCCAGCCTCTGGTGCAAAAGCAACAGCCTTAGAGAGTATTTAGCCAGCTGCCACAGATGCTGGAGGTCAAAAACCTCTGTTGCGGATACCTGATGGCGGATGGGGAGAGTTGTTCAAGATTCTGCTTTTTCCTCTCTGCTCCTTTCCCAACACCAAATGACACATCTGCCTTGCGGGCTTTATCTTGATCCTCTCTGTGAAAGTGAAAATATTAGTTGTTTCATTCGTGTCTGACTATTTGCGACCCCATGGACTGTAGCCCACCAGGCTCCTCTGTCCACAGGATTTCCCAGGCAAGAATACTGGAGTGTATCACTTCTCCAGGGGATCTTCCTGACCCAGGGATCGAACCTAGGTCTCCTGCATTGTAGAAGGATTCTTTACCATCTGAGCCATCAGAGAAGCCCTCTCTAGTTAACTCCAACATCCCCATTTTAAGCCTTGTCTTGTATCTGAACTCCACATCTATTTCCAGCTACCTACAGGACATCCACATTCCTTCAAAAGCAATGCATTTAAAGCTTAACTGATGAAAATCCCTGCCAGCCTCCATCAGCACCCCTTCCATCTTCTGGACTGGACAAAGGCAGGCACCTTCGACTCTTGCCTCTGTTATCTTTGCAGCAATGGTTTTCAAATGGTTCCTAAGAGTTCTAGAAAACAGTGGGGGCTCAGGAAGAAGTCCAGTGGGTAACACTTTTGACCCTACATGTCCAGTTCCAACAGACAGAGTTCTGTTTTCATGGATTTCCACATGCAGCTATTTTAAGAGTTCTGCTATTTACTGTGGCATCTTCATGAAAAGTCCTATCCTTGGCATGTCCCAGAGCCGCATGTCACCCTCCGCCTTCCTCACTGCTAGTATCTGTGGGGCTGCAGGCCAGTCTTGCTCATCCTGCAAGAATATTGGTGAGGAACAACCTCACTCCACCCTCACACTCATCACTGGGGGCATCACAGTTTCCAAATGTCAGCCAGGCTCCCATGGGGTAAACCAACCACCACCTCCCAGTGGACAAGCCAGGCTCCCATGGGGAAAACCAACCACCACCTCCTAATGAGCAAACTAGATTTTTCATCTCTTCCTACTTGACACTCTTTGGCATGAAGTGACTCTGTTTTGTACTCTCTTTGAAATGCTTTTTCTTCCTTGGCTTCTAAAGCATTAGTCTGCTCTGTTCTCCTGCTATTTGAAAAGAAATAAAAAGGCATCATTATGGGAAAAGGGGTGATGTCACTTCCTTTTGTCACCCTGTGTGCGGGCATGTCCCTCAGTGTGTGTGTCCCTGGTTTTCCATATACTCTCTTCGAATAATCTCATCTCTTCCTGGTTCATCCACTTCAACAATCTTCTATGAGCTAATGACCCTTGAGTCATATCTCAATCACCATCTATGATTTGCACTCCAGTCTCAAAAAACCAAATGTCCACTGGAATCTTGACCTGAATGCTCCTAGACCCTTACAATCATACCATCTATAAATGAATCCATCCTTGCTCACCAGCCCCGGTTCATCTCATCCACGTGTATTTCTCTCATTTATTCATGCCTGTATTAGTCTCTCCTTTCTCCTGATTCCTTGCTTGATGGTATATAAGGTCATTCTCAGATATTAGCATTTAAATATTCTTTTATTATGTACTTCTATTGCTTCTTCATATAAACTCTAGGCTTCTTGAAGGCAGGGATCACACCATTGGCTGGTCTTCTAGACTCACATTACCTGACATTTAGCTACATATAGAGCCAACATACGAAATGGTATAGAATTATTCTCCAGTATTTGGCTCAACTAATAAAATAAGATGCCAGAAAATCATAACTGCATCTGTGCTCTAAATCCAAAAGTAACAGATGCAATTCATCTTATTTGAGTACTACTAACAGGAGAAATCATTCTAAAGTGGAAAAAATGTAAGAAAAAAATGTTCTAAAATAGATTTTAAAGTTTGACTTAGAGTTATGCCTTAAACATTTTCACTTGCATGACTTTGCATGACTTGATAATCCATCTTTCTCCAACTTCAGCCCTCTGACTGGACAAGGGCATATGAAGACAGATGAGAAAGGCATGATTTATTTGGCTATAGGGCTCTGTCCTAGAGAGAGTCAATCCTTGATTCTGAAAGCCAGTCAGAAATTGGCGGACTAAGGGGCGGCTGGGAAACAGAAGTGGGGCTTCCAGCTTTGCTTCCTGTGGCCAGTCTCCCGGTCCAGGGACAACTGCTGACCTTCCACCCTGTGGCCACAGGAGGAGCGGCCTCTCCACTCTCTTGTGCCAGGATCCCCCAGATTCTCAGAAGCTTCACAAATCTGCTATCTACTACCTTTCTCTGACTGAGAACGATGAAACAATAATGAAGCTACTTACTCCCTGCTAGCCTGCTAAAATGATAAAAAAAAAAAAACAATGATGAGTCATGAGCTCAGTACATCCATAGTTACTTTAGAATATTTGAAATCTTGGCCTGACGGGCCCTAAGCAAGAGGAATCAAAGAAACCACCATGGACAAAGCCACAATGAGAAGGAGGTCTAGAAATCCTATGCAGGAGAAATAATTAGCTCCTTGAATCACATTTCTCACTTTCCCTTTTAAATCCAGACTATAAAGAAGCAGATGCTATTTCTCCATCCCTGGGCTCCAAAAGGCCAAGCCTGACCTGCCAGCTCCAGTCCCCCTCTGCCCTCTCTGCCCCACTCAATGACATGCTTTAAATGTCTACATCAACCCCTCCCATCCAAACTCATCACAGATGAGATTCTCATATTTATCGTTTACGCATCCTATTGTACAACTAGCCCTGGGACTTCTATGGGAAAGTAGGCAAATGCAATTTTTTTCTTCTTCTTCATCAATTAGCTATTAGGCATGTGTGCAGGGAAGGGTATCATGATGAAAGAAGAAAGCCATTGCCTGAAATCAGACCCCAAGGCAGGTCCAGTGGTCCAGCCTGTCACATCGTCTCTGGGGAATGGCAAAATTACTCACAATTAACAGAGAACATTTTGGAATGATATTTGGTGACTTTAGTTATTCGTATGCTGTGTTGGCCTCAACCCTAACTAGACAGTTGAGGAAAGAAAGACTATTAATTGTTTAGCATCCATTGCGGACACAGGATGAGGTATTTTAATCAAAAGATATAGGAATAATCCTTCTTCAAGGTTAAAAGAAAAATTACCTTCATGGATAGTAAAAAAAAAATCTGCTTCGGAATAATAAAGCAGTTCTTGTTATGAATATCTGACTCAGGCTGACTCTTTTATCTGTGTGTTACCTTATAGAAGCTAATCATATGCTATCAATGCCTAGAACCATATGCTAGAGCCTGTGTTAGAAGCATGAAGAGAAAACAAATAATTAGAATTGATTTTCAACAGAAGTTGGACAGATAAATGCATCTAATCATCATTCTTTGATCACAACTGTCACTTATTCCTAATATAATTTGCATTCCTGGTTTCTTCTGAGGAATCACCATGAAATATCCTATCAGATGTTACAAGATTTAAATCATCATACATTAGACATGAGGGTTCTTCAAAGAAAACCCAGAAAATAGGGCATTTTGAGTGAAGACAGCAAAGGCTTTTGGGGTAAAGTCTTAGAAGGCAAAGCTTCTGTGACAGTCCAGACAATGAAACAGCAAGCGCTTTCTTGATGCTTCACCCTGTTCATACTTGACACCCCCCCTGCATCCTCAGACCACCTTTGCTCTTCCCTTCCCAGCTGCTACAGAAATTAAAAGCTGCACCTAGAATGTGCATTCTGGTGACATTTTCTTGGATACACAGCAAGGGATGCTATGCCTGGTCACCCAGTTCCACTGCAGTTGGCAGCTGCTCAGATAATTTGTCAGCCTCCATCACTGAGACGGGCCACCAGCCCTCTCTCCTGCAATTTCAATGGACCCTGAAATGAGAGGTCACTCTTGGGGATCCCAAAGCTTTAGTGTTTAGGCATTTAAAAAGTGCACGAGTGCTTTAAGGATAAGGAATGTAATTTGTTAGTTTGCCATTCTCTGGTAAGCGACTTGGAACCTAGAATGCAGCGGATCACTGTCATGACTGACTCAACTATTGACCCAATCAATGGTTGACCTGGAGTTCTTTCACCATGACTTATTGTTTCAATGAAAATGTCCAGCTCATGAGTGGAGCAAATTCCATCAGCAGAATGAACTCTCAGGATTCAATATAGAACTATCCATTGCATGTTCTAGAAGGTTGACTAATTAGTGGCTTGCGACTAAGTTTCTTGAGAGTTAAATTTAAATGAGAAATGCCTCCTCAATGTGCATACATACATGAAACCTGCTGGTAGATCTTTAACTTGTACTGATGTTTTTAGAAATACTGGTGTGAGGGACCTTACTCCTTTCCTGTCACTTTTAGAAGGGGAACAGCAAATGTCTTCCTTCTAATCCAGTAAATTTCTTGTCTGTAATGAATTGCTCAGATTACATTCTGAATTGGTCTCTCTCTTACACAGAAAGCATCCTTTTTACCTGCAGGATTCTTATAGAATATGAAATAATACAATCGTGACATCTAGTTCCAAGAAATAGAAAACTGTGTAGTTGGTCTAAAAGGGTCCTTTCTATTATAGATACTCAAGAGCAACTCAATAAGTTGCCTGACCATGACAATCTTAACTGTTAGGAAATTTATCTTATTTAGCCCTGGAAAGATGTTAGAACACAGAATCTATTGAGTTTTATCCATTATCAAGGAAGCCAAATCAGAGGTCTGAAACTCCTCTATTTGGGGCTATTATAAGATCATTCTTGTTAGAACAGGAATAAATTTGGCAGCGATGGTTTTGGAATCAAACACAGTAAAGAGCACATGTTAGACTGTTAGGTGTCTTTAGAAGAAAGAGCACTTAAATAAGGAAGCAAAAAGACAGACATATCTCTGGGGAGAATAACAGGACCAGAAGCTGTGAGGAGAACTTTGAAGTAATTGTGTCCTGAACTTGAAATGTCACCAACATTTTGAAAGCTAGCTAGATTTTGATTTGTATTTGACTACTCAGCATGACAGGAACTGAGGTTTGTCTGTGAACCTAAAACCTATAGAAAAGAAAATACACATTCCTATTTTCTGTTAAGGACTATTCAAAGTGACACATATATACTATAATGATGCTCAAAAATGTATATTCAGACTGAGGCCCAGATTCTGATTACATCTTGCTATGCTGAACCCACTATAGAATGGCCTGGAAATTTTTAACTCCAAGAAGGAAAAAAACAAACAAAAATCTTCAAAATGATTATTGCTGAGTTATAACTTAAATAACAGTAGTTAACACCTGCAGAGGTGACTCCCTTACAGGAAGATCATTTGTTTTTTGAGAAAATCCTTCCAGATTCTGGAAGATAGGGCCATTTATCAAATGCTGTGAATCAAAGTCAGATTTAATAAGTTAATGTTGAGATTAGCTAGGATCTAGCATGAGCTGCAGCAGACAGATGCCTGCATAAAAAAGGATATATATTATTTTTCAATGGAGAAATAAAAAATGCAAATGAAGAAGAAAAATGTGGTCTGTGTTAGCAGAATGGTAAAGAAAAATCTCTCCAAGGAGTCTCAAAAGAATATTAGAAGAATGACTTTAGGAAATGCATCCAAGAGTATAGTCCCATTTATTTTATTTACTTTCAAGATTTATAACTCCTGGTCTTTGGAGAACAGAGTGCTAATTACTGATGACTGACAAAACGTAACTGGTAATCAGAGCCAGAGAAAGTCAGAAGCCTGAGTAGGAATCACAGTGTAAAGACCACACACACATACTGGGAGCATTCAAAACATGTTCTCCATAAAAAAGAATGAAATAATGTCATCTGCAGCAACACGGAGGACCTAGAGACTATCACAGTAAGAGAAGTAAATCAGACAGAGAAAGAGAAATATCATATGATATCACTTATATGTGGAATCTAAAATGTGATACAAATGAATCTATCTGTGAAACAGACTCATAGATATAGAGAACAGACTTATGGTTGCCAAGAGGGGAGAGTGGGGGAAGGGAAGGATGGATTGGGAGTTGGGGATTAGCAGATGTAAAGTACTATATATATATATATATATATATATAGAGAGAGAGAGAGAGAGAGAGAGAGAGAAAGAGAGAGAGAGAGAGAATGGATAAACAACACGGTCCTATTGTGTAGCACAGGGATGCTATTCAATATCCTGTAATAAATCATCATGGAATACTATTCAATATCCATGCAATAAATAAATCATATGTATATAAATATATGAGAAACTTAATCACTTTGCTGTACAGCAGAAATTAACACAATGTTGAAATCAATGATACTGCAATAAAAATAAATTATTAAAAAGTGTTCTTTCGGATGCAGCAAGATTGAATACCAAGGTTGAAACCGTGTGAAATGAGGACTTGGAACAGGTGGAAGTTAATAGACCCCAACAAACTCAGAATGAGACTAGCCTTCTAAAGACTGTCCTAGATAATTCTTTAGATTCCATTGTCTAATTTAGGTTAATTTGGGTTCTAAACCCTGAATGGGCCTGAACTTTTGCTTGAGTACAAAACCCCGACTTTGAGCGAGCAACTGACCCTTGCTATGAAGAATTCTGGAGCGGTCTTAACAGAAGCAGTGTATGTGTCACTCAGTCTTGTCTGGCCCTTTGTGACCCCATGGACTATAGCCTGCCCGGCTCCCCTGTCATGGAGATTCTCCAAGCAAGAATGCTGGAGTGAGCTGCCATTTCCTTCTCCAGGGGATCTTCTGAATCCATGGATTAAACCCAGCTCTTCCACACTGTAGGCAGATTCGTTACCATCTGAGCCACCAGGAAAGCCAAAAAGAGTACTTAGGACAAAAAAGTCCTGAGGGAGCCATCAATATTCATCTCCCTGTCCCCCAAAGCCCATTTCAAATGTAATTTCATTAATACAGAATGACAACTAACACTTATGAGAATAAGCTCCACACCATTCAAGCCAAGTATTATCTAAGAAGTTTCATATTTTTTGTTATTGTTGCTTTTTGTGGTTCTTAAAACTCAGTCCTCACCACAGTTTTGCTAAGAATTTTTATTTATTTTTATTATTTTTTTCCTTCTATTTTTTTCTTTAATTTTATTTTTCTTTATTTTTTTAAATCTGTCACATTTTTTCAGGTGTGGAAACTAAGCTCCAGAGAGGTCTTTGCATAAGAAACTCAAAGGCACCCAGTCAGAAGCTGTAGAGCCAGGATTGAACCTTGCTGGTCTCATTCCTAAGCCCCTTCCCTGCCCTCACTGTTGACCACCTTTCCTTAGGGCCTCCCACCAGAGGCAACCACTTCTGAATTCCAGCAGCATTTTGTGCCAACATATCCTGTATTGATTTTAGCTGCATTTGCTTGACTATGCATTGCACCCCCTCAACTAGATTACAAGCTTGTTGAGAGGCATAATGATCTTCTATTGTCCCTAAGACTGATTTCAATGTCTCAAACACAGTAGGCGCTCAACTGATTTTGGTCATTGGAGTGAATTGAATGGGGTGAGGGGTAGATTTGTCCAATCACTCAAACTACTACCTCCTTTATTTACACTAGGAAAATCCCAGCCAGAGCGGACCTCCTCAGCCCTCTCCTCCAGCTAAAGGGCAGTGATGGAGAGCCAGACTCAAAACCATAACAATGGCACGTTTCCAGCCCCATCCGGCCTCTCTGACCACTCCCCTACCAGCATGGACCTACGTGAAGCAAGGTCCTTTATTTATCTTGAGTCAGTTTCCTGGCATTTCCGTCCTATGACAGTTTTAAGAGATGAGACAAATGTTGGCCAAATTCAGTATTTTTTCCCAAGTTAGATCAGAGTAGAAGTCAAGGCAGCTCAAGATAGTTAACACATGGACATATTCTAGTTTCTGATCACCTCTGGTGAAATGAGTGAGAACAGGTTACAGTAACTTTCAAAGGCCCAGAGTGAGTATAAAACCAGAGGCCTGACTGCTGAGGTGAGGGGCCACGGTCCCCTTTCCAGCCTTCCTCATGCCTTTCATCCATCCTGTTGGCCAGAGAAACCGACAGAATGAGTGCTTGGTATGCACAACACGGAATAAAGTGAAAGTAAGCTTTTTCCTTTACTCTTTCCTTGTACAATGGACTTCACCTCTTTTGCCTCAAGTCATAGCCTTTGAAAAGCCCCTTTGTCTTTGTCTAAGGATAGGATAAACAGGCCTGTAGGACCCCTTTCCTTTAGCAGAACTTGACTCTGGGGGGTTGGTCAGTTTCTGGGCCACTCAGCAAGAGACAAACACTAAAGCGGGATGACTTGAGAGCCACTCTGCACCTGAAAAATCCTCAAAAGTTTAAAAAGCTCAACCTTGAAGCGTAAAATTAGATAATGTTGGGTTAACAGAGATCTTGAGTACCCTATATTCAAGGAGAGCTTTGAAACTCAGTGAGGGGACATGACTTGAGAAGCACTGATCTAGGACTAGCTGTCCACCTCCCAGGCTGGGACTACTGAGCTCCATCACCTCCTTCTGGTGGTTCTTTTCTCTCTTGAGGCTGACGCACTTTCCAGAACCGAGTCAGGTAACAGGCTTGCACCCTTGGAAGTTGGTACCAAGAGACTTTCTTCTTCTTTTTTTCTTTTTTGATGTGAACTCTTTTTGAAGTCTTTACAAAATTTTTTACGATATTGTTTCTGTTTCATGTTTTGGCTTTTTGGCTGTGAGGCATGTGGGATCCTAGCTCCCTGACCGGGAATCAAGCCTGCACCTTTTGCACTGGAAGATGAAGTCTTAACTACTGGACTACCAGGGGAGTCCCTAGGAGACCTAAGTGATGTTCTGAAGCAGTAAGACAAGAACATGAGAGGTAGGCAAGGGGACTCACAATCAAAGCTGAGACTTGAAACCATCAGCTCAGACCACTCTGGAGACAGCCATGACTTGTGCAAATGTCAGGCAGGTCAAAATCAAAGGCCCTCCAGGCTTCCCTGCTGGCTCAGTTGGTAAAGAATCCACCTGCAATGCCAGAGACCCCTGTTCAATTCCTGGGTTGGGAAGATCCACTGGAGAAGGGATAGGCTACCCACTCCAGTATTCTTGGGCTTCCTTTGTGGCCTAGCTGGCAAAGAATCTGCCTGCAATGTGGGAGACCTGGGTTCGATCCCTGGGTTGAGAAAATCCCCTGGAGAAGGGAAAGGCAGCCCACTCCAGGATTCTGGCCTGGAGAATTCCATGGACTGTATAGTCCACAGAGCCTCAAAGAGTTGAACATGACTGAGCAACTTTCACATCACATCCAGAAGGAAAGGGATGGGAAATGAGTGAGCTAGAGAATACTAGGGGTCATCAGTCATTCTGTAAATAATATGAAAGAGTGAAAGAGCTCTGTATTTAGTTCTTTCCAAGCCCACAAAAGGCCTAATCTGTTCACAGAGTGAAATTGTAATGTATCCTAGATATGGCATATAGAGCAAAAGCATGCAGGTAAGATTTAGGAAAAACAGAGATATTAGACTTGCTTGTGTACTAGTGCTATAGAGAGGGACATATCTAGTTTTTCCCTGCTTCTCTGGAATTCCTTTATCTATAGGCTACTGTCTTCCATTTGAGAAATTGGACTCTGGGGCCTTCCACAAAGAAGGGAGGACTCTTGACAATAATGGACTTGAATATTCAATTAAAAACAGGGTTAATTGTGGAAAAGACTGGAGGTTCCTTAAAAAACTAATGATAGAGTTATCACATGGTCCAGCAATCCCACTCCTGGGCATATATCCAGACAAGACACAGATTAATTTGAAAATATACATGCACCCCAAAGTTTACAATAACACTCCTCACAATAGCCAAGAAAAAGAAGCAACATAAGTGGCCATCAACGGAGATTCCTCTGTTGGAGAAAGATTCCTCTGATGGACAAAGAAGATGTGGTAAACAGGCACAGTGGAATACTACTTGGCCATCAAAAAGGAATGAAACTTTGCCATTTGCAGCAACACGGATGGGTCTAGAGGGTATTACACTAAGTGAAGCAACTCAGGCAGAGAAAGACAAATATCATATGATACCACTTGTGTGTGGAATCTAAGGAATGATACAAATGAACTTATTTATAAAACAGATTCACAGACATGAAAAACAAACTTAAGGTTACAAAGGGAAAAGGAGGGGAGGGATACATTAGGAGTTTGGGATTAATAGATACATACTACCATATATAAACAGATAAAGCACAAGAATTTACTGTATAGTACTATATTTGATATCTTGTAACAACCTATTATGGAAAAGAACCTGAAGCTGTACAGCTGAAAGTAACACCACATTGCAAAGCAACTATAGTTTAATAAATACATTTTAAAAAGCAGAGCTAAACAGAGAATGGCCTTTGATCCACAAGCCCTACCTCAGCCCCATCCTTGTGCTTCACCAGGCACCCTGTTCATAGTGCCTAGGATGTAAATAGGCTTCCCAGGTGGCGCTAATGGTAAAGAATCCTCCTGCCAATGCAGCGGACATAAATGCATGTTCAGTCCCTGAGTTGGGAAGATCCCCTGGAGAAGGAAATGACAACCCATGCCTGGAGAATCCCATGGACAGAGGAGCCTGGCAGGCTACGGTCCATAGGGTTGCAAAGAGTCGGACAAGACAAGCGATTGAGCACACAGGATGTAAATCTAGCCCTGGGGCTAGAAACACATGGTGACGCTCCACAAGCTCTACTCCCTACAGGGGCCCGTCTGCACGGCCAGATTCATAAACTGGAACAAGCAAAGCAGTTGCCTTGGATTCTAGACTGTGCCCTTTATTCTGAGCCTTTCCAAGCAGCTTACAGATAATTATCAGCAGAGGAGAACCAACTTCACCCTCTTTGGGTAAGGAGAGCTCTGTTGTCAACACTGTCTCATGCCCTGTTGATCTCAGCACTCAAAATCAAAGTCCCAACCCCTTTGGTTATTGAAACTGGTTATTGACAGGAAACGACATTGAAAATTCAACAACATTTTCTATATTTTTAGCGTTCGAAGAAGTCCATGCCTTGACTTGGCTTTTGTGTGTTGGCTTGTTTCTGAAGAGAACATCACCTTGGAATATTGAGCTACTTTACTTATTATAATTGCTATTGCTAAATAGTCACTAAGTTATGGAATTTCCCAGGCAAGAATCCTGGAGTGTGTTGCCATTTCTTTTTTCAGGGGATCTTCCCAACCCAGGGATTGAATCCAAGTCACCTGTGTCTCCTGAGTTGGCAGGCAGATTCTTTACCAATGAGCCACCAGAGAAGCCCAATGGTGAAGCTGAAGCTTCAGTACTTTGGCTGAAGGGAAGAGCCGACTCATTGGAAAAGACCGTGAAGCAAGGAAAGACTGAAGGCAAAAGGAGAAAGGGCAGCAGAGGGTGAGATGGTCAGGCAGCAATGGACATGAAACTGAGCAAACTCTGGGAGATACTGGAAAACATAGCAGCCTGGTGTGTGACTGAACAGCAACACATTTATTATAATTCCAGTAGATTCTCCATGCTTGGCATCTCTTGCAAAAATATCTTATTTATTATTGATTGTACTCCCACCCAACTACTATCCTGAATGCAAGAACTGAACTCCAAGGTTTTTAAAGCAAATATATTCCAGCTCTGAAAATTAGATTGAACGTCTATTCAATCACTTCACATATAAATGAATATAATGGGGAAATGAATAATATGAAGGTTTTGTCTGGATGATTCATATTAATTGGGAAAAAAACTGCAGGAAAAGCAGTGGATATCACCATTTCAGGCTTCTTCTCAAAGGAAGCAGCACATTTAGAAAGTACAACTAAATTGTGGTCAGTCAGATTTATTCTCCTAGACACTTGTATCTCATTTTGAACTGTCTGAAATAGCAAAGTAAGTAATGACAACTTTTATATCCTTTAATTCCAGGTAATATAATATCCTGAGGCTTGAAGTGTTCCCTAAACTCAAATTTAAGTACATTATGGGGGGGAGCTGTTCATTAGTCTATAGTATGAATTCATGTGTCTTTAAATTTCATTTTAAGCATTTGTACTAATTGACAGGCTAGATCTCCTGGAAATGCTGAAAAAAATCTACTAATGGGTAATCGCTTTATATGTCAGGGTAATCATTTGCATTTCTAAACCTTTAATCTCATTAGCTATTGAATATTTCTCTTGCTATTTAACCATGGAGCAACATTTGACTGTCATTTTGCTGTTTATGACATTTGCCTAAAAAAGAAAAACGCATTTAACTAGTTGAGCCAAGAACAGAAGTCAGGTTATTTGCAACCTTTACTATTACAGTTATAACGATGCTTAAATAACGCTATTATTGTCATATTGCTCTTAAGTATTACTATAACAGTAATAGTAAAGGTTGCCAAAAAACCTGACTTCTGTTCTTGGCTCTGCCGACCAATTATTCTGGGGGCCTTGGACAAGTCTGAGATTCCGTTTTCTAACCTCTAAAGTGGAGATGCGTGGCTCTGGCCAGTTACAGGACTGCTACATGTATGAGATGTGATCCTTTCAAACCATTTTAGTCTATAGCTGTGTCCCAGCCTCATACAAGTCCCACTTCAGTTGTCCACAGTGGCATCACCATCACACCATCCTCTCCATCATCACCGTCACCGTCATTGTCATGATCAGGATCAGCATTGTAAGCAGTTGTCCAGGAAAATAGGACTGAAGGATTACTCACAAAACAGAGCATGTAAGTTTCACACTATATTAGTTTCCTAGGGCTGGCCTCAAAAAGTAGTCAAAGCTCAGTGACTTCAAATAACAGAAATGTATCCCCTCTAGAGAATGGAAGCTCTAGAAGATGGAAGTCTGAAATCAAGCTCTCAGCTGGGCGTGCGTCCCCTGACATCTGGAGGAAAACCCCCCTGGCCTCTCCCAGAACCTACTGGCTCCTGGTAGTCCTTGTCTTGGAAGGAAGCAAACTCTGGTCTCTGAATCTATGTTCACATGGCCACCTTCTTCGCGTGTGCAAATCTCCCTTTCTGTCCCCTCATAAAGACTCCATAAGCCATTCTTATAAATCCAGAAAGATTTCACCTTGAGATTCTCAACGTTTACTTCTGTGAAGGTGCTATTTACAAGTGAGGTCGTATTGTGCAGTTCTGGGTGGACATAACTGGAGCAGGGGAGGGTCATTGCCAGTTTCAGTAAACGGTGAAGGCTGACTGGGAGCATGTTTCAGGAGGAATTTTAGGTCTGAATTCAGGTTTCATAAAAAAGAATACCAGGATCACGAGTAAAGCGTGGAAAGTGGAACCACATCCGTCTCATTCTTGTCGGCACTAATCGCTCATCTTTGAGGGAAGTGAGCCTGAAAGGTTTGTTGGCGCCCAGGGTCACTCAGCGGCAAAATTGCCCTAGAAATAAAATTCAGTGTTCTTTCCACTACACAACTGAATCATCTTTGCTCATCTCAACACTTCTTTAGACATGATTGCTAAAAATATAAATATAAAACCTTGAAAATTACTGACAGTTTAACACTTATGTTGACTTAGATTAGAACAATTAAAAAACCATTTGGCTGATCTCTATTTCTGGTTCTGGTTGAGTAACTGGTCGCACTAACCTTCCACCTGAAGACAAAATAAGAGCTGGATGCAATTTAAAGGAAAAAGCTTTTGAAAGCCTTGAAGAGCTGCTGTAGTTGATGTTGGTA
Organism: Cephalophus harveyi; assembly: GCA_006410635.1. Taxonomy (NCBI): domain Eukaryota; kingdom Metazoa; phylum Chordata; class Mammalia; order Artiodactyla; family Bovidae; genus Cephalophus; species Cephalophus harveyi. The sequence continues at coordinate 133,349 of SJYT01036367.1, read as the reverse complement.
TACCTCAAGGAAAGTACTACTAGTAACAAAGAAGGACATTTCATGGTGGCAAGAGATGATTTTAGAAAAAGGGCCCATACAATAAGAAGGCATTAAAAATCCTAAATTTGTAAGTAGCTAATAATATATCTTTAAATATATAAAACTAAATACAAAAGGTTAACAGGACACATAGGCTAATCCATATATATAGTTGGAAGTTTTTAATTATGCCTGCTTCTCATGGATATAACAAATAGATTTTAAAGAAATCAGTGACGATATACTAATTTGAACTGGATTAAGAAACTACCTAATTGATAGCAAGGATCATTTACCCAACAGTAAATTCTTTTCAAGTAAACATAATACATGAGCAAAATTGACTGTATGCCTGGGGAACAAAGCATGTGCATGCCTGCTAAGTCACTTCAGTCGTGTCTGACTCTTTGCAACCCCATGGACTATAGCCCACCAGGCTCCTCTATCCATGGGATTCTCCAGGCAAAAAAAAACTGGAGTGGGTTGCCATGCCCTCCTCCAGAGAATCTTCCCACCCCAGGGATTGAACCTGCATCTCTTAAATCTCCTGCATTGGCAGGCAGGTTCTCTGCCACTGCACTGCTTGGGAAGCCCCAGGGAACAGAGTAAGTCCATACAAATTTCAAGAGACTGAGGTCATTTACAATATTTTCTCTGACCCTGGTAGAATCCAGATACAAACAAATTACAACAAATATAAATAGAAAAATCCTGTAAATATTTGATTTTAGACATAACACTTCTAATCAAACATGAATAAATCAGGAGAATTTCTAAACAAACATGAGTGAAAGGAGCAAAACAGAAAGTATATTGAAATAAGTAACAAAAAGCAAATACTACATATCAAAATTTTTGTGATACAAAAATTTGCTTTTAGAATGCAGCTAAAACAATCTGTTGAGGTACATCGAAAACCTTAAATTCTTATACTGCTGCTGCTGCTGCTAAGTCGCTTCAGTCGTGTCCGACTCTGTGCGACCCCATAGACGGCAGCCCACCAGGTTCCCCCGTCCCTGGGATTCTCTAGGCAAGAACACTGGAGTGGGTTGCCATTTCCTTCTCCAATGCATGAAAGTGAAAAGTGAAAGTAAAGTCCCTCAGTCGTGTCTGGTTCTTAGCGACCCCATGGACTGCAGCCTACCAGGCTCCTCCATCCATGGGATTTTCCAGGCCAGAGTGCTGGAGTGGGGTGCCATTGCCTTCTCTGAAATTCTTATACTAGAAAAAGAAAAAACATTGAAAAATTGCTAACTTACACCCTTTTTTCCCTAATTTTTATGTTGATGTATACAGTCCACGGGGTTGCAAAAGAGTCAGACACAACTTTAGTGACTAAACAATAACAGCAATGGTTAATTCACAATATTGTGTTAGTTTCAAGTGTACAGCAAAGTGATTCAGTTTTGCGACCCTATGGACAGTAGCCAACCAGGCTCCTTTGTCCATGGGATTCTCCAGGCAAGAATACTGGAGTGGGTTGCCATTTCCTTCTCCAGGGGATCTTCCCGACCCCAGGATTGAACCCGGGTCTCCCACATTATAGGCAGATGCTTTACCATCTGAGCCACCAGGGAAGTCCTATATATATATGTATATATACATCTTTTTTTCTTTTTCAGATTTTTTTTTCATTATGGATCCTACACTTTTATATTAAGAAGCTAGAGAGGAAATGCAGATTAAACCTTAAAAGGTAGAAAAAAAGGAAATAATGTTTTAAAGTTGATAAAATAGCTGCACATAAAGAAAATCAATGAATCCCCAACATATGATCATCTAAAAGCTGTCTCTTATACACATCTCTCTAATGTTTTTTATATTGAGCTTCATGTCAAGAACATAACTGTTAGTATCCTGGGGATCCTGGACTTTTAAAAACTCAGTATTCCAAATCTATCAAAACTTACTAATACTGTTTAGTGCAAGTTGCAGCTTATCAGTAACCACTATTGTGGTTGGACTTGCCTTTGTGCTTTTCTACTCTGATGGCCAGATGCCCTTCAGCAATAACCATCAGGTATGATTATCTAAAAGAAACTTAATAATGATAGACTTCTAACAAAAACTTGAGCCAAAAAAAGAAGAAACAAATAAACAATGTCCAGAAAGAAAAAATATTCCACAGACATCAAAAATAACATTAGGTGATAAAGTAAACAACTTTATACCAATATATTTTAAAATATAAATAAAATGGACACATTCAGTGAAAGACAGCTTATTTAAACTGGTATAATAAAAATAGAAAATATGAACAGTATGGTAGGGAAAAAAAAAAGCTACTTTTCTAATCAAAATACTCCCACAGTATAAATCCATCACCAACTCATTGGAAAAGACCCTGATGCTGAAAAAGATTGAAGACAAAAGGAGAAGGGGTTGACAGAAGAGGAGATGGTTATATAGCATCACTAACTCACTGGACATGAGTTTGAGCAAACTCCAGAAGATGGTGAAGGACAGGGAAGCCTGGCATGCTGCAGTCCATGGGGTCGCAGAGAGTCAGACACAACTTAGCAACTGAACAGCAAAGCATAAATCTCTAGGCCTAGATGACTTCACCAATGAATTCTTAGTTTTTAAGATAAGAAACCCTAAGCTGTCTACCACAAACTCATTCAAGGATTAGAAATAGAAGGAAAAGCTCTCAACTTGTTTAAGGAGGTCCCCACACACTTGAAACCATACCTAACAAGGATATTACAAGAAAGTTACGGAGCAGTCTGTCTCATAAACCAAGACACACATAAACACACACCCAGGATACTCAGATTCAGTATAATAGCGGAGGAACCAGACCAGCGGGGAGGAGCTGTGACAATTGTTTTCTTCACATTTCCCTCATTTCCCTCTTCAGAAGCACAGCAAGCTCGTACTTTTGTGGTTTAAAAAAAAAAAAGCAAACTCTTGCTTATTGAAAAGAAGGCAGCACAGGAGGCGAGGTGCCCTTCTGAAGTCATGTGTGTTTATTAAATTACACTCGGGAGGAGATGCCCTTTTTCAAAATTCACCATGGGGCCTTCTACCGGCTGTCCCTGACATCCTGTGTCCCAAGCCTGTCTGCAGTGACGGAATGACATGAATTAATTAGAAGCGTGAGTCAGACGCTGCTGAGTCCAGTCCTGGTTCTGCCATTTGTCAGGTGTTGGCTGACTTACTTAGCTTCTCTGAGCCTTGGTTTTCTCAAATCAAATAATGGGTCAGTAATATGTATGTTCAGGCTTCCCTGGTAGCTTAGCTGGTAAAGAATCCGCCTGCAATGCAGGAGATCCCAGTTTGATTCCTGGGTCTGGAAGATCCCCTGGAGAAGGGATAGGCGACCCACTCTAGTATTCTTGGGCTTCCCTGGTGGCTCAGGGAGTAAGAAATCTGCCTGCAATGCGGGAGACCTGGGTCTGATCCCTGGGTTGGAAGATCCCCTGAAGGAGGGCATGGCAACCCACTCCAGTATTCTTGCCTGGAGAATCCCCATGGACAGAGGAGCCCGGCAGGCTACAGTCCATGGGATCGCAAAAAGTCAGACATGACTGAGTGACTGAGCACAATATGTATGTTGAGGTAGTTAAGGGGACAAAATAAGGTAATAGATGTGACTATGCCTGGCTCAAGCTCTATCACAGGACGTTTTATAGGAACACAGAGAGAAGTAGACGTTTTCCTAAAACTGAGATGCTATCTACCTGCGGTGGTTATCTACATGATCCTTGTCCCCGAAAGTCATTACTGTCTACCTTTTTCTACCCACGAAGAGCAATAAATGTGCCCTACATGATGATTGTTTCACGTGCAGCTCCTCGTAAGGTGTGTGCGTGTTGGTTAGAATGTTGGTTAGAATGCATACGCTGTGATGATTAGAGATGCTGAAGAGATTCTGTTTTTGGGTGGGGGTGGCAGGTGGTAGAGCAGCTGCTAATAATCAATGCAGGGGCTCAGTAACCAATCATAGAAAATATTGCTTTTGAAGATTTCCCTTGATAAAAGCTCTGTGGGGGTGGATAAGAGTGAAGCAAGTCATGGAAACAGCTTTGACTCACCCAACAGCACAACACGGAGGAAAAGCTGAGTCAGTAAGGGTCAGTCAGAAACTCGGGGCTTAAATTCCCCCACTGAAGCCAGACCCACTGTGATCTAAGCATCTTTACAGTATCTCTGCAAAGACATTTCCTTGCCTGGAATGCACCTTCCTCATATATCTGCTTGGAAAGTCATTACTTAGCTTTTAAAATCACACGTTCACACCATTAGCAGTGAATTATTCTCGTTTACTCGCTATGTCGTGGCTGACTCGGCAACCCCTTGGACTTTAGCCCGCCAGGCTCCTCTGTCCATTGCATATCCCAGGAAAGAATACTGGAGTGGGTTGCCATTTCCTCCTCCAAGCGCTCTTCCCAATCCAGGGATCAAACCCGTATCTCCTGCAGGGTAAGCAGATTCTTTACCACTGAGTTACCTAGGAAACCCATCAGGAATGTTCATGAAGCACTAGAAATGTATCAAGCGCTGTGCTGGCCACTGAGTGATAATAGAAAACAAAATCAAACCCGGACTTCATTGTTATGAATTCAGCCTCTACATCGATGTCCCTGGAAATCTTTCCCTGTCCCTGGTCCTCAGAGCTTGGGGTGCCCACTTTATGGTAACAGTGAACAATCTATGTGTTTACATGACTGTTTCCCCAGCTTGGCAGAGAGTTCCCCAAAAGGAAGGCTTCAGTTCACTCAGCTTTTCTTCCCCAGGTCACACTCGGATCTGACACACGTGGGAGCTCCATCAGTGTTTGTCCAATGAGTCATTCATTATTCATGAGGCCCTGATATAGTCAAATCTGTTTCAATGATTCTGCTCATGAATATGAGAGAAATGAAAACAATTATATTCAGGAAAATTGAGCTATCCTTTGTTTTTTCCCTATTTTATTAGATTTTATTAGCTACTTTAAAAATACCTAAACATATTGGTTTTGTAAAAAGATGAGCAGTATATATACAGGGGAAACAATGCCTGATTAGCCTTTTCTGGTATAAAATCATGAGAATCGGAGGGGGGTGTGGAATGAGCTTCCATTCAATTGAAAATAGCTATACCTGTGAATGACTTAAAATTCCAGAGTTGTTAGTTTTCCAGACTCATCAACCATACTCTTCTAGAAACAGAAAGTGGTAGACGACATGCATAGAATCTAACTTCACAACAAGGAGGCGTGGTCCACCCCCAAAGTACTAAGAGAAATTATATTGTTTATTTTAAAACATTTAATATAGACTTAAAGATTCCTGGGAAGTTCATACAAATGTGCTTACTATCCTTGAAAAGAAGGAAAGAAATGGAAAAATAAATTGTCATCACTGTATCCAAAGAAAAAGGAAAAAGTCACTCTTCAAGCAATGTCAGGCAGGCTCTGTAGACTTGAGTGGCATAAATATCAAGGGAACCTTGGAGATCAGAGATGTAGTTTTCATGTACTTATTTTGCAATAAGTAAAGTGGTTAGCCTTCATTCATCATACTAAAGGTTACATACAAAAGGACTGAAGCGTGAAAGCGTGAGAGTACCTACTTGGTCTGGTGTTTGGATCCTTTCAGATGGGCGTGATACTGTTCTATTGAGTTTAGAGAGACACTGCAGGTGGTGCATCTGTAATTGCGCCTCAGACCTGTGGACGACAGACACACAGACCTGGTTAGCTGCACCATTGCCATCAACCACAGGAACAAATCCCGGAATCTCCGAACGTTCAGGGACAGACTATCTTAGAAGCCACCGGGAACATTTCAATCCCTCCTCCCAAGAACCCAACCAGCAGGTTCCTTAGCAGAAGCTGACTGTGAATAAGCAGCCTGTCTCATTGCTGAATGACTGAAATGATTAGGACATACTTCTTGGTGTAAAATGTTTCTGGATACTTTGCAACCCAAATAAAGAAGCATTCTACTTTTTCCTTCAGGCAGACAGATGTGGTAAGCTACTGTTTCTGCAATGAAATTTGAGACTCCAGAGAAAAATTCTGTCCCAATTCCTCTTCCACCTCTATTCCAGTCACAGAATCAGAAATTCAACTTTTGATATCGTTCATGTCAACTCTTCTCCCAGGATCACCTTATAAAATGTAAATACCCAGGAGGAGGATTAAGTCATCTATTTTTAAAGATTTTTTTTTTACTGTGGATAATTTTAAAGTAAGTCTTCATTGAATTTGTTACAATACCATTTCTATTTTATGTTTTGGCTTTTTGACTCCAAGGCATGTGAGAGCTCATCTCCCTGACCAGGGATCAAACCTACATCCCCTGCAACGGAAGGCAAAGTTATAACCACTGGTCCTCCAGGGAAGCCCCAACTAACTTAAGTCACATGAAAAATCACTTCCCACCAGAGAGTTGAAATCAAAGTTATTCCCTCATCTGTTTACTCATTTAGTTCATGCAGCAATAGAGTGTCAACTTTGGGCCAGATATTAGGAATTCCAAGATAAATAATATGTTCTTTGTTTTCATGAAGGTTAGTTCAAAAAAAAAAAAAAACTTGACTGCCATATAATATTGATTCATCTAGAGTCAAATGTGTTAGAAATAAACTTCATCCAAACATTCGCCACAGCCCGTATTCTTTCTGCTGCTGTGTCCCCATCAGAGAGGAGAGAAAAAGCAGCCCCAGCATCATGGCTGAGACTTCAGATTTTAAGTCGTGGCTCCAAATATTCCTGGTTGTGTAATGTAGCGGAAGTCACATAATTTGTTACTGGCTTTAGTTTTTTCATCTATGAGATGAAGACAAAGCCATCCATATCACAAAGTTTTATAAGAATTAAGTGAATACACATACTCAAATGCTTAGCAAGTGAGACTTCTTGTTAATTTTACTCCAAGATTCTCTCTTCCCATTGTCAAACCCAGAGTATTAAACAGTTATAGCATTTTTTCCTGATGAATGCATAATATTTTCTTTCTAAGGGGCAATATCATTTTTATTTTCCTAAAAAGAAAGTAATGCATAGAGCTGGAAGAACTTTGCAATCTGTTACCTGAGTGACTTTACAAAAATTACTTGACTTCTGTGAAGTTCTGTTTTCTTATAAGATTGTGAGAAGGACTGAGTAAGATAAGGTATAAAGCAGTGTCAGCTACACAACAAATAATCAGCATAAACTAGTTATTATACGATTGCAAAGAGGTATTATAAGGGAATCTTAGTTTCCCAATGTCCTGGACGAAGTCCTAAGTTGAATTTCTAAGACACAGATTCTAGTTACACCACCATGACTAAAGCAGAGATAAGAGTCCCAGTTCAGGGCATTCAACGGAAGTGATCAAGAACCAATTTCTAACTCAAACTGGCCACTCATCACCAGTCTGAAAAAAGAGACTGAGAAGAAAGAATTTATTAAAGGGAGCTCTCTCATATTATGAGTTTGACTTACCCTAGTCCATATCAGATGGAGGATTCCTTCTCTGTCAACTCACATCCCTGGGAAAGGATTCAGTAGAACTACCTGGAGATCTTGAGAAATTCCTTCCTGAGTTTGAGTGTCCTGGACTGGACACCACCCTCAAGATCCAAAGAGCGAGAGACTCTGTCTGCTTAGCTGCTCTGATGGGGAAGTGAAAGAGGTGGAAGGATTGTACCTGGCATGTATTCTCAGAGCTTGTTAGAGCAAAAGATGTAAGTGTCCCACAGACCACGTGTGTGCCATGTATGAACAGTTGGGGCAATGTGACCTCAGCAGAAGAATGCTATAGAGTTCAGCTGGACATCGAGGGCCTTAAAGTGACCCTAGAAGAGATAGTTGGTGGCTCAGAGGGTAAAGCATCTGCCTGGGATGCTGGAGACCCGGGTTTGATCCCTGGGTGGGGAAGATCCCCTGGAGAAGGAAATGGCAACCCACTCTAGTACTCTTGCCTAGAGAATCCCATGGAGGAAGGAGCCTGGTAGGCTACAGTCCATGGGGTCGCAAAGAGTCAGACACAACTGAGCGACTTCATTTCACTTAAGTATCAAGTGCTGAGTTCTTGAAAAAGCCATGAAATCACCCCATGGGAAAGAGTCAAATGGCATCTAGGCTAGCTTTGTCTGTGTGTCTATCAAGTAAGCCTTTATCTCCCTTACCTTTCTAACCTGATACCCTGCATCCCTCAGTCCTGGAAGAACCTGAGCTGAGAGAAAGGAAGAAAAGCAAAAGCCAAGGGCAGTGAAAAAGAGAGAAGCCTATTGCCTCCTTTTGCATGGCTAACAGGCAGCCCAAGTAGAACTGACCTAAGGGAGGGGAGAAACTCACTCTCAGGATGGAGAGAAACAGGACACGCCCCTGGGAGTAAAGGTGAGCATCAGAGGAAACGACTTCAGTGAGCTCAAGACTCTTGCATATTCCCGCAGGCAGAAAAGCACTAAAACCATTAACTTGAAATGTTTTGTTTTTCTTATTAGCAGTAATCTTCCGATGTTCGAATACATGTTTTGTTGTTTTTTCTCTCAACAATAACTCCTATATATCCTCGCTCCTCTCTTATTTTTTTGGAACAGTCCCTCAGAGCTATCCGAGAGACTGTATCTTGAGCTAAAGTGAAGTCGCTCAGTTGTGTTCGACTCTTAGTGACTTCATGGACTGCAGCCTACCAGGCTCCTCCGTCCATGGGATCTTCCAGGCAAGAGTACTGGAGTAGGGTGCCATTGAGTCCTCCATAAATTCCACCGAATAAAGATAATTCTCAACCTCAAAGTTGTGTGTGTTTTTTTTTTTTTTTTTTTTTCAGAAGACACTTGGATATATCAGCTAATGACATAGAGCTTCTGTGTAGCTAAGAATGAAAGTCAAGAACTCTTTACTCGTTAAAAGTGAGTGAAAATTCATGAAACTTACCCCAGTTTATACCCAAAGGGCAGGAAAAAAATTAACCCTCCAGAGATGGCATGAAAGGGCAGTGGAATGGCAAAAATAAAGTTAGTTCTGATGATATCCAATGAGCCCTGCTTGTGGAATATTGTGGTGTCATCAGAATTGATCTTGTGTCCATTATGTGGCAAAGGGTAGAACTTCCTGTAGACTTTCAGATTCCTACACTTCAATGCATGTTTCTGAGAAACCTATTTGACATGGCATGGTAAGTTGATCTGGCCAGGGTATGAATTAAGCTGTTGTTTTGTTTTAGCTTCAATTACAGAATAATTGGACATTGACTTACTAATTATTCAATGAAGAATCAATTCAGTTATGAGAAAAGGAATGAAACCACAGTATCTTCTTGAGAAGCAATCTAAGGGACTCAAAACTTTCCAGGCACAGACTGACAGATCAGAGATGAAAGAGATAATTCTTGTCTCTCTATTCCCTCAAGCAAAGACTCCTGGACATCCTAGAGCATGCTCTGGTGATGGTGTTAAAATACGGATCCCTACGCACAGCATCTGAAGGTTCTGATCCTATAAAACTTGGGTGGGGCCTGAGACTCTATAAGAAGATTCAGAATTGTAACCCTAACCTCCAATACACTACACACACATTTAAAAAAATGTCATCCCATAGAGTCATACTTCTGTTGGTAGTTTGAATTTGTCAGAACAACACTGGGTCTTAAAGAAAAAAGTTATTCTATAAAGAAGAGCTGTGGTTCCATGGTTTTTCCATCTCACAGGCATGCATGATTCAGAAAGTTTACCGCAGTCTCCAAACCCAGAAGCAGTAAGTTATCACAACCTGCATGTGAGTTGTTTGAATGCTTATCCAGGGCTGGTCTATCTCCTCTTTTATGCATGGAATCAAAATATAAAAGCTAGCTTCAGGCATTCCTGCCTCCAGAGTTCTCTATCAATCTTATCATAATAAATGGTAACCAGTGTTTATATGGGTCCTCTTCAGACTACAGACTCATCAACGGTCTCCTCACAACGAGTGGAGGTGGAGTGTGGCAAGAGGCATAAATATTTATGTTTTAAAATGGGCATTCTTAAGAGCACCAACAAATCTAAAAAATATTCTGATCTGTTGCTTTCCATTACAGTTCTCCAGCTCTGCAGCCAAACAGAAGCGTGGGCAGGAAATATTTGGCACTTTATTGCAATGCAAACTACAGGGAGCATAAACTAGAAAGGCAGTGCATAAACAAGAACAAAGGCGGAGAAGGGGCAGAGGAGTCCTCCCCCACACATGACACAGTGTCCTTGGTGGGAACTTAGGGCTTTATTAATGTTCAGCTGAAATCCTAATTACTTTGGAATTATACAGCTCCTTTTTCCTCAGAGAAATGGAGAATCTTATTAAACAAAAATGCTAACTTTCTTATTCAATTCATTTTCAGTGCAATGCCATTTTATGTGTATACCCAAACCTCTGCAGATATAAAGGTTAATTTCTGCTGGATTGCCACTATGTGTTCTGAAATATTCTTGCCTGCAAGGACTGACAATCCAGTTGTAGCGGGAAGATATGTATGCTGTGCTTAGTCACTCAGACGTGTTCAATTCCTTGCGGCCCCATGAACAGCAGTCCACCAGCCTCCCCTGTCCATGGGATTCTCCAGGCAAGAACACTTGAGTGGGTTGCCATCTCCTTCTCCAGAAGATATGTATACAAAACAGCAATAATACAAGGTCAATCACAAAAAGTTCTACAGTCAAAATGAAGTGGAACGTTAGGAGAACTAGAGGAGGAGATTGTTTCCAACTTAGAGAATCTGGAAAAGCTTCCTGAAGATGCTTCACTTATAAATTTATATTCCCTAGCACAGTGTGTAAAACGGATTGTCCTGGAGAGTTTAGCAGTGTGACTACTTAATGTGTCTTTTCAGTTCTAGCAAAGCTAGACTTTGGAGGCCCCTGTAACTTCAGTTGCATTCCTTCTACATTAGGGAAACATCCTTGTGCCTTTATTAAGTTGCCAGATATTTCGCCAAATGCCAAGAATATAAGAAAATACAGAGCAAATTTTCATATGGAGCTATTCACATATAAAGACAAAAAGCAAGGAAACAAATACAACATTGTGGAAATATTACAGAGGATGTAACAGGAAAATGAGAGAGTCACAGAGAAGAAGGCTGGTTTTGGATAGTATGGTTAACAGAGATCTCTGAGTAGCATGAAATGAAACTGGAGAGATAAGAATTAACCTGTGAAGTGAGGAACCGGTTAAAGAGTTGCCCAGGGAGAGTACAAGGCAAACAGCAAACAGAGAGGACCAGGAGTGAAATGGGCTTGAATAGTCTAAGGAACAAAAAGTGGTGAAACAAACAAAATAAAACAACTGTCAACTTAGAATTCCATATCCAGCAGAAATATCCTTCCAACTTTCAAGTGGAATAAGGGCATTTTCAATAAATGAAATAAAAGAGAATGGTCTGCCAGGAGACTTGCACTGCTAAGTCACGTCAGTCGTGTCCGACTCTGTGCGACCCCATAGACGGCAGCCCACCAGGCTCCCCCGTCCCTGGGATTCTCCAGGCAAGAACACTGGAGTGGGTTGCCATTTCCTTCTCCAGACTTGCACTAGAGAAATGCTTATAAAGTTCTTCAGTTGGAAGGCAAATGACATCAGATGCAAACTCATATCCACAGGAAAAAATTAAGAACACCATAAATGATTAATATATTGGTATTTTTTTATTGCTCCAAGTTTATTTAAAGATCATGATTTAAAGCAAAAGCTATAACACCATGTATTGTGCTGTTTATTCTGTATACAGGTGTAAAAATAGAGTTGTAACATATTATGAAAAACTCAAACTTTTTGACCAACCCAATACATGGCAAGAATGAGTAAGAGTGAGCAGTATTGTTGAAAGCTGATTATATTTTATATGAAATATAATGAACAATTAAGAAATAATGAATCTACCAATATTAACTTAAATATAGACAGTGGTCATTTATGAATGCATACTAATCCCCTAGAAATAAATACAAAGATATAAAGCTTAGGAGACTCTAGAGAAAATAAATTGGGATGATTAAAAAGTATATGATTAACCCAGAAGTGAAAGTGCCTATATTAAAATCAGACAAAACAGACTTCAATACAAAAAGGATTTCCAGAGATAAAGATGTCTTGTAATAATAAAGGGAGAAACTCATTAGGAGAACCTAACAGTTCTAAATGCAATTTAACTATTAAAGCATAAAGATACATGAGGTAAGAACTGATTGAACTATAGGCAGAAAGAGACACCATAACCATGAAAGATTTAACACTCCAATCTCAGTAGACTTTAAAAGATCTAAATGAAACTATCAACTATATTGTACTATAATTTATAGAATGCTACACTCAACAACTGGAGATGACACAATATTTTCAAGTGTACAGCAAGTAAACTGAGTTAGGGAATATGCTAAGCCACTGACAATTCTTACTAAGTTAGAAATAATTACATTTTGTACTGTGATTTCTTTGACTACCATTGAAATCAATAAGGGTAAATAATAATATTATTTACAAAAAAAACCTAAAATACTTCTAAATAACCTATTATCATCATAGGGAAAAAAACCCAAAGAGAAATCAGAAGATATTTTGACAAATGTAATCAGTTTTTAAAGGAAAATACATAGCTTTGTGTTAAAAAGAATGAAAGGCTTAAACCCAATGGTCAAATGGAAAGAAATAATATACCAGTCAATTAAATATAACACAAATTACCAAAAAACCAAAAAACAAACAAGCAAAAAATCTGTTCTTTGAAAGGATTAAGCAAGTATTACCATTAGCAAGCTTGATGAATGTTTTTTAAAAAGGCAACATAAAAATTACTAAAATAAAAGAATTATTTTTAGTACGAAAGCTACAGACAATTTTAAAAGGATAATAGGAAAATATTATGAACAATTTTATGTCAATAATAAACATAATAATGGACAAAAGCCATGAACACAACAGAACAAGAGTCCAGAACTATACCTAGACCCAAAGAATCAATTGATTTGCTTTCACTTTCATTAAGATATAACTGACATGCAGCTCTGTGTAAATTTAAGGTATACACAATAACGACCTGACATACAGATTTTGCTAAATGACCACCACAACGAGTTTAATCAACATCCCTTACCTCACATAGATTCAGAAAAAGAAATAAAAAGTCCTAGTTATGAAGATGTTTAGGATCTACTCTCAGCAGCTTCCAACACAGAGCAGAGTTAAACTATAGTCATCATGTCGCTCATCATATCCCCCATCCTTAATTATCTAAAAGCTGGAAGTTTGTATCTTTTGATAACTTTCACTGATTTTCAACAAAGGTATCAAGGCAATTCCATAGGAGAAATGAAACATTTTTGAGCAAATGGTGCTGGAATAATTGAATAAGTGCAGGAAATTAAAAAAAAAAAAAGAACACAATCTCTACATCACAGTACACATTAAAATTAAGACTGATTATTGACTCAAATATAAAGGTAAAGCTATAAAGCTTCTAGAAAAATACAGGGGATTATTTTTGTGAACTTGGCATAGGCATGGATTTCTTAAGACATAAAATACAGCAAATATTTTTTTAAAAAAGATGAATTGGATTTTACAAAAAAAATCAAAAGCTTTTGTTTAAAAAAGACACATCAAGAAAACCAAGTAAGTCACATCCTGGGAAAAATTAATTGCAATTCATATATCTGATTCAGGACTTCTGTCTAGAATATATAATTAACTCCTACAAATCAATAATAAAAAGACAAACAATTCAACTTTTTCAAAGGACAAACTATTTGATCAGATATTCCATAAAAGAAGATATAGAAATGATCAATAAGCAAATGAAAAGGTGCTCAGCATCATTTGTCACCAGGAAATGAAAAGTAAAAGAACAATTCAAAATCATCTTGTAACTATTACAAGTGCTAGCGTCAAACAAAGCAATAAACATCAAATAAAACAATACCAAATGTAAATAATCACATGAAACAGCCAAAATCCACATACAGAAGAATGCAAAATGGAAACGTTTTCAATTTTTTGTAAACTTAAATTTACTCTGTGACTCAGAAATCCTACTAGACGTTTAACCAAAAGGAACAAAGCTTAGTATAAAAAGAAACTTGTGCAAAAATGTTTATAGCAGATTTGTACATCATAGACAAAATTCAAAATGATCTAAATGTTCAACACAAGTACTGATAAGCAAACGGTAATGTATTTACACAATGAAATAATAGCTGAAAACTAGAAGAACCTACTGATTTATGAACAACATAAATTAGAATAAAAAACTTAACATATAGGTAAAGAAGTCAGATAGAAAAGAGAACATACTGTGTGATTTCATCCATATAAATTTCAAGAACAGCACAGCTATTCTGTAATGTTAGAATTCAGAGCGGTACTGCCTTCTGGGGGTAGGGATTGATTGGAAGGGGACATGAGAATTTTCCAAAGTAACATAATGGTTCTATATCTTAGGATGGTAGTTACAGGGTATATTCACTTACCAGAAGTCATCAGATTATATACCTAAGACCTGTATATTTCACTTTCTTAAAAAATAACGTTGGATGGTCATGGTTCCACAAAGAAATCTCAGCAAACTTTTTGAGACTTCAGTTTATTCTCATTTACTCTCTACAAATTCCATTGCTTTGCATTCCTGAAAGCAAACTTTATATTCCTACTTATGCTTTGATAAGCTTAGCTCACTCACATACATTTTTGCATATGTTCTATATAATAATGCTTATGAAAGCTAGAACCATTTCAAAAGATAATTAATGAAGTAAAAGTGAAAAGAAAAGGTCTTGGTTTGGAATGATTCCCTTCATCTCTGACTCTTAAATATTCATGAATCAAACTGTCTTGTAAATGGGTGCATCATCTTCTGGTATGAAAAATAATAACTAATACTTATGTATGTCATATATGAGCACTGTTGTGTTCATTTATTCTTGGCAACACTCTACAAGCAGGCACGGCTGTTATCCTGTATTAACAGATGAGAAAACCGAGGTGGAGCAACTTAGTGACCTTCACAGAGCCACGTGGAGACACAGCTGGGTTTGAACCTATCCATTCTGCTCAGGCTGCTCCTCCCACTACGCATGTGGCCTCCTGGGACAGACAACTGGGAATAATAGATTCACAGAACTATGGGAGGTTCTTTAGAGTTCAACTGGTCCAGTAATTCCCACACGGGCCACTAAAGAATCAGGTGGGAGCTATTAACAACACAAATCCCAGGCCTTACCCCAGACGACTCTAAGTCAGAAAATCTAGAGTGAGACCTGGAAGTCTGCATTTTGTAGAGCTTCAGAAGGTGCCAGTTTTAGAGAAACCATTGATCTAGCCCAAAACCCCATGGGCGTCATATAAGAGTTTTCCAAGCAGAATTGTTCATGTCCACTTGCATTTGGAAACTCTCCTTTTTCAAATAACCCACTTGTCCAAATTCTGCTTTGTGCACAAGTTTATTCTCATCTCCTGAAAACAATCACATCCACTAAGGTTCTGTTTACCAGGTTGAACGTCCACTGATACTTTGACAGTGTTCTTCATTAAAATATAATTTCAAGTTCCCCTTATCATCTCTATCACCTTATGAATGAAATTTCCTGTTTGTTGATAATATTTTTAAACCATGACCCTTAAACTCAAGTCCAAGACCCTCGTGTGTCTGCATCAGTACAAAACAGAGCAGGGCTGCCACAGCTCTTGTGCACCATTAATTCAATACCTATAAAGCTTTAAGTATGTGTGTGTGTCTGGCAAACCTGACCCACTGTAATCTATACTCATACTGAACCCACTAGCAATCAATTCTAAGTCTTTTCCACATGGATTTCTGCTAAGCCAAATCTTCATTTCCTCTACTTCTATACTTGATGACTTGGATGTTTCTGTTTATCCCCGTTAAGTTCGATCTCAGTGAACTCTGCTTATTCCTTTAGGGAATCTAGCAGCAAATGCAACCTGGCTCATGTATCCATTCTGATTGGCAGCAGCAATGCTGTGAAGAGACTATGAGCTCTCACTCCAGACGAGCATCAAGGATGGCCACCATCTAGTAGCCAGCCTGTCACTGGCCCCTGGTGTGATTGGCCTGTCGGTGAGATTCCAGCTCCAGCATGTCAACATATATAGAAAAGTCATGGCAAGGAACATTCTGGTAAACAAGGCTTCATCTACATCTAGGTGGTGGTTAAAGCTGTGAGTAAGTGAGTGAAGTCGCTCACTCATTTCCGACTCTGTGCGATCCCATGGCCATAGCCCTCCAGGCTCCCCTGTCCATGGAATTTTCCAGGCAAGAGTACTGGAGTGGTTGCCATTTCCTTATCCAAGTTACAGCTGTAGGGCTGATCAGATCATCCATAAAGACAATGTAGGTGAAGAGAGACAGTGGTGGAGCTGTTAGTCCCCCTTTATATTAGAGATACTCACCTTGATACGTGATGTGGAGCCAGACTCACAAGCATCTCTGGCTCCGCCTTCCAGGTTACTGAACCCCAGGACAGATGTGGATTTGGGGACCTGGTATAAAGCCCCAGCCTGTTTTGCGTGTTACCCACATCATTAAGGCTAGAGCCTACCTGACTTGGATGGGCTGAATGACCCCCAGTGGCCCTATGGGTTCCAGCTCTCCCTCACAAATACAGTTTGTCTTTGCTCTCGCTGGTGCTCATGGCCATCTTTCCTTTCTGATTGCCAGAGCTACTGCCTTCAGGCCTACCACTAGACACGGAAGAAAAAGCATTACCAACACTGCCTCACCAGCTGCCCTCATTCTTATAGCGCCTGCTTTTGCGTCAGTCATGGTGGTTGTACCCCTCCGATCAGACCCCAGCTGATAGACGTGATATCGAGGAACTAGGGAGAAGAAAGCCTTGCTAAAGGTCATTATTCTCATGTTTAATCCTCAAAACCACTTTATGAACATTATTAGCCCATTTTCCAGACAAGAAAACCCTATTTCAAAGACATTAAATCCATAGAACTAGCAAGTGGACAAGGAGACCTGAATCTATCTACTTCTGAATTCAAAGCTATTGACCTTAATGATGACACTAGGGCTTTTAAAAGAAATATAGAAGTGAAAGAAAAGCAGGAGAACCCTGTTTTCAAAAATAAAAACTCTTAATGTGAAACATATTAATATATAAGATTGACAAAGCACAGCTACTCGAGTTGAAATGGGGGTTAGAGGTTTCAAATACCAGTCAGACCATCATACTCCAAGCGTAGCGCTTAGGGTACTCCAATAAGGTACCTTGAGCTTGGTGGAAGAGAGTTTGAAAATCACTGCATTTTATCACGCTACTCATCACCAGGATAACATGAGGACTGCTGCCGTATCCAAACTTAGACTTGCACTGTGGAATATCTCTTCCTTGTCAACGTTAAGGAAACTTCCTAGGATCAGGGCTGGCTGCAGACCCAAATAAAGAAGATTCATATTACTCCACGCTAGAATCATTATGATGTACAGAATGCTTAAACACTTAACCTTCTGAATTCAGCCCACTGCTTGCAGGCGCAGACTGCAGGATATCTAACAGTCAATTAAACAAAGAACACACATTTTCTAAAACAATTCTTTACTTAAATAGTATAAATGTGAAGCCTTGAAAATGGAATCAAGAAGCAAAAAGCTTTAACATCTTCAAAAGCTCTTGGCAAACAAACAAAATCTAAAGCTATGGACTAAATGTATTCCCCATAATTAAAAGACAATTTTTAGTCATGTTGGATGCCTGACCCAAGAAAGGATTGGAAAATTGTCACCCTACTGTGATAATTCAGAAGTAACAGAGTAGTTCATTCTAAGTACTTAAAGAGCTACTTGATCAGAAGAAGGTTTAACTGTATTCTATCTGGTAGAGGACCGAGGATACTTTTCTTTTCCTGAGGCCATGTGGCGTGTGGAATCTTAGTTCCCCAACCAGGGATTGAGCCATGCTCCCTGCACTGGGAATGCAGAGTCTTAGCCACTGGACTGCCGTGAAAGACCCATCACATTTTCATACTTTGAGCAAATCAGCACCCAGACAGCCTTGATTTTTGCCTTGGAGGGGATCACTATTATTATGACTGCTAATAGAAAATGGGCTTCCCCAGTGGCTCAGCGGTAAAGAATCCACCCGCAATGCAGGAGCCTCAGGAAACATGGCTTCAATCCCTGGGTCAGGAAGATCCCCTGGAGAAGGGAGTGGCAACCCATTCCAGTTTTCTTGCCTGGAGAATCCCATGGACAGAGGACCCTGGCAGGCTACAGTCCATCGAGTTGCAAGAAGTCGGACATGACTGAAGCAACTTAGCATACACACACTCACTAGAAAATGACAAGCAACCCAAAGAATTGAACTGATTTTTGATTTTGTGATTTGAACTAAATGTTAAGAAAAGAGAAATAAGTAAACCTACTCTGAAGTCATCTACTATTTGAACGATACTCAAGATATCTATAATCATATGTTATAAACCAACATATGGGTGAAATACCCTCTTCCTGGCTTGGATGTTGATGTGATGCAAATGGAAATGTATAGAAGATGAAAGATGCTTTTTCCTCTGGGTTCCATGGCTATGCCACAGATCTTACCTTATACAGGCAACTAATAATATAGCAGGGCTGTAGGTTTTTCATGTAAAATGTTCTCATAAAATGTGTTTTCTTTTTTCCTACAATACAATTTTTGATTACAGATTGCTTCATCCATAAACTAAACTGTACCCCTAAGGTGAAGTTGTGGATTAATGGCATCAAGTTCACCAAGGGGTTACATTAAACTCAAATGGGTTAAATTAAACTCATGAGGGCTGTTAGAAAGCATGTAAAGGAAAGATGATGATGCCTCTTCCCTTCTCTCTCTGCCCTGTGTCTTCCAGGCCATCTCTCATTTGTCCCCGAGAACTAGTGAATCACAGGCCACGTGATCTCCCTGAAGAACTGTCCTGATAGAGCCACAGCTATCAAAGAATCATGTCCTTAGCTCCTTAGCTGCATCAGCTGAGGACACAGTGACTGCCAACTCTTTTGTCATGGGCTAGAGGTCCGAATGCAGCCCTGGTGACCCTTGCTTTAGAGCTGTCCTAGCTAACTGGTCAACCAAAAGGCCCCAGGAAGCAGGAGGAAAACTGGTGATCATTTTCAAGAGACTTCATCCAAGAAGGATTCAAAGGGGAAATATGAAGGAAGAAAAAGTCCTAACTGTCAGCGTCTTCCTTGAATCACGTTATAAATGAGATCATTCTCTCTCCCTGTTTCTCCCTCACTATCGTTCACACACAACTCGGCTGTCGGGCGCTTGAATGTTATCTTTGGTGTCCTTCTGGTTCTTGTTAATCCCTCTTGCCTGCCTGTAGACATCTATCTCAGATGACTGGGTCTTTATCTTGCCTTCAGCAGACAGCCTGCCAAACCCCTTGTTAAGTCACGGCTGTCTGATGCTTCCTGCCGTATTGGCTCTTTAATAGGGACGTTTGACATTAAAAAGCTTTCAACATGTGAAGAAAAACAATGTGAAAGGTGAAATTTCAGGCCTGACCAGACAGGTAAGAGACCTTATGAAGACAGTGGGCTTCCAATCTCGGAAGCCACCTGGATGTGCGCCCTGCCTTCCTCTGGACCAGCCTGACACAGACACCCTGACACACGTGGCCCCGCTGTGCCTTGAATAAGTGACTTTTCTCTGCAACATGTCACAAGAGATCTCCCCGTTTAATACCACCGTCACAGGAGCCTCACCCACTTACAGAAGCACATCTATCTTATTCGATTCGCAATGTAATAGAAAATAGCAAAACGCACAATTTACTGATAAAGGCTGATTTTAACATTGCAAAAAAAAAGTCTAGAAAATGACTGATGCTTCATAATTCTCAAATATAACTGGACCCGTGAATACGGGAAACAGAGAACATGAGAATGAAGAACAGATCATTTTCAAGAGGAGGAATTATTGGGTTGGCAAAAAGTTCATTCAGGTTTTTCTGTAAGATGGTATAGAAAGACCCAATGAATTTTTGGCCAACCCAATATATATTTTTCCCTCTTTCAATTTAAATGAAAGAACAATTTAAATGAAATAACATTGTTATTTAATGTTTAGGTGTTTCATTCAATTTAAAAGAAATAACATTGTTATTTAATGTTTAGGTGTCTCTATTTCCTGATCTATAAAAGGAAGATAATAATTTTACCTACTCAGAAAGTTTCTATGAAAATTAAAAATGTTAGTGTAGGTGAACAACTTAGAAAAGAACCAAACAGCTCAATAAATGTAAACTCTCATTGCTATTTTTAACCACAATGATTCTTTTCTTTGAACAAGAATAAAGGCCTAAATATGAGAGTAAGACTTCATAGTAATTTAATATTCTAGAAAGAGTTCTCTTTCATATAGCATCCTGAGGCATATTTAAATTATTCTGGCAAGCTGCCTTCTCTACAGATGCTATTTATACACATCTCTTTTTTTTGACAGGTCAAATGCTTCTTTATATACTAATCATCCTATATAGTTGCTTGGCATAAAGTTGAATGGAAAATTATCTCTATTCTTCATTTTTAAAATAAAATTTTGAAAATATGGAAGATATGACATTACATGAACTATTTCCTAGGAAGCTGTTGACAGTGGATCTCAATATATTTTGCCTGGCTTTGTTCTTAAATTGAGTGATTGAGGCTATTGAATAGGTAATTAATGAAGTTCATAAATTAGAATAAAAGGAAAATGCAGAAGAGTATATTGGAAGTCATGTAATTGCATCTTTTTTTTCTTAAGGCATGCACTCAAGGAGCCATCTGAAGGCCTGTTTTTATTCTTCCATTAATAGCCTTTGCTAACAATATTCTTTGTTCTCTTGGGCCCTTATAAACACTGAGCAGGGAACAGCTTTGGTGAGAGCAGCAATTCCACTCCAAATGCTCAAACTGACTTCCCAGGAGACTTTGATGTACCTGAATAGAATATATATACAAATAAATAAGTATATAAATGTATCTTCTTCTTATTATATTATATATATTGTTTGTTGTATTATACTTTACAGATCTGCATTTGTGAATTCACCTACCACTAAAATTTATCTAATGATGATTTGTGGTCATTCTTGGGACAGCCCACATGCACGTTCTGTGATGAGGCTGAAGAGGTCTGTCTCCTAGCTTCAGCTCTCACTGAGATGACCAGAGGGTGGAGGTGGTGGGAGCCACCTGTGTAGGGCAAGAAGTTCTAGCTTTGGAACCTGTGGATGGGATTCGAATTTCCACTCCAGTCCCTTTTGCTGGGCAGCCTCAGGCATGCAGCTTATCACTTCTAAAACCTCATTTTCCCTTTGTTAATAAAAGGAAAATAGGCTTTCCCGATTTAAGTTGTTTATTAAGATTATAATGTACTTGAGATGAACCATAGTCAGCTCTCAGTCATGTTTTTGTTGACTGTATAGAGCTTCTCCATCTTTGGCTGCAAAGGATATGATCAATCTGATTTCAGTATTGACCATCTGGTGATGTCCATGTGTAGAGTCTTCTCTTGTGTTGTTGGAAGAGGATGTTTGCTATGACCAGTGCATTCTCTTGGCAAAACTCTCTTAGCCTTTGCCCTGCTTCATTCAGTACTCCAAGGCCAAATTTGCCTGTTACTCCAGGTGTTTCTTGACTTCCTACTTTAGCATTCCAGTCCCCTATAATGAAAAGGACATCTTTTTTGGGTGTTAGTTCTAATTTCTCCATCTTTGGCTGCAAAGAATATAATCAATCTGATTTCGGTGTTGACCATCTGGTGATGTCCATGTGTAGAGTCTTCTCTTGTGTTGTTGGAAGAGGATGTTTGCTATGACCAGTGCATTCTCTTGGCAAAACTCTCTTAGCCTTTGCCCTGCTTCATTCAGTACTCCAAGGCCAAATTTGCCTGTTACTCCAGGTATCTCTTGACTTCCTACTTTTGCATTCCAGTCCCCTATAATGAAGAGGACATCTTTTTGGGGTGTTAGTTCTAGAAGGTCTTGTAGGTCTTCACAGAAACATTCAACTTCAGCTTCTTCACCATTACTGGTTGTGGCATAGACTTGGATTACCGTGATATTGAATGGTGTGCCTTGGAAACGAACAGAGATCACTCTGTCGTTTTTGAGACTGCATCAAGTATTGCATTTTGAACTCTTGGCTATGATGGGCTTGATGGCTACTCCATTTCTTCTAAGGGATTCTTGTCCACAGTAGTAGATATAATGGTCATCTGAGTTAAATTTGTCTGTTCCTGTCCATTTTAGTTCGCTGATTCTTAAAATGTCAATTTTCACTCTTGCCATCTCCTGTTGGACCACTTCCAATTTGCCTTGATTCATGCACCTAACATTCCAGGTTCCTATGCAATATTGGTCTTTACAGCATTGGACTTTACTTCCATCACCCATCACATCTCAACTGGGTGGTGTTTTTGCTTTGGCTCCATCTCTTCATCCTTTCTGGTGTTATTTCTCCACTCTTCTCCAGTAACATGTTGGGCACCTACCAACCTGGGGAGTTCATCTTTCAATATCATACCTTTTTGTCTTTTCATACTGTTCATGGGGTTCTCAAGGCAAGAGTACTGAAGTGGTTTGCCATTCCCTTCTCCAGTGGACCACATTCTGTCAGACCTCTTCACCATGACCCATCCATCTTGGGTGGCCCTACCTAGCCTGGCTCATAGATTCATTGAGCTAGACAAGGCTGTGGTCCACGTGGTCAGATTGGTTAGTTTTCTGTGATTGTGATTTTCATTCTGTCTGCCCTCTGATGGATAAGGATAAGAAGCTTATGGAAGCTTCCTGATGGGAAAGACTGACTGAGGGGGAAACTGGGTCTTGTTCTGATGGGTGGGGTGATTTCAGTAAATCTTTAATCCAATTTTCTGTTGATGGGCGGGCTGTGTTCCCTCCCTGTTGCTTGCTGCTGCTACTGCTAAGTCACTTCAGTCCTGTCTGACTCTTAGCTGCCCCATGGACTGAAGCCCACCAGGCTCCTCCGTCCATGGGATTTTCTAGGCAAGAGTACCGGAGTGGGGTGATATTGCCTTCTCCCCCTGTTGCTTGACCTGAGGCCAAACTATGGTGGAGGCAGTGAAGATAAAGGTGACCTCCTTCGGAAGGTCCGGTGCACGCACTGCAGCACTCAGTGCCCCCGCCCCTGCAGCAGGCCACCAGCGACCCACGCCTCCGCCAGAGACTCCTGGACACTCACAGGCATGTCTGGGTCAGTTTCTTGTGGGGTCACTGCTCCTTTCTCCTGGGTCCTGGTGTGCATAAGGTTCTGTTTGTGCCCTCCAAGAGTCTGTTTCCCTAATCCCATGTAAGTTCTGGTGGTTCTTTGGTGGGGTTAATGGAGACCTCCTCCAAGAGGGCTTATGCCATACCCAGGTCTCTGCACCAGAGGCCCGGCAGCAGGCCGCTGCTGACCTGTACCTCCACAGGGGACACTCAGATACAGTTCTGGCTCAGTCTCTGTGGGTTGGCCGTGTGTTTCATGCCCTTCCCAGGTATGAGCAGCTTAGAGACCAGGTGCTTTTGGCGAGTGCACTGTCCCAGGAGGGTAGTGCATCTTAATCACCTCCCTGGTCCCAGCTGCTCAGTTTCCTGGGTGCACAGCAAGAGCACTGTCTCAGGTGTGCCGTGTGTCTCCTCTGGGGAGCTGATCTCAGGCTGCGACCCTCCTGGAGGATGGCAACCATCCAGGATCTCAGGAAGACTTGGTTAGTAGCTGGAAGCCTGCTCACAGTTTGGTGGAAGATGCCGTCTCTTAGGCTGAGACTGCAGCAGCTCTTGCGTTCCAGCTCCGGCTGTCGCAAGCCTGCCTCCCTGCCTCTGGGAGGAGAGGGGCTGGTCTGCAGCCTGCCAGCTGTCTTTTGGTGCTCGCTCAATCCTTTGTTCTGTGAGCAGGCCAAGCTGTGTGTTAAATTGTTACATTAGAGCCTTTCACGGGAAAGTTCTCTTTTCCACAGTTGCAGCTAGGCGTGTATTCTGTTTTGTTTTGTTTTGTTTTTAATCCCGATTATGTTGCCTTCTGAGATTCCAAAACTCCCAACAGACCCGCCTGTGAGAGAGTTTCCTACTGTGTGGAAACTTCTCCTTCATGACTGCCTCCCCAGGACCGGTCTCCATCCCTAACTCTTTTGTCTCTCTTTCTTTTGTCTCTCTTTTTGTCTTTTATATTTTGTCCTACCTCCTTTTGAAAAGAATGGGCTGCTTTTCTGGTGCCTGGTGTCCTCTGCCAGTGTTTGGAAGTTGTTTTGTGGAAGTTGCTCAGCATTCAACTGATCTTTTGATGAACTTGTGGGGGAGAAAGTGGTCTCCCCATCCTGTTCCTCTACCATCTTGGCATCTAATTGGACTGCAAGGAGAGCCAACCAGTCCATCCTACAGGAAATCAGTCCTGAATATTCATTGGAAGGACTGATGTTGAAGCTGAAACTCCAATACTTCGGCCACCTGATGCGAAGAACTGACTCACTGGAAAAGACCCTGATGCTGGGAAAGATTGAAGGCGGGAGGAGAAGGGGACAACAGAGGATGAGATGGTTGGATGGCATCACCAACTCAATGGACATGAGCTTGAGCAAGCTCCGGGAGTTGGTGATGGACAGGGAAGTCTGGTGTGCTGCAGTCCGTGAGGCCGCAAAGAGTCGGATACGACTGAGCGACTGAACTGAACTGAAATACTTGACACATATATATATATATATACACACACACACACATATATACTTGACACATATATATATATATATACACACACACACATATATATACAGATAAGATGATAGGTGTTGTGATTCTATGATTTATAAGAAATACATATTTTATCTCCACCCCTGTTTCTGGCACAGAGCTTCTAAAACACAGGGAATTCCCAAAGTGAGGGCAGAGAGGTGTCTTGTTATGTTAATGAGGGGGGTGGCTGCCAGGAGAACTAACCATGTGATTAAAGGGTTAAAACTTTCAAGCCCATCCTTCCTTCTGATATCTGGCTGGAGGTTGAATCTATCACCAACGGCCGATGGTGTAATCAATCATG
Organism: Cephalophus harveyi; assembly: GCA_006410635.1. NCBI lineage: Eukaryota > Metazoa > Chordata > Mammalia > Artiodactyla > Bovidae > Cephalophus > Cephalophus harveyi. The sequence continues at coordinate 108,363 of SJYT01036367.1, read as the reverse complement.
CTGATGTATGACGAAACCTCCATAGATACCCAAAGGACTGGGTTTGGAGAGCTTCTAGGTCCGTGTCCAGGTGATGCCCTGTGGGACCCTATGGGGTTCCTGCACACGAAAGCCTTTCTGTGTACTCCATTCCTTGATTACAGGAAACAGGCTTCACTCAGCCTTCATGATCTTCCCTAAGTTCCAAAGGGCAAGTTCAAATATTTGCTAGTTAGGAAAGCAAAGGGGTTTGAGACAAGGAAGAAACAGTCAAAATAAAGAACAGTGGCCAGGCTTAGGGCAGGGTCCTGAATCCCCCTTAAGGGATATACAGAACAGTATCTTTGAGCTGTTTTGCAGATACTCCCACCCTCAAATCAGGTGGGAGAAATCAATGGTGTGCTACACACAAGCACACAGAACCCAGTCAGGTTGGAACCAGCAGGTTGATGATGCTGACTCCCACTTACTCCACCAGTCAGAAGAATGTCCATGAGCTGGCCACACTGTCTTTGAACCATCACCATAAAACTCCTCACTACTTTCTCCAAGTGAGGACACAGTTTCGAGGACATTAGCCCACTGTGGCCCTCTTTGCCTGGCAAAGCAACAAAGTGATTCTTTTCTACTTCACCTAAAACTCTGCCTCTTTTTAAATATAGCAGTGTGTACATGACCTTCCCACACTGCTATATTTAAAATGGATAAGCAACAAAAACATCTTGTATCACACATGGAACTCTGCTCAATGTTATGTCGCAGCCTGGATGGGAGGGGGCTGTTGGGGGGAGAATGGATACATGGATATGTATGGCTGAGTCCCTTCACTGTTCACCTGAAGCTATCACAGCATTGATAATTAGATCAAGGAACAAGATCCCACATGGTGCAACTGAGACTTTGTGCAGCCAAATGAATAAAATCTGAAAGAAAAAAAAATAACCTCTGCCTCTGAGATTTAATTTGGTTTTGGGTACAGAAGTCAGATTTGACTTCAGGAGTGCCTGGAGATGGCATGAAAGACTGTATCCCTTCCTGCATTCATCTCTTCCATCTGGCTATTCCTGAGTTATATCTGTTTACAATAGCCTGGTAATCTAGTGAGCGAAAGGTNTTTGGTTTTGGGTACAGAAGTCAGATTTGACTTCAGGAGTGCCTGGAGATGGCATGAAAGACTGTATCCCTTCCTGCATTCATCTCTTCCATCTGGCTATTCCTGAGTTATATCTGTTTACAATAGCCTGGTAATCTAGTGAGCGAAAGGTTTCTCTGAGTTGTGAGAGCTGCTCTAGTGAATTAATCAAACCCAAGGAGGGGGTCATTGGAACCTCCAATCCATAGCCAGTTGGTCAGAAGCACAGGTATAGATGACAACCTGACCTTGTGGCTGGCATCTGAATTTGGGGGTGGGGGAGGGCAGTAAGGATGGACTGGACCCATGGGATCTGATACTGTCTCTGGGTGGATGGTGTCAGAATCTAGTTGAATTTTAGGACACCCACCTGGCATCCCAAGGGCTGCTTGCTGGTGTGGGAAACACCCTGCCAGTGTTGGCACTGGTACCAGAACCTATTTAAATATCCATATTTCCCCTGGGAGCAATGGTTCAGTACTAGCTAATTCAGTTTTGGGGTGGGGGATTTATAGAATAACTACCTTGAATAAAGGTTAACCACATATACACACAAGGGGAGTGGCTGAGACAATGTGAGGACCTGTGGGCCACGGGGGTGACTTTGGCTCTTAATTACATGATGGGAGCCACTGGACTGGAGGTCAACAGGACTGACTGCTATTTTGAGAGTTGTCTACAGGCAACACAAGAACAGAAGCAGGGAGACGATGGAGAGATCAATTACAATGATCCAGAGAGATGATATGGGGAGGGTGGTGGGAGGGGGGTTCAGGGTTGGGAACTCATGTACACCTGTGGTGGATTCATGTCAATGTATGGCAAAATCAATACAGTATTGTAAAGTAAAAAAAAGAAAATTTAAATTAAAAAAAAAAAAAAAAGAAAATGTAGAGACCTGGAGCAGGGTGTGTGTGTGTGTGTGTGTTAGTCGCTCAGTCGTGCCCGACTCTTTGCGACCTCATGGACTGCAATCCACCAGGTTCCTTGTCCATGAGATTTTCCAGGCAAGGATACTGGAGTGGGTGGCCCAGATTTCATAAAATGCCCAAAATGAGCTTAAAATGTGCCATTCTCCTCCTAAAAGATCAAGAGCAAGAGAGCTTTAACCATGCGATGTCTCCATCTGACTGCTCCTCCACAGCGCTTTGCATCATCTCCCAGGGGCACAGGCTAAGCCTTCAGAGTCATCCTCCGAGCCCTTCCAGCCCCATCCAGCTCTCTGGCACATTGGGTTGGCTCTGTCTCCAAAACGGATCCAGAACATAATCTGACATTTAAAAAATTCTTTTGATTGTGGTAAAATACACATAACATAAACTTTGCCATCATAACCATTTTTAAGTGGACAGTCCAGTGGCATTAAGTAGAGTCAGCCCCCTACATGTGAACGAGGTCCATTCTGAGAGTGCTTTTGTAAGTCCAATTTGTTCCTGAGTCCAACATAGTCAGCCTAGATACTCAACTAACAATCTGCTATATACACTGCACTGTCGTAGATTTTTTAGTACTTTTCACCCAGATAATACATAAAAGACAAACAAAGAACAAAGAAAACAAACTTCTAATCTTACAGTAAGTACCCTGAAAAGCACCATAGTGCAGGGCAACAGCTGGCGCGCAGGGGCTGGCATAGAGTGAAGGGGCAAGAAGAGTTAAGTTACTGACCAGAGGAGGGAGAGGAGGTGAGAGACGGCTGAGCTGAAGGATCGTCAGCAATAGGAGAGGCAGGGCACACTGGAATTTCACTCATGCCTGACACTGATGGAACACACGTTCCCATCTTTAAAAGTTCAAAACTCGAAGGTTCCTACGTAGGGCACTTACTGTTCATTCATACCATTCTGCCGCCATCGCTGCAAGCAATCCTCAGAGCACTTCCCACCTCCCCAAACCGAAACTCTGTCCCCAGGCGACAACATTTCTTTCCTCTCTCCCCGCCGATAACCACCATCTACTTTGTGTCTATAAATATGACTATTCTAGGCACCTCATATGTGTGGAATCATCCAGGATTTTGTCCCTTTGTGTCCAGTTTATGCCTTCAAGATTCACCCAAGTGGTAGCATTTGTCTGAACATCCTGTGTTTTGAAGGCTGCACAATATTCCATTGTACGAATACGCTACACTTTGTTTGCCTGTTCATCCATGGACATGTTGATTTCACCTTTTGCCTATTGGAAATACTGTTGCCATGAGCCTGGTGTACACATACATGTCTGTCTGAGTCCTTGCTTTGAATTCTTTTGTGTACATACCTTAAAGTGGACTTTCTGGATAAAACAGACCCAGAAACCATCCCTGAAACCGCAGCTGCTATCACCCTAGTCTAAGCCCCCATAACTTTCTTATGTGGATGATACCAGTTGATACCCTCAGGCTTCTGTTCCCCTTCCCTCTGTCTAGACCGTTCTCCATGCAGCGGTCAGAAGGATGCTGTTCACATTTCAGTCGAATGGCCCCCTTCGCACTCCGATGAAAAGCCATCCCGGCGGCAGCACACTCTCACCTTGGCTGGACCCCCCCCATTGGCTCTGCCTCACCCCCCACCCCCACCCCCCAACTCCCACTGCTTCCTGCCTTGCACACCCCTGCCTCGGGGACCCGCCCTGGTCACTCTCTGTCTCTTATACACATCTTACTAATCATCCTATATAGTTGCTTGGCATAAAGTTGAATGGAAAATTATCTCTATTCTTCATTTTTAAAATAAAATTTTGAAAATATGGAAGATATGACATTACATGAACTATTTCCTAGGAAGCTGTTGACAGTGGATCTCAATATATTTTGCCTGGCTTTGTTCTTAAATTGAGTGATTGAGGCTATTGAATAGGTAATTAATGAAGTTCATAAATTAGAATAAAAGGAAAATGCAGAAGAGTATATTGGAAGTCATGTAATTGCATCTTTTTTTTCTTAAGGCATGCACTCAAGGAGCCATCTGAAGGCCTGTTTTTATTCTTCCATTAATAGCCTTTGCTAACAATATTCTTTGTTCTCTTGGGCCCTTATAAACACTGAGCAGGGAACAGCTTTGGTGAGAGCAGCAATTCCACTCCAAATGCTCAAACTGACTTCCCAGGAGACTTTGATGTACCTGAATAGAATATATATACAAATAAATAAGTATATAAATGTATCTTCTTCTTATTATATTATATATATTGTTTGTTGTATTATACTTTACAGATCTGCATTTGTGAATTCACCTACCACTAAAATTTATCTAATGATGATTTGTGGTCATTCTTGGGACAGCCCACATGCACGTTCTGTGATGAGGCTGAAGAGGTCTGTCTCCTAGCTTCAGCTCTCACTGAGATGACCAGAGGGTGGAGGTGGTGGGAGCCACCTGTGTAGGGCAAGAAGTTCTAGCTTTGGAACCTGTGGATGGGATTCGAATTTCCACTCCAGTCCCTTTTGCTGGGCAGCCTCAGGCATGCAGCTTATCACTTCTAAAACCTCATTTTCCCTTTGTTAATAAAAGGAAAATAGGCTTTCCCGATTTAAGTTGTTTATTAAGATTATAATGTACTTGAGATGAACCATAGTCAGCTCTCAGTCATGTTTTTGTTGACTGTATAGAGCTTCTCCATCTTTGGCTGCAAAGGATATGATCAATCTGATTTCAGTATTGACCATCTGGTGATGTCCATGTGTAGAGTCTTCTCTTGTGTTGTTGGAAGAGGATGTTTGCTATGACCAGTGCATTCTCTTGGCAAAACTCTCTTAGCCTTTGCCCTGCTTCATTCAGTACTCCAAGGCCAAATTTGCCTGTTACTCCAGGTGTTTCTTGACTTCCTACTTTAGCATTCCAGTCCCCTATAATGAAAAGGACATCTTTTTTGGGTGTTAGTTCTAATTCCTTTAGGATGGACTGGTTGGATCTCCTTGCAGTCCAAGGGACTCTCAAGAGTCTTTTGCAACACAGTTCAAAAGCATCAGTTCTTCAGTGCTCAGCCATCTTTATGGTCCAACTCTCACATTCATACATGACTATTGGAAAAATCATAGCTTTGCCTATATGGAACTTTGTTGGCAAAATAATGTCTATGTTTTAAATATGCTGTCTAGGTGATTATGTATAGGAAAATAAATGGAATACTAGGCCTACAATCCACTGAGATGAAATCCCATCAGCTATAAAATATTGCTTTGATAGTTCAACCAAAAGTTTCCGTGATTAACCATCACCAGGCTTGTGAATTGCTACACGCTTTTTTTCTGATCAACCAATACAAATGACTTACTCTGTAGTTAACAGTCACAATCTGGTGGGAAAATTTGACCAAACAATTGTTAATTCAATAAGGTAAGTAGACATAGGCAAGTCAATCAAAAGGTTTAAATTTAAGATTTTATGAAATCTTCGAAATATCTGACATTGATCTTGACTCCAAGACAAACTGCAGATTCATTCACTGCAATTTATTTCATCCTTTTTCCTCTTCTTTTTCCCCCATTGCACTTTAATTTTCTAACACTCTGGCCTCTTCTATTACTTAGTTATAGCCCCAAAGAACAGGAAATATCTGATTCATTTATGAATCTATTCCAGCCTAGGGCCTGGCAAATAGTAGGTATTTAGTTGAAGTCTATTAATTACGGTTAATCATTGGACTCTGCCAAATAGACACATACATAAACATACATACAAAATACAGACACATAAATGCATACACATAAACATGCATAAATACACATGCTTACACATATGCAGGCTTTCCTGCTGGCTCAGTGGTGAAGAATCTGCCTGCCAAGCAGGAGACACGGGTTTGATTCCTGGGTCAGGAAGATCCCCTGGAGGAGGGCATGGCAACCCACTCCAGTATTCTTTCCTGGGAAACCCCACGGACAGAGGAGCCTGGCGGCTACAGTCTATGGGGTCGCAAAAAGAGTCAGACACGACTAAGCGACTAAACAGCAGCAATGCACACACACACATGTAGGTTCAGTGTCTCTCCACTGATTTTGAGGAAGTTGAAAGAGTTCAATTTCCGAGGTAAATTTCACCAAAGAAGGACTTCCCTAACACAGCAGGTCTTCTCCATTAAAAGACCTAAGCTGCCCTTCCCTTTGGTGAAACGGGTACACCTCATCTGACAACGTATCCTCTTAGGGAACCATCAGCTCGTTTTGAAACCAAGAGTTGGCATCTGCAAAGCCCCATGTTAGTGTGCAGCTGTGTGGTTCCTGGCCCTGGTTTCTTCTCCCAGGATTGTGCACCAGGCAGGTGGGAGGGTGGGGTGAAGACAGCTGGAAGGAGGCTGGCTGAGGCCGATGCTGCCTTGAGCATGCTCTGTATGAGGAGGAGCGAAGGGAGACTGGTGGGTTTCCCATCACTGAGCCCAGCTGAGTCCTCCGTTCCCGGCAATAATCTCTTTTTCTGCCTGGTCTCCCTCCCCTTGCACAGTGCCCAAGTTACCCTTAGGATTCCTTGGACAGTGATGGCCTCCCCTGTTCACGCAGAGCTTGCAAATATTCTTGGTCTATTCAAACGAGCATCATCTTTTTGGGTGTTTTCATCTCCCTGTTTAAACTAAAAGCTGCTTTGAAGCTACAGTGACATCTCAAGATAGCCATGCTTTCACCTCCCTCAAGACCTGCAGAGCGCTCTGCTCACAGGGCTGCTTACAGAATAGGCATGCAATCAAACAGCCACTTATGCAGGAGGGGCCGGGGTGTTGGAAGGGAGGAGTCAGGTGATGGATAAAGCTCTTTTCTTGCTTTCTTTCCATACTCCGGACATCTGTCATTCCCCCTAGTATGTAAGTCAACAGATAATAATAGTACAGTCTCCTCCACATTCAGATATGCTATTTTTCTGACCTCCTTTCTGGCCTGAGCCACGCAAACTCCTATCTCTAAGTTCTTCCAAGATAAAAATGGACCAATAGAAGCATTTCTACACCTTTCAGTATAGGATGCTGGAGGGCGCTGCCTGAGTCCCAGCCCACAGACACTGCCTCCTCCATCAGAGTAGACCCAGCTGCCCTTAACAACAGAAAAATACACACACATACACACACACACACACACACACGCATAGGTCCCAACTTCCCCTGGACATTCCCTAACGCCCTTGCCACCCTCAAGCAAGAGGCTATTCTAATCCTGGGGACTGGGCATCTGAAGGGCTCCCAACCTCCAGGCTGTGTAACTTCATCTTGCCCCACGTCTGGGAGACTGGACTCTCGACTGGGTCATGATGCCCGAGTCCTCGTCCTGGAGAAGCCCTGTTTCCTCAGTCAGTCCCCCTGCCCTGAAGCCCATTCCCCTTCCAGCTGTCCAGAGAAAAGCCGTTCGATCCTTCCCATCAGTTCCAGAACTCCAATGGGGTGGAAGTAACTTTTGTCCCTCTAGCCAAGCAGGTTTGGAAAAAAGTAGTTTCAATCTATAGCTGAGCATGCTAATGTCAAGTACATAGCACAGACAGGCAAGGGGAGGACCTCCGGCCCTCAGCTTGAAAATGGCTCTCACTAACAACAACCCTGAGTGCTTGAACATTTGCAGTTGTTGAAGGAAATAATTTAAAGGATTCTAAAGTAGGGGGGTGTGAGAGGGAGGCTCAAGAGGAAGGGGATATATGTATACACATGACCGATTCACGTGATTGTACGGCAGAAACCAACAGAACACTGCAAAGCAGTTAGCCTCCAGTTAAAAATAAAAAAATTATTTAAAGGATTCAAATAAAACTGAAAGGCTTTATTTATCTGATGTGCCATTAGGGAGCCCCCAAAACCAGGCGACCCAGGGTTGAAATAGAGTCAGTGTCACAGGGCACGGGAAAACTGAGTTTGGGTCCCTATGGTTTGGACAGAGGCAACCTTTTTCCACTTGAACCAAAACTTGCAGCCCGGATATTAACAACCATTAGCATAGGATTTTCCTAGAAGGGTTTTAGCAAGGCTTATGGTTGATCAGGCCTTCAAAGTGCCTAGGACGGGGAGATAAAGAGCAGAAAAGTAAGGAAGCGGGCAAAGGTGAGGACTGGGGTCTCTGAGGTCTGTTTTATTCCACTTATGTGGTCAGTCCTTCTCAAAATATCTATGATGAAGAACCAGAATTTTTTGTTCTTATTGACTTTGAATTTTCACTATGTTGCAGAGCCACACTTCTGTGAAATCCAATAAAAATTAAATTAGTAGGAAAATAAAATGAAAACAAAGGCACGTAAAACACCAGCCCAGAGTTATATTATCAGATTCAGCACACTTAAAATGACTCTATATAGTTCTAGGGGGGACGTTTGCTCTCAATTTCTATGCTTATCTCATTGTAGACCAGTAAAACCCAGTTCTCGGGCCAGCACGGGTCTATGAACTAATTTTTGAGCAGGACTGTTTTGATTAAGTGGAGTTTCTTCATTGCCCGTCAATCACAAAGCCCCGTCTGCTCATGGGGACACCCCCCAGCTTGACGGCGGGCACCCCTGTGACTGCCTGGCTCTTTCCTGCAGACCACTGCCCAAGCGTGGTTCCCATGTTGCTGTCTTCAGCGAGAATTTATTCCCCAAACCCACAGTCAGATTTTAACACAGGCCAATCTGATCACCTACCAGCCCCTGGAATGTGACCAAACCACAGAGACACCTCTCTGTGACAAGGCTGCATGTTTAATTCTGGATACGTCTCAGTTTCCTTCTCACCTTCCCTCATTCTCTCAATTCCTTGATGGATAACTGATTCAACATCTTTTGTTCTGTAATCCCTTCAAACTTCTTTGCTTTTGACAGCTTTGGACCATGGTTTTGCCCAAGTTTCATGTCCTTTCTGTCCCCCCAGCTCCCTTTGAGAAGACATTGTAGGTTCCAGGTGAACCTACAGAGTTCCAATTCAGGGGATTCAGGTCTGCAGTGTTGACGACCAAATCCAAGTCCTAGTCCCTGTCCTCTGTCCCATCTTCATCAGCAAAGGTATGCCAGCATCTCCAGCTTTACAGTTATTAGATTTATTAATTAGATGAATTAATGCATCGCAATCTGAACAGATTCCAACCAGTGAATTCTATGCAGTATTTTTTAAGGAAGTTTTTTAAAAGTATCTTCTAATAAAGTCAAGCCTTGAAAACAAACAAAACTGCAAAGAGTCCAAAAATAAATCCCCACTCATTATTGAATCCAGAGCCTGGAGATCTTCTGTTGTATACAATAAACCCAGAAAATTCACAGCTTATTTACAGAGGCACACACACAACCGAATGTAAAGAGTACCCAAAATACTGTTCACCTGTACAAAGACCACCCGGGTGTCTACTTATCTTTTATCTTGGATCAAACAGGCAAACCTCTGTGAGTGCATCATGCCTTAGGTAGACATAATGGTACAAAGCAAAAATGGATTGTGTGAGGCAGCCGTGCAGGGTTGGAATTCATCTCATGAGGAGATACCCAAAGAAAATCACACACAAAAACAGCCTAATCAAGTGGATGATCCACCAAATCATACACATTTTTTTTCAATGCATCTGTCTGGAAAGCCTGATTGCCAGTTGAACCACTTAAGGGAAAATGACTCGTCTGCTTCATGTGGATAAAAGCAGGAACCATTGCTTTCATAAGTGACATGAATACAACTTAATTCTGTTATCTTTTCTGCTTGGTAAAAGTGACTGGATTTCACACAGAAATAAAAATTTGATGTTTGTATATTTGCCACGTTTTCCTGAGAGTGTAATAAGAAAGAGATGGTGCCTCATGCATTTCCAATCTTTGGATGCGCCTTGGTTTCAATTGTGCACACTGTATAAACAGCAGAAGGGAGACAGAAGATGGGACAATAACAAAAGGAGGGTTTGTGTGAAACCCAAGCTGGTTCTAGACTAGATTTTCTTCTATTTTCAAATTAAGTAATCAGATTTCCTTGGCAGCCAGTCTCAGCTTATGTGTATGACAGCTGTTATGGAAATTCCTCTTCACCACCATGTAAATATACAATTATCATTTTCAAAAAGATCCAAGGTAGCATCTGCCCTTTGAGTTCTAAGAACAAGTAGCCTGTACTTAATTGAGAAGTTCCTTTGGCAAATGCAAAAGTTGTGAAATTTTTTGCTATAGAGTCACTTAAAAGTAGTTTTAATGGACCATGTAATAGCTTATTCCACTTCGCCCTTTTATTTTAGCATAAAAGCATAAATATTCCACTCGAATGCAGAAAATCTATTCAAAGCAAAAATACTGGCCCAGCATGTCAGCTACAGCACTTTTTGGGTTGTGGTCCATTTCAAGGACGACGGGTCATCATTCATCCCTTCTGCCTAGAACTTGCACGTATCATCTGTGGGACATATCGCTGAAATTTACACTTCAACTTAATGTCTGCTGCATGTAATCACATCGAGAAAACCATTATTCTGTCCTACAAAAAATCAATGTAGGATTTCCTTCTGGAAGAAAATGTAGGCTGTTCATATTCTGAGCATTAGTAAGGGAGACCAGTAAAGATGAAAAGTTAAAGTCTCCAATGTTCAAACAGTTTCTCAAGAGAGGTTAAAAATAAAATTTTACTATCATCTATTTTAGTTTTACAGACAAGTAGCTTAAGTGCCGCAGTAAACTGGGGAAGTAGGATCTGGAAGTCTCCTGTAATCTGGAGAGCTGACTTTTCAGCAAGCGTTTTTACTGCCAGACCTGCACTGTCACGGTTGAAAGGCAGAGAGAGTCCAGCGGAGGGCAAATCCTGGGGGCTTCGGGCTTCACTTTGAGCCCCAGGCCTTACTGTCGTGAGACACTGAGGCTCAGTCTTCAGCTTTGCAAGAATAAAGATCATTTCATACAGTCTGGAGGTGGGGGATTATTGTGAAGGAATGAAGAAGGAGACACATGGAAAATACCCAGCACAGTTCATGGTATTCAACAGAGAGTCTGTCATTGCTCATTCCTAGTCTCTCTTCTCTCTCTCATGAATCTATTATGATAAATAATGACCACAAGGGCTCTGGGGCAAGACTGCAAACCCGAAGACTCACTGTGTGTCTACACAGATACAGAAGATGTGATTTGTTACTGCTTTTTTTTAGTTGGTAAGTCGTGTCCAACCCCTTAGCAATCCCATGGACTTTAGCCTGCCAGGATCCTCTGTCCCTGGGATTTCCCAGGCAAGAATACTGGAGTAGGTTGCCATTTCCTTCTCCAGGGGATCTTCTGGACCCAGGGGTCTAACCCATGTCTCCTGCTTGGAGCTCTGTTTCCTACGGAATCTAGGACTGAGAAAATTTCTGAAAAAAAGTTTTGCACAACTTTAAATAAAAGACTTTCTTCAATAAGATAAGAAATCTTAGCTTATTTTCCTTTTTTGGCATCGGGTATTAAAGGAAAAGAAAAATTAATATTTATAGTTTAAGCGTCTGTTGGGGGAAAGCTACATTCATTTTACAAAGTTTGACTTTAGGTTTTCTAACAGCTGGAATGGAGAAGGAAGCAGAATAGGTTTCATAAGTCAATAACAATTGGAAGTAAATTTATCAAGAAAAAAATATCTCAACTCTTACTAGACCCCCTGCTTTGGGAGGAATTTGTCATGATGCTCCTTATGTAAGAGTCATAAGGTAACGTCATGAATCGCATCCTTTATATTTTTTTACACTGAAAAAATATACAGAATACTCCCGATGTGGAATTTTCTTACACTAAAATTCAGGGGAAAGCAATAGCAAGATTTTAGGACAGTAGTTATAAAATACTGATCTACACAAGAAGCTTCTTTAAAATACACATTTCAAGGTTTCATTGATGACTCAGAATTCCCAGGACTAGAGTCAGGCCCCAGATATGTTATTTTGGAAAGGATGTAGTAATTACCCACCAAAGGCTGAATACTGGCCCTTTCCAGTGGTTCACTTAAATGTTGTCTAGAAAAATGGTCCAACTTTGGCATCTTCTAAGAATACACTCTAAATGTCATCCTAAATGAGGAGATCACTACACAGAAAGACACCATCACTGAGATTTGAGGAATTACAAAATGAGCATAAAACTAAAATAAAATGGCAAATTATGGTTCAAGAAATATGATGAATATTCTCTGAGCAAATAACTGTGTCACAGCCTCGGTAGTTACAATGCCTTATCTAAGCATATAGCATGGGACAGGCAATATGGGATCCCGAAAAGCAGAGGTGGGGGCCCCACCATCGATAAACTTACAGCACAATTCAGAGGAAGGATCACACAGCAAAAGGTTATGTCAATCAGGGTGAGTCAATGTACCATGAATTATGTCCACAGATGCAAACTGTCTACCGAATATGCTAGCCACTGAGGACCTCCAATACCAGCCTAATGTTTAGTCTTTTCTAAAAGAAAGCCTTTGCCAGATAGCTCTGCTGCAGACAAATTGATTGAAATTAAAAATAAAACTAATAAGGAACTTCCTTGGTGGTCCTGTGGTTAAGATTTCGCCTTGCAGTGCAGGGGATGTGGGCTTGATCCCTGGTCAGAGAACAAAGATCCATATTCTGAGGGATCTTTGTGGTGTGTGTGTGTGTGTGTGTGTCCCTGGCACAGTACTGAACCAGTGCGCTGTGGAGCAACTGCGCCTGCGCACCACAGCTAGAGCTTCTGTGCACCGCGTCGAAAGCTCCTACATGACGACATGATGCAACAAAGATCCTACAAGCCAAAACCAAGACCCAACACAGCCAAATAAACAAATACAAGTAATTTTTTAAAATTCCAAATAAAAAATAAGGCACGTGGCACAGATCAGACCACTAGAACTTTCTCTGAAATTCCACCCCACTCCCTACCTTTATAAAGCATGACTTAAACAGCCTGACTGGTCAGAGTTGAATCACCATAGTTTTCTATATATTTAACCTCCAAGCCCTAGGTTTGTGCTATCTGGGTGTGTGGCAACAAGCTGACCCACCACTGGGAACAGTACCAATTTAATATGATTTTTCAAATTCAATATTTAGAGGTATTTTTAATCAGTCCACATATAACGAAGATAAAACATCCTTCATCCTGGGGTATCCAGAACAAAGGCAACGTGAGGCAGTGTGCTCATTTGTAACAGAGTCCCTCTGGACTTACTGGTATTTATCTTCTACATCATTGCTCTAAGAGGCTAAACCCTCACAAACAATTCTGTCAGCAGGTCTGGGGAAACACACACACACACACACACATAAATAATACTTCCCGACACCAAGTATATTTCATAGTGTCTAACAGATGCTCCAGATTTTAAAAATGTAACCATGGTTTAAATATCTTTCGAGGCGGATGCAGTCTCTGTGGAAAGAAGAACGGATACTCGGGAGTGCAAGGATTTCAACTGTCTTTTGAGACTTGTGAGTAAGCTTTCTCTAGCTGTGGCAAGTAGGGGCCACTCTCTGGTTGTGGTTTGCGGGCTTCTCCTTGTGGTGGCTTCCCTTGTTGTGGAACACAGACCCTAGAGCACATGGGCTCCAGTAGTTGTGACACATGAGTTTAGTTGCCCTCGGCATGTGGAATTTTCCCGGACCAGGGATGGAACCCCATATGTCCCCTGCATTGACAGCTGGATTCTTAACCACCGAACCACCAGGGAAGTCTGTCTTTCGAGACTTTTAAATTCAAGCTACCAATTCATTTAATGTAAAAACTGAAATTGCTAGATCCTTTTGATTGAGTGCATTCCATTCTTCCTGTGACTAGAAAAATCATATGGCTTTTAGCGGTCAGAGCCACACTAAAGATGGGAGGAGAAGCGAAGTGAAGGTCTGGCTCTCTCAGGCCAAATGTGCACTAGCCTGGAAATCACTGCTCCCGGCCGTGTGCCCTGACTTGGTATTAAGTGGCAACTTAGCTTGGGTTTCTGCAGAAGTGACTTGATTCAGGGAATCAAGTACAAGAATTTTCTTCTGAAGACAATTCCAGGAAACACTATTGAGGAAGGAGAAAAAGAGGTAAGGAAGATGGTTCATGAAGGATTTGTTTTCCAGTAAGTGGGCTCTTAGAAGAAGGATGAACTCCATCGGGTTAAGTGTCTGTCACAGATTAAGGCATGGACCCCACTGTCAATGAGCTCACAGCATCATTCAGAAGAGGCACACCAGCGCCTGGCCCCTCACTGAGGACAGGCTGCTGGGTAAGGGGAGGGCTATTCACTCTCTGATGCCTGGAGCCTGCCATAGAGACAGGAACGTGGACTCTGGTGAGCAGAGAAAGCCCTCAGACAAAGAGATGCTGGTGGCAACAGCCTTAGAGAGTCAAAAAGGACTTGATCTCAAGTGCCCATTCAAATTCTCTGTAGTCAAGAAGATGGCAGAGTGGGGGTAAAAGAGAAAAGCTTTAAAAATAACTTTTGAAAAGCCTAAAAAATAATAAAAGCACAACCATTTTGGTCTTCTCCACGTGGGTGGAGCACACTTGGCACCCTGAGGGTTTATTCTGTACTGGGTGGGATGCAGGCTGGGGACAGGAAGAGATGCTCATAGGGCAGACGCTGATGAGCGAGCCGTGAGTCCAGATGGGGAGCACGGGAGAGGCAGTGAGAAGGGAGGCAGACATAGAATGCTCTGCTCAGTCCCTGGGGTAACCGAAGGGAAGACAGTGCAGTCTGCAAGGCGGGGACCAGGAGGTGGGCACCAGAGAGACGCAGGGCCAGGGGGCAGAACGTCTCATGAAAAGTCCTGGCCGGACGAGAGTTCTATCTGGCTCATCTCTGAACATCAGCTCTGCACTGCTGACGGGTCGAGCAGAGCACGGGAGGTGAATCGGGCAACTCTCCACTGCACGAGTGAAGAAACAGGCCCTGGGCAGAGGACAGAGGGGTCACGGTACACCATGCCCACCACAAACAGACCGAGTGCCTGCCTTTCATTATGGATCCATGATGTCCTTCTCATACTTGCAGCTCAGCCCATTACCCACGGCCCGAGACACTGCAGTCTAGCTTCTCACACAGGGAAATCACTTACTCACATGGAAAACACACAGTGGAAACACAACAGGCCATCCGCCAAATATAATACCAGCATTTGAAAGCTCTTCATCACAAAACAGGAATCTAGACTGTTCCACTAGCCCTAGAGAGTTCTGAGAGATCCCAGTTCAGTCGCTCAGTCATGTCCGACTCTTTGCGACCCCGTGAATCGCAGCACGCCAGGCCTCCCTGTTCATCACCAACTCCCGGAGTTCACTCAGACTCACGTCCATCGAGTCCGTGATGCCATCCAGCCATCTCATCCTCGGTTGTCCCCTTCTCCTCCTGCCCTCAATCCCTCCCAGCATCAGTGTCTTTTCCAATGAGTCAACCCTTCGCATGAGGTGGCCAAAGTACTGGAGTTTCAGCTTTAGCATCATTCCTTCCAAAGAAATCCCAGGGTTGATCTCCTTCAGAATGGACTGGTTGGATCTCTTTGCAGTCCAAGGGACTCTCAAGAGTCTTCTCCAACACCACAGTTCAAAAGCATCAATTCTTCGGCGATCAGCCTTCTTCACAGTCCAACTCTCACATCCATACATGACCACAGGAAAAACCATAGCCTTGACTAGATGGACCTTAGTCGGCAAAGTAATGTCTCTGCTTTTGAAAATGCTATCTAGGTTGGACATAACTTTTCTTCCAAGGAGTAAGTGTCTTCTAATTTCATGGCTGCAGTCACCATCAGCAGTGATTTTGGAGCCCAAAAAAATAAAGTCTGGCACTGTTTCCACTGTTTCCCCATCTATTTCCCATGAAGTGATGGGACCAGATGCCATGATCTTCGTTTTCTGAATGTTGAGCTTTAAGCCAACTTTTTCACTCTCCTCTTTCACTTTCATCAAGAGGCCTTTTAGCTCCTCTTCACTTTCTGCCATAAGGGTGGTGTCATCTGCATATCTGAGGTTATTGATATTTCTCCCGGCAATCTTGATTCCAGCTTGTGTTTCTTCCAGTCCAGCGTTTCTCATGATGTACTCTGCATATAATAGGTAGACTTATTCCTAAGTATTTTATTCTTTTGTCGCAATGGTGAATGGGATTGTTTCCTTAATTTATCTTTCTGTTTTCTCATTGTTAGTGTATAGTAATGTAAGGGATTTTTGTGTATTGATTTTATATCCTGCAACCTTACTATATTCATTGTTTAGCTCTAGAAATTTTCTGGTGGTGTCTTTAGGGTTTTCTATGTAGAGGATCATGTCATCTGCAAACAGTGAGAATTTTACTTCTTCTTTTCCAATCTGTATTCCTCTTATTTCTTTTTTTTCTCTGATTGCTGTGGCTAAAGCTTCCAAAACTATGTTGAATAGTAGTGGTGACAGTGGGCACCCTTGTCTTGTTCCTGACTTTAGGGGAAATGCTTTCCATTTTTCACCATTGAGGACAATTTGCTGTGGGTTTATCATATATGGTTTTTATTATGTTGAGGTATGTTCCTTCTATGCCTGCTTTCTGGAGAGTTTTTATCATAAATGGGTGTTGAATTTTGTCAAAGGCTTTCTCTGCATCTATTGAGATAATCATATGGCTTTTATCTTTCAATTTGTTAATGTGGTGTATCATATTGATTTGTGAATACTGAAGAATCCTTGCATCCCTGGGATAAAGCCCATTTGGTCCTGATGTATGATCTTTTAAATATGTTGTCGGATTCTGCTTACTAGAATTTTGTTGAGGAATTTTGCATCTATATCAGTGATATTGACCTGTAGTTTTCTTTCTTTCTTTTTTTTTTTTTTCCTGGCATCTTTGTCTGGTTTTGGTATTAGAGTGATGGCGGCCTCATAGAATGAGTTTGGGAGTTTCCCTTCCTCTGAAATTTTCTGGAAGAGTTTGAGTAGGACAGGTGTTAGCTCTTCTCTAAATTTTTGGTAGAATTCACCTGTGAAGCCATCTGGTTCCTTGGCTTTTGTCTGTTGGAAGATTTTTTATTACAGTTTTGATTTCTGTGCTTGTGATGGGCCTGTTATGATTTTCTATTTCTTCCTGGTTCAGTCTTGGAAGGTTATACTTTTCTAAGAATTTGTCCATTTCTTCCAAGTTGTCCATTTTATTGGTTTCCTTGGCTTTTGTCTGTTGGAAGATTTTTTATTACAGTTTTGATTTCTGTGCTTGTGATGGGCCTGTTATGATTTTCTATTTCTTCCTGGTTCAGTCTTGGAAGGTTATACTTTTCTAAGAATTTGTCCATTTCTTCCAAGTTGTCCATTTTATTGGTGTATAATTCCTGATACTAATCTCTTATGATCCTCTGTATTTCTGTGTTGTCTGTTGTGATTTCTCCATTTTCATTTTTAATTTTGTTGATTTGATTCTTCTCCCTTTTTTTCTTGATGAGTCTGGCTAATGATTTGTCTATTTTATTTATCTTCTCAAAGAACCAGATTTTAGTTTTGTTGATTTTTGATACAGTCTTTATTTCTCTTTCATTTATTTCTGCCCTAATTTTTATGACTTCTTTCCTTCTACTAACCCTGGAGTTCTCATTTCTTCTTTTTCTAGTTGCTTGAGGTGTACAGTTAGGCTATTTATTTGATTTTTCACTTGTTTTTTGAGGTAAGCTTGTATTGCTAGGAATTTTCCCCTTAGCACTGATTTTACTGAATCCCACAGGTTTTGGGTTGTTGTGTTTTCATTTTTGTTTGTTTCTATGCATATTTTGGCTTCCTTTGTGATTTCTTCCATGATTTGTTGGTTATTCAGAAACATGTTGTTTAGCCTTCATATGTTTGTACTTTTAATAGCTTTTTTTCCTGTAGTTGCCATCTAATCTTATCACATTGTGATCAGAAAAGATGCTTGAAATGATTTCAATTTTTTTGAATTTACTGAGGCTAGATTTATGGCCCAAGATGTGATGTAACCTGGAGAATGTTCTGTGTGTGCTTGAGAAAAAGGTGAAATTCACTGTTTAGGGGTGAAATGTCCTAAAGATATTAATTAGGTCTACCTGGTCCATTGTATCATTTAAAGTTTGTGTTTCCTTGCTAATTTTCTGTTTGGTTGATCTAACCATAGGTTTGAGTGGGGTATTAAAGTCTCCCACTATTATTGTGTTGTTGTTAATTTCCCCTTTCATACTTGTTAGCATTTGTCTTATGTATTGAGGTGCTCGTATGTTCAGTGCATATATATTTATAATTGTTATATCTTCTCTTGGATTGATCCTTTGATCATTATGTAGTGTCCTTTGTCTCTCTTCAAGGCCTTTATTTCAAAGTCTATTTTATCTGATATAAGTACTGCTACTCCTGTTTTCTTTTGATGCTCATTTGCATGAAATATTTTTCTTCCAGCCTTTCACCTTCAGTCTGTATGTGTCCTTTGGTGTGAGGTGGGTCTCTTATAGACAGCATATATAGGGATCTTGCTTGCACATCCATTCAGCCAATCTTTGTCTTTTGCTTGGGGCATTCAACCCATTCACATTTAAGGGAATTATTGTTAAGTATGATGCTGTTGCCATTTACTTTGTTGTTTTGGGTTTGAGTTTATAAACCTTTTCTGTGTGTCCTGTCTAGAGTAGATTCTTTAGCATTTGTTGAAGAGCTGGTTTGGTGGTGCTGAATTCTCTCAGCTTTTGCTTGTCTGTAAAGCTTGTGATTTCTCCTTCACATTTGAATGAGATCCTTGCTGGGTATAGTAATCTGGGTTGTAGGTTTTCCTCTTTCATCACTTTAAGTATATCCTGCATTCCCTTCTGGCCTGAAGAGTTTCTATCGAAAGATCAGCTGATATCCTTCTGGGGATCCCCTTGTATGTTATTTGTTGCTTTTCCCTTGCTGCTTTTAATTTGCTCTTTGTGTTTGATGTTCATTAGTTTGATTAATATGTGTCTTGGGGTGTTTTGTCTTGGGCTTATCCTGTTTGGGACTCTCTGGGTTTTTTGGACTTGGGTGGCTATTTCCTTCCCCATTTTAGGGAAGTTTCCAACTATTATCTCCTCAAGTATTTTCTCATGCCCTTTCTTTTTTTCTTCTTCTGGGATTCCTATGATTCGAATGTTGGGGTGTTTAACATTGTCCCAGAGGTCTCTGAAGTTGTTTTAATTCTTTTAAAACATTTCTGCTAATTCTTCTTTCTTTCTCTCTGCTTCATTTATTTCCACTATTCTATCTCCCACCTCACTTATCCTATCTTCTGCCTCAGTTATTCTATTGTTGGTTCCCCCCAGAGTGCTTCTGATTGCAGTTATTACATTATCCATTATTAATTGACTCTTCTTTATCTCTTCCAGGTCCTTGTCAAACATTTCTTGCATCTTCTCAATCCTTGTCTCCAGGATATTTATCTGTAACTCCATTTTGTTTTTAAGATTTTGGATCATCTTTACTGTCACTATTCTGAACTCTTTTTTTAGGTAGACTCCCCATCTCCTCCTTTTTTGGTTGGTTTGGTGGGCATTTATCATATTCCTTTACCTGCTGATTATTTCTCTGCCTTTTCATTTTGTTTAGATTGCTGTGTTTGGGGTGCCCTTTCTGTAGGCTGGAAGTTTGTGGTTTGTCTTTATTGTGGAGCCTACTCCCTGTGGGTGGGGTTGGACCAGTCTGGCTTGCCAAGGTTTCCTGGTTAGGGAAGACTGTGCCTGTGTTCTGGTGGGTGTAGCTGGATCTCTTCTCACTGGAGTGCAATGAAGTGTCCAGCAGTGAGTTTTGGGGTATCTGTGGGTTTGGTGTGACTTTGGGCAGCCTGTCTTTTAATGCTCAGAGCTGTGTTCCTGCTTTGTTGGAGAATTAGCATGGTATGTCTTGCTCTGGAACTTGTTGGCTCTTGGGTGGAGCTTGGTCTCAGTGTAGGTATGGAGGCTTTTGGATGAGCCCTTGTCTATTAATATTCCCTAGAATCAGGAGTTCTCTGGTGTTCTCTGGTGTTGGGAGTTAAGCCTTCTGTCTCTGGCTTTCAGTCTTATTCTTACAGTAGCCTCAAGACTTCGCCATCCATACAGCACAGGTAATGAGACATCTAGGTTAATGGTGAAACAATTTTCCACAGTGAGGGACAGCCAGAAAGGTTCACAGAGTTACATGGAGAGGAAAAGAGTGAGGAGGGAGATAGAGACCAGGAGGAGAAGACGGGAAGTCAAAAGGGAAGAGAGCAATCAAGCCAGTAATCACACCCTGAAGTGAAAATGGATAATAAAAATTAGATTCTGAAAGGTACAAAATTGATAACAAATACCAAAAAGCAGATAAAAAATTTATATAGTAGAGGTTAGACTCTCAAAAAAACAATATTGAAAATACAAAATAAATCACAAAAATTATAAAAGATATGGACATGAAATTTCCTTTAAAAATAGGGTCTTGTTTTTCAAGGTAATAGTAGCTTATAAAAATGAAGATTAAAGGAGTAATAAAGAATTAAATTAAAAAAAATTAAAAAGTAATAATAGTAAAAAATATATCCAGGAATTTATCTGGAGCTCTTGTGGGCAGTGTGGAGTCAGTTGAGTTTCAGATAGTTCCTTGTTCCAGCTTGTACTTGTTCTCAAGGTCTATAGGCCCCCTCCGATGCTTAATGTTAACTACAGGGTTTTAATCTGTTGTATCTGTCACTTCCAGAGCGGTTCCCTGTTTATTTTGGCTTCCTCTGTTTGCAAGTCTCTCCAGTGTCTAATTTCCACCCTAACACAAGGGGGCGATGAAGGTGAAGGTGAAGGTGAAGTCGCTCAGTCGTGTCCGACTCTTTGCGACCCCATGGACTGTAACCTACTAGGCTTCTCCGTCCGTGGGATTCTCCAGGCAAGAATACTGGAGTGGATTGCCATTTCCACAAGGGGGCGATGGTGGTCACTTATTTAGATTCACTTGTTCAGTTGGCCACCTCATGAGAAGAGTTGACTCATTGGGAAAGACTCTGATGCTGGGAGGGATTGGGGGCAGGAGGAGAAGGGGACGACCAAGGATGAGATGGCTGGATGGCATCACTGACTCTATGGACGTGAGTCTGAGTGAACTCCGGGAGTTGGTGATGGACAGGGAGGCCTGGCGTGCTGCGATTCATGGGGTCGCAGGGAATCCGACACGACTGAGCGACTGAACTGAACTGAACTGTTCAGTTGTGTTGTGGGGAGGAGGGAACACTGCAAACAAATATCACTGGCATGTGTGGGGAGTGCTCGCAGTACGTGGAACACACCGGGTTTGCCACAGCTCACAGCAGCATGCGCTTTCTGGGTCTATACTGCTCAGGCTCCAGGGTGCGCTGCAGGGCACTGTCCAAAGCAGGCCCTGTGTTTCATGCACTTCCCAGGTCTAAGCCGCTCAGGTTCAGGTTCTCAGGTACGCCACAAAGGCACAGGCTTGGTTGGGCATGCGTTTTGTGCCCTTCCCAGGTCCGAGCAGCTCAGGTGCTTGGCAAGTGCACTGTCCCAGGTGGACCCTGCATCTTAATCACCTCCCCGGTCCTGGCCGCTTGTTTTCACAGGTGCGCCGGGAGAGCATCACCTCAGGTGTGCCATGTGTCTCCTCTGGGAGCTGATCTCAGGCTGCAAGCCCCCTTGCAGATGTCAGCTGTCCAGGATCCCAGGAAGATGTGGCTAGCACCTGAGAGCCTGCTCACATTTTGGTGAAGGATGCCGGGCTCCGGGGCTGAGACTGGAGCAGCCCCTTGCCTTCCAGCTCCGGCTGTCACACACCTGCCTTGCTGTTTCCAGTGGCGGGGAGGGGCCTGTACGCAGACTAGTTCTCCTTTGGTAGTCGCTCAATCCTTTGTTCTGTGACCAGGCTGCGAATTAGAGCCTTTCAGGGAAAACTTCTTTTTTTTTCCCCTCTCTGGTGATCCCACAGTTTGGGTTGCTATCTCATGTTAGCTCCCTCAGATTGTCCTCAGGGTATTCAGGCCTGGTCCTTTCCCTAAGCACTGATCCTATAGTCTGCACCTCCCTGTCCAGCCCCTGCTTGCTGGTGGCGGACGCGAGCCTCTGGGCTACTTCTCCACTGGCAGTTGCAGTTAGGTGCCTGTTCTGTGGGTTGTTTTTTTTTTTTTTTTTCTTTTCCTCCCAGTTACGTTGCACTCTGAGATTCCAAAGTTTTCCACAGACCCGCCTGTGAGAGGGTTTCCTACTGTTTGAAAACTTCTCCTCCTTCACGACTCCCTCCCCAGGCTGGGTCTCCATCGCTAACTCTTTTGTCTCTCTCTCTCTGTCTTTAATATTTTGTCCTGCCTCCTTCTGAAGAGAATGGGCTGTCTTTCTGGGTGCCTGGTGTCCTCCGCCAGCATTCAGAAGTTGTTCTGTGGAAGGTGCTCAGCATTCAGATGATCTTGTGATGAATTGGTGGGGGAGAAAGTGGTCTCCCTGTCCTATTCCCCTGCCATCTTGGGACCACCCCTTCATGGTGTTAAGTTTGATGGACTATTTATAAGTGGACACAAAACCAAACAAAATAAGGTTGCTACTACCAATGTAATCTAATGAAACCCATCACTACTGGGTAATGACTAAGATGCAATCATTCTTAAAGACATCTTTAGGAAGCTTCCACTCATGGCTTCTATTGGTATGATAGTACATGGTAACACAAAGCTACATTATCAAGGTAACACTATTATTTACCAGGGTCCCATACACATATTCTTCATATAGGTAAGACCAAATTTTGCACATCACATGTCAGCTGAAGTATGTTATTAAAATTCTGTCTTGTATTTATATATCTGCTCTATTATTTTAAATTAATAGAAACAACATACGATATTAATTATTAGCATGTTCACAATAAGTCATAGCATTACTTGAATTATTCTATGGAGGCATAGAAAATTCTACTATCTACCTATCTTAATTGCATGAATGACTTTCAGACTATAGTCAGATCACCACAAAGATAAAATAATTGCATGTCAGAACAAAAACATTTAATATAGAGAGTACTAATTAGCATAATTGTAATTGTATTCCTTTTTAACCAGAAAATAAAATTCATGAAGACTGGTAACCTGGTAAAAATTTGAGATTATTTTAACACCTTTTCAGTTCAGTTCAGTTCAGTCACTCAGTTATGTCCGACTCTTTGTGACCCCATGAATCGCAGCACGCCAGGCCTCCCTGTCCATCACCAACTCCTGGAGTTCACTCAAACTCACGTCCATCGAGTCACTGATGCCATCCAGCCATCTCATCCTCGGTCGTCCCCTTCTCCTCCTGCCCCCAATCCCTCCCAGCATCAGAGTCTTTTCCAATGAGTCAACTCTTCGCATCAGGTGGCCAAAGTATTGGAGTTTCAGCTTCAGCATCATTCCCTCCAAAGAAATCCCAGGGCTGATCTCCTTCAGAATGGACTGGCTGGATCTCCTTGCAGTCCAAGGGACTCTCAGGAGTCTTCTCCAACACCACAGTTTAAAAGCATCAATTCTTTGGTGCTCAGCCTTCTTCACAGTCCAACTCTCACATCCATACATGACCACCGGAAAAACCATAGCCTTGACTAGACGGACCTTTGTTGGCAAAGTAGTGTCTCTGCTTTTGAATATGCTGTCTAGGTTGGTCATAACTTTTCTTCCAAGGAGTAAGCATCTTTTAATTTCATGGCTGCAATCACCATCTGCAGTGATTTTGGAGCCCAAAAAACAATAAAATAAAACCAACATTACTATTCATGCAAAGTATCATTAATATATGAGGAAACTATGTGTATGTTTAGATGTCTAAGGATGCTGATGTTGTGCATACCATGTTCAGGTGGTGGTAGTGATGTGGTTTATTTTAGGAAGTTCCTAAACTTCCTAATGTTGATAAAATCAACATTTGATTTGTTCATTGTTAATTTCAATGTCCAGAATCCTCTAATTCTTATGGACATTTCCATTCTAGTCTCCAAATGTTGTCTAACACTGCTTCAAGTGTGGCTGCTCCATCTGTTACACTCCAAACCATGTCTTCTGTTCAGAAGCCTGGAAGACCTGTTGAAATTCATTTACCTTCATGTCTTAACCAATCTAACTTTCTGATGATCACAGATGAAAGAGACAAGCCTTCCCAGTTAACATGATCACTTTCATTTTGGAAATTTGTATCTTCCTAAACTCTTTGGCATCTGGTCCCATCACTTCATGGGAAATAGATGGGGAAACAGTGTCAGACTTTATTTTGGGGGGCTCCAAAATTACTGTAGATGGTGACTGCAGCCATGAAATTAAAAGACACTTACTCCTTGGAAGAAAAGTTATGTCCAACCTAGATAGCATATTCAAAAGCAGAGACATTACTTTCCAACAAAGGTCCGTCTAGTCAAGGCTATGGTTTTTCCTGTGGTCATGTATGGATGTGAGAGATGGACTGTGAAGAAAGCTGAGCGCTGAAGAAATGATGCTTTGAACTGTGGTGTTGGAGAAGACTCTTGAGAGTCCCTTGGACTGCAAGGAGATCCAAACAGTCCATTCTGAAGATCAGCCATGGGATTTCTGTGGAGGGAATGATGCTAAAGCTGAAACTCCAGTACTTTGGCCACGTCATGCGAAGAGTTGACTCATTGGAAAAGACTCTGATGCTGGGAGGGATTGGGGGCAGGAGGAGAAGGGGACAACCGAGGTTGAGATGGCTGGATGGCATCACTGACTCGATGGACCTGAGTCTGAGTGAACTCTGGGAGTTGGTGATGGACAGGGAGGCCTGGCGTGCTGCAATTCACGGGGTCGCAAAGAGTCGGATATGACTGAGCGACTGTACTTAACTGAACTGAAACTCTTTAGACAGAGTAAAGGGTAAGTTTCCTTAATAATCACTCTCTTTATTTACAATTATGTTCTCTCCATTGTTGGACTTACTTTTTGACATGCAGTACTACCCACTTGAGCAAATTTTTAAGATTTAAGAAAGTCTGAACTTGGTGGGCTTCCCAGGTAGCTCAGTGGTAAAGAATCACCAGCCAAGTAAGACATACAGGTTCAATCCCTGGGTCGGGAAGGTCCCCTGGAGAAGAAAATGGCAACCTACTCTGGTATTCTTGCCTAGGAAATTCCGTGGACAGAGGAGCCTGGCAAGTGATAGTATGTGGGGCTGCAAAGAGTTGGACACGACTTAGTGACTAAACCACATCACCACCACCACCTGAACATGGTAGGCACAACATCAGCATCCTTAGGCATCTAAAAATATACTTATTTTCCTCATATATTAATGATAATTTGCATGGATAATAAATTCAAGTTTCTCCCTCACCCGTTTTTAGGATTTTGAAAACAGACTTCATTTTTCTCCTTATATCCACTATTAAAGATGAACTATCTGAAGTCCACTTATTCTTTTATCCCCATAAAAAAGAAAAATTGTAGATGACTTTCTATATTCTTAGGGTTGTAACACTTTCCAAGTGCCCATATAAGTGCTAGTTTTTTCTCAGTTATGTCGCTCATTTCACAGAGATCCTTTCAATATGAAAACATATGTTTTTCTTCAAGGAAAGAAAAGTTTTCTTATTTTTTTGATTTTTCCCTACTTCTATCTTTTGTTCTGTTTCCATCTGTAACACTAAAGGAAGGTATGGAAAGATTTCATTCTCTTTAGAAAGGTAGGCAGCATTTTTTGACTCTACCTACCAGATTATTCAATTTGTCTATAGTCATTTAACTTCTAATAGCTAGCCCTTGAATGGATTTTTTAAAAACTTTTTGATCTATTTTTAATATTCCCCAAACTTTTGCTTCTTCTCTGGCTGTTCCTTTTTTCAGAAGCCTGGTCTTGTTTTCAGAATCAGCATCCTCTATAATCCCTCTGAGAACACTAATCAAAATTTCTTTCCTTTGTTCTCTAAATTATCTGTTCTCTTCCATGTCATTTGTTCTGATTGTCTATATTTGGTCTTTCTATTTCATGCTGTTAATTTCCCAAATTGTGCTGATCCTTGGTTTTCTATACATACTATTAGATAGCCAGCAAAGGTTTCCCTGCAATTGTGTAGTCTTCCTGTCTCACACAAAGGCATCTTTCTCAGTGGGAGGGCTAACGAAACTCAAATATGTTACTTTCAGACTTTGCTCTTTCTCTGAAGCACAAGCCCTCTCAAATTCTCCCTTGACATTTCCCAGGATAGGCCTAACCAGTTCCTGTGTGACTCAATCTGTAAGTACAGTAAAGATTAATTCATTTGTACGTGCTTTCTCTTTCTAATGCTGTACACAAAAAGCTCTTAACTACTTGATTAAATCCCCACTATGTTCTTCTCTGTCTTCATTTTATACTCATTGGAATATAAACACTTACATTTTTCTTCTTATTTTCTCGATTTTCTCCCAATGCTTTGCTCACCAATCTGTACCCACTATCCTGAACTCATTGCCTACCTACATTCTGTTTCTCTGAACTAACTGATTTTCTCACCCTTCAAACGTTAGATTTCACCCAGCACTACTAATCAACTCTGATCACTCACCAACCTTCACTATCTGCTCTCTGTGTTTTTCTGTTGTTTACTGTGATGATGGATCAAGTATCTGCCATTGATCAAAGGTGGAGGAAGAGACTTGTCTGTCAAGTGCGTAAATAGATCTCTGGTCTAGATGGAGGATCTATTCCCTGGGTCCTCCTACTTGAGTATTTCTTATACACCTCATATCCCTCCAACAATTTTTTTTTCCATGTCTTCATTTACCACTTTCCTTAGCTTCTCTATCAGCTTCTTTTGCATCTTGAATATCTTTTTGAATTTCAATCTATAGTGGGAGCCAAACACCATTTTCTGCTGCTGTGTATTTTAGGCAGCAGATTTGTGGAGGAGAGCAGAAGGGAAATAAGAGAAGGTGGGAGGACTTTTTTGATTCTGGATAACAGAGGCAATAATTTGCAAGTATTAAAACACTGATTTTGTTTTGCTCTGAAAGCATGTCCCCTTTCAACCTTCCAAAGGCAAGTTCTAATCAGATAGTGTATTATTTAAAAAGAAACAGATAGGGACCACCTAGAACAAAAAGGTCATTGGTCAGCTTTGAGTTCTGAGGCTGAATTTCTCTACAGCTTTAGTTTGATAGTGGCTAGCAATGACAAAAATACTTATAGACCAGTCTCTAAATTACTTTAGTATTAAAAATGTTATATTCAAGCCTGGATAATTCAGATTATGGGTTTTATTCCATAGTGCTCTAAGATGGCTATGACTCATGTGATGGCTGATCCAGGAGGTCTAGCTTCTAGGACACTAGCAGGATATCACACAAAGGAAAAAAAAAAAAAACCTCCTTCCCTCTTGAGGGGCTCATGAAGAAGAAGAGTCAAGTAGGAAAAATAAGGAATTATAGATTGGGATTTCCAAGTTGAGATCAAATTAACTATAAGAAAACCTAGACACATCCATAATAATTAATGGTGTGTTTCTTTGAGAGAAGAGTCAGAGGTCTGCAGACAACCCCCAGCACAGCCCCTGACTTCCTGCATATTTTCAGCTTTAGTAATCATGCCATGTGCAGAAAAGGCATGGGAGAAACAGCCAAAAGAAAGTCTTTAAAAGCCAAATAAAATTACATTGAGGCAGTGCTCTTGGACTTCTGTGATGTGTACAAGGAAACTAGAAGTTCCAACATGGAACTTTATGAAGAAATTTGTGAGGGCCAATGGGTAAGCATGGGCCTGAATGGACTGTGAACAAAGAAGCCAATTTATTTAAGGACATTATTGAAGGAGGCAAACAGTTAGGACTACAGCTCTCAACATCTGAGGCTAGGACACCGAAACTTGAGATCGCTCCTACTTTAACTGCAGCAGACATCTCAGTAGATTCAAAAGACCCCAACATTAATTCAGTAACCTCCTTTACTCCCCTTCATTAGATGGTTACATAAACTCCTACCATATATTCATTGGCATCGTCTAGAAAGGAGTTCTGCTGCTGCTGCTGCTAAGTCGCTTCAGTCGTGTCCGACTCTGTGCGACCCCATAGACAGCAGCCTAACAGGCTCCCCTGTCCCTGGGATTCTCCAGGCAAGGACACTGGAGTGGGTTGCCATTTCCTTCTCCATTGTGTGAAAGTGAAAAGTGAAAGTGAAGTCACTCAGTCGTGTCCTACTTAGCGACCCCATGGACTGCAGCCTACCAGGCTCCTCCATCCATGGGATTTTCTAGGCAAGAGTACTGGAGTGGCTTGCTATTGCCTTCTCCGAGAAAGGAGTTCAAGGGAGTTTAAAGACTGAGCACACACCTAGGATATTCAAGTGGAGGGTGAATTACCTGAAAAGGGCATTTAAATTATTAAATGTATATTATCATGCATTTATTTAATACATGTATTGGGAACCTACTGTGTATTCAGTAAGTATATTAGACCCAGCGATGGAACCCAGGTCTCCTGCACTGCAGGCAGATCCATTACTGTCTGAGCTGCCACGGAAGCCCATACACAAAATATATTTGAGCCGGGGGGTGGGTGGGAATTCTCCATTCTTACAAAGCTTTCATTCTACTGAAATTATTGGTTCACACTAACTTTGCCAGGATTAAACCAAATATATTTTCCCTGAGAACTGTAGTATTTTTTTTCCATTGTAACGTCTTTAGTAGTCTCCTGACCCCCTTGGCACTTTTGTGCACTTTGTAGGTCTCAAGGACAATTTGTGTGTGTGCATGCTCACTCACTGAATCGTATCCAACTCTTTGTAACTCCATGGACTGTAGCCTGCCAGGCTCCTCTGTCCTTGGGATTTCCCAGGTAAGAATACTAGAGTGGGTAGCTATTTCATTCTCTAGGGGATCTTCTTGACTCAGGGATCAAACCCATGTCTCCTGCATTGCAGGAGATTCTTTACCACTGAGCCACCTGGGAAGCCCCCTCCTCTCCACTCCCCCCCGGCCAAAGGCAATGTAGGGCCCTGTATATGTGAGCTAACACAAAGATCAGGTTGTCAAATCCAGCTGACACAAGAGTCAGATATTTTATCCAGTGTCAAGTTTTACTAATAATGTCAAGAATACAAGTAATCAGGACCAGATGAAGAAAGGAGAAGTCTACACACACTAGGTCACAGGTCCCTTCTTCACA
The DNA here is from genome assembly GCA_006410635.1 of Cephalophus harveyi. Taxonomy (NCBI): domain Eukaryota; kingdom Metazoa; phylum Chordata; class Mammalia; order Artiodactyla; family Bovidae; genus Cephalophus; species Cephalophus harveyi. The sequence continues at coordinate 79,365 of SJYT01036367.1, read as the reverse complement.
CATCAGTCACACAACTGGGCTTTGTGGCCCAGAATAACACATGAGGTCTTTAATAAGATGCACATGTCAACCTCTCATATGATGCCCCTTATATGCATCATAGGTTATCAAACAGCTCCAAATATCTGTAAACCCAGATATTTTCACAGCCTACAAGGACACTGTTTGAAGTCATATGTCAAAAATCCATAGATTCAATATTTTTTTTACCATAAGCAATCCTAAACCAAGGAACATCTGCTAATAGAATTCAATAGATAAAATTCTACTCCTGGTAAATACTGGTTTATTTTCTAGCAGGTGTACTATTAGCATGTTTACAAGATTAGACCAGGTACTTGCTTCTTTTCTTTGCCAGGAGCATCCCCAGCCTCCATTACTAAAGGATAGAAAGGGATCCCAGGCCAGGGATTTAACTCCATTCTTTTCAATATGCCAAATAAGCTTTCAGGAACCATTGCCACAGACTCAGACTCATCTAGTTACCCACTTTCTTCTGCCACTTTCACGTCCGTACTGATGGGGCATTTTGACATTGCTGATGTGAAGAGTAAGTATTTCCTAAGAACCGATGACTCCCTCACACTGTGCTCCCTCAGTTAAATTTGGGCACCTCTACACCACCCAACTGGAGGTGTATAGGAGGCAGAGGATGAGGAAGGATGGGAGCTTTGGCTACTGATATCCTTGCTCTTCCTCAATCTCTCTTTTAATTCCCAACATCCCACCAAAACTTAAGACTGACTTTCCTCTCTTTATCCTTTATGTTAAAATTGATGCTTTCAGTTCAGTCACTCAATCATGTCCAACTCTTTGCAACCCCATGAACTGCAGCATGCCAGGCCTCCCTGTCCATTACCAACTTCCGGAGTCCACCCAAACCCATGTCCATTGACTCGGTGATGCCATCCAACCATCTCATCCTCTGTCATCCCCTTCTCCTCCTGCCCTCAAACTTTCCCAGCATCAGGGTCTTTTCAAATGAGTCAGCTCTTTGCATCAGGTGGCCAAAGTACTGGAGTTTCAGCGTCAACATCAGTCCTTCCAATGAACAGCCAGGACTGATCTCCTTTAGGAGGGACTGGTTGGATCTCCTTGCAGTCCAAGGGATTCTCAAGAGTCTTCTCCAACAACACAGTTCAAAAGCATCAATTCTTCTGTGCTCAGCTTTCTTTATAGTCCAACTCTCACATCCATACATGACCACTGGAAAAACCAGAGCCTTGACTAGACTGACCTTTGTTGGCAAAGCAATGTCTCTGCTTTTTAATATGCTGTCTAGGTTGGTCATAACTTTCCTTCCAAGGAGTAAGCGTCTTTTAATTTTATGGCTGCAATCACCATCTGCAGTGATTTTGGAGTCCCCCAGAATAAAGTCAGCCACTATTTCCACTGTATCCCCTTCTATGTGATGGGGAAGTGATGGAACCAGATGCCATGACCTAATGTATTCTTAATACATTAAAACAGAGCTAAAGGGATTTATTGATTTTTAAAATTTCATGACAAAACATGGTTTTCTTATAAGCTTTAAGAGTCAAGAAATTCATCCCATGATTAAAATTTAATTCAAGGCCTGGTTTAGCAACTCAATAATGTAAGGATCACCATACTAGGACTCTCTGACTTTGCCCTCTTTTCCTTCTCCTCATAGCCAATGGATGAATGCTTGAGCTCCAGATAGCACACTGGGGCTCTAGGCATAAACAGTGATAAAAAGAGACACGCCAATCCTATTTTCCCGTTTCACAAGAGAGGGAGCAGGATGCTGCTTCTATCTCATAAACCTGAAATATGTTATACAGTAAAGACAAGCAAGAAAAATAAGTATTTTCCCTGGAATAAGAAATAGTGTTTCTCTTAACAAAATGATACTTCAGTAAGTAAACAAGACAGAGGAAACAATATTTCTTAAAATTTACTTTGCCACAGACCTAAAATATTCATTTCTACTACATCACACATGCACACATATGCATATCCCCCAGAATAAAGTCAGCCACTATTTCCACTGTATCCCCTTCTATGTGATGGGGAAGTGATGGAACCAGATGCCATGACCTAATGTATTCTTAATACATTAAAACAGAGCTAAAGGGATTTATTGATTTTTAAAATTTCATGACAAAACATGGTTTTCTTATAAGCTTTAAGAGTCAAGAAATTCATCCCATGATTAAAATTTAATTCAAGGCCTGGTTTAGCAACTCAATAATGTAAGGATCACCATACTAGGACTCTCTGACTTTGCCCTCTTTTCCTTCTCCTCATAGCCAATGGATGAATGCTTGAGCTCCAGATAGCACACTGGGGCTCTAGGCATAAACAGTGATAAAAAGAGACACGCCAATCCTATTTTCCCGTTTCACAAGAGAGGGAGCAGGATGCTGCTTCTATCTCATAAACCTGAAATATGTTATACAGTAAAGACAAGCAAGAAAAATAAGTATTTTCCCTGGAATAAGAAATAGTGTTTCTCTTAACAAAATGATACTTCAGTAAGTAAACAAGACAGAGGAAACAATATTTCTTAAAATTTACTTTGCCACAGACCTAAAATATTCATTTCTACTACATCACACATGCACACATATGCATATATACTAACACAATTTCTCACAAGTGAGCTACAGTCTTTGCATTTATATAATTTAGATTTATTCAAATATCATTATACTGCTCTATATAAGTCATGTAGGTTATTCCTCTGAATTTTTCTCTCATAAATTATAGAATCATACATCTCAGAACTTTTTTTTTTTTTTTTTGCAAATTGAGTTCACCAGAAAACAAATTCTGAGAGAGAACTGATCGTGTTGGATGTTTATTATGGGTGGCTCAGACAGTAAAGAATTCGTTGTAATGCAGGAGACCCAGGTTTGATCTCTGGGTTGGGAAGATACCCTGGAGAAGAGAATGGCTACCCTCTCCAGTATTCTTGCCTGAGAAATGCCATGGACAGAGGAGCCTGGTGGCTACAGTCCATGGGGTTGCAAAGAGTTGTACACAACTGAGCAACCAACCACATTGGGATCAACATCTGTTGAAGGAAGGGGAGAGAAGCAGGGCTCAGCGGCCACAGCCATAGTGGATCCCTCAAGGAAGGAGACTTGGTGCTCGAAATGTCCTCCAAAGTTGTATTGAGTTCAGGAAAGACGACTGGCCCTTTGAACTGTCATATTCACAATTGACTGAACGTGAGTGATGTGGTATTCAGCTGACAGAATCCCAGAAGGGCTGACAGTTGAAGGGTGCCTACTGACACTCACAACAGGAAAGACAAGTCTTTCTCAGCTGTGCTAAAGGGAAACCTGAGTGGTGCATTTTCTCTCTGGGATTTTAGTCATGCTTTTCTAGAATACAGATACCAAAGAGGTATATATATGTATGCTTAGTTGTTCAGTCATGTCTGACTCTTTACAACCCCATGGACTGTAGCCCACAGGCTCCTCTTGCATGGGGATTCTCTAGGCAAGAATATTGGAGTGGTTTGCCATACCCTCCTCCAAGGGATCTTCCCAACCCAGGAATCGAACCCAGGTCTCCCACATTGCAGGCAGAATTTTTTACCATCTGAGCCACCAGGGAAGCCCACCAAAGAGGTAGAAGTGTGTATTTAATAATATTTTAACTACTCTTGTAGTTAAATTCAATTAGTTAAATAGATTTGCATAGTTAAATTATTACTAAATACACACATTTAAAATGATCCCTGAAATAATCATTGTACTATTGAAATCTGTGAAGGACTTAATTCACTACAGTAGGCTACTTTTGTGCTTTAAACTCTGAAGCTTTAACTGTGCCTGTACATCCAAAAGCTGAACATGACGCCTTTAAATAAGAGGTCTATTTATCTATCTTAATACACCTGGTCATAAAATGTGTTAGCCATTCAAACAAAAATTCTGCGTTTTTACACTTAATAATGAACAAGAAATGTGTTTAGAATAAATTGCATTTACATTCATGGCATCCTCTATATAGAGTGGCTTGCTAAGTTATGACTCATTGGCACTGTCAAAAAATGATAAATGGAAAGGGAAGCTTTTCTTTATGTAACAGATATGCTTCTGGGTTGACACTATTATCATATCACTTATTTCTGTCTGAATTTCAGGTAATATACTAATATTCTTTTACTATGCTTTTGAAGGATTCAATATAATCTGTATAGTTTTCATACCAACTTCATTTAGACAGCTCTACATGCATGTAAAAGCAAAGTCATGTTTCATTACCTATGATGAGCACTAGAAAAACTTTGTTGTTCTTAATGAAAACTTTATCTATTCAATTTGCTATTTTGATTAAGAACAAAGGTCAAGATGGTCATTATTCTCCCTAGGAAAGAAGAGTCATTGAAATATTTGGAAAAAAATAAAAAATGTTTTACTTATTATTAAAAAATTACAGGTAAGAACAGAAAAAGGCAATCAAATATTTGAAAGTTCAAGTTGGATACTGGTGTTACAAAAAAAAAAATCTAAAATATAAGCTGTTTCTTTTGGGGATGGCAACATGGATCAAGGAAGAACCAGAGTAGTGTGATTTCCTAACCCTTATGAGTTGTGGTTCCTCTACAAGCTGGTATCAAGGAGCTCCCTTCTACACTACAGGCTGACATCCAGATAAGCAGCAGTGGAAATTGCTGAAGAAATTTTCACATATTACATTGAATGACTGATAATAATAAAAAAATCCTTTTTATTTCTTATCAAGAGACATAATATTAACTTCTAAGCTAAGGTAAGGCACTAAATTATCTTTTTTTTTATTTAAGGAAGCTTAAAATATTAAACTATATTTGATGCTAGATTACAAACATCTTAAGAAGAAATGAATTGTGGTACAAATAATAAACGTAGATTACATGACTGGGAAACTTCATTTCCAAAATAATCTATGAGAAAGAAATTGCTTTATATTTAAGTCCTTATACAGCCTCTCACTGTAGAAGAATTATATATATATATATATATATATGTATATGTATATTACTTTAAAGTACTGCTTGAGAATGATACATTAGCCTGCAATGACTTTTTGTTGCTTTTAGTTACTAAGTCATGTCCAATTCTTTTGTGCCCCCATAGACTCTAGCCCGTTAGGCTCCTCTGTCTATGGGATTTCCCAGGCAAAAATATTAGAGTGGGTTGCTGTCTCCTTCCTCAGTGGATCTTCCGGAACTAGGAATCGAACCTACATCTCCCTCATTGAAGTCAAATTCTTTACTGCCGAGCCACCAGGGAAGCTGCAATGACCTTAGCTGATGTATTTTGAATGCTTATTGAGGACATCTGGTGGATTAAGAGAAAGAGAGTGAAAAAGAGGTTTTATCACAGATCAAGTAATTTTAAGAATCATGATCTCACATTGCAAGTGATGGATATTAAAAAGTCCTTTTAAAGATCCTTTCTAAAGCCATGTATTAAGTAATATGTTCTGGAAATATCAATACATACTCACAGGAAACAATGTTAAAACCAAAACCCAAGCTACCCTAAAGTTACATGAATAAATAATTGGGTTGGTATAAAATTTTGATCTACATGCATGTAAAAGCAAAGTCATGTTTCATTACCTATGATGAGCACTAGAAAAACTCTGTTGTTCTTAATGAAAACTTTATCTATTCAGTTTGCTATTTTGATTAAGAACAAAGGTCAAGATGGTCATTATTCTCATGATAATGATAATGGTCATGACAATGATAATGATGATGGTCATGATAATCCAATAATTATCATTCTATGCTGATTCAAAAAGTGCTCAATTTAAGCAATTTAGGCAGCCAGAAGTACAGGCAGTAGGTTTTTAGAAATTGTTGCTGCTAAGCTGCTAAGTCACTTCAGTCGTGCCCGACTCTTAGGTGAGTTCAAAAGTGATTCTAGTTATTATCAAAGGTATCAGTGTCAAAGCTGTGTGTGAAGACTTTAGTTTCATAAAGAACGGAAATAGAAATAATGTTATTTGAAACGTGTTGCATATATAAGTAGGATTTTAAATATATTTGTAAAAGTTAAAAATAATTTTATCTAGATCCACAAGAATTTATAACATAACATTTTGGGGGATTGTCCGATTAGAAAAATATGGCATTAACTTATATCTGGTATCATCTTATAAATGAACACAACTAGTATTCAAAATTAGTTGAGGACCTCCCTGATGGTACAGTCATTAAGAATCCATCTGCCAATGCAGGGGACATGGGTTTGATCTCTGTTCTAGGAAAATAGCATATGCCTCAGGGCTACTAAGCCTGTGTGCCACAACTCCTGACGCTCAAGCCCTCGAGCCCATGCTCTGCAACGAGAGAGGCCACCACAACATAAAGCCTGCTCTCCACACTAAAGAGTAGCCCCTGCTTGCCACAACTAGGAAAAGGCTGTGTAGCAACAAAGATCCAGTGTAACCTAAAATAAATAGACTGAATAATTGAATTTAAAATAAAGTAAATTTATTTGAACAAAATTCATAGGCAAGTCCTTTTTAAAGATTTTTAACTTTGAATTTGAACTGCACTTTCCCTTGAGGTAAAACAGCACATATACATAGCCATATTTCTCTATGTAAAAAACTTACTCTGTATCAACGACAAATTGCCTTTAAAGCTCGTATTTAATTTAAGCAAATTACTCCATTCTTGAGTACAAAAATAAATTTGTATCATAAAATTGATTAACAGGATTTTTGTTAAAAAATAGTTTATTTTAAAAAATAGCTTTTTTTTAAGTAAAGGAAGAGATATATTTTATGACCCTCATCTTTAAGATAAGACATTCAAATATCCAGATACAAGCCCTTTTTTGATTCTTTTGAGTTATAATTCTTGGTGGACTTCTAAAAATGATATGAGCAACTTTTTTTTCAGGTAGTAATTACAAATGAGCTATCATATAACTCCATCCTATTGTTAACTTTGAAAAACAGATAATTCAGAACATGGAGCACAACCTGCTGAATCATACTTTATCTCTTTTAAATCAGTCCTTAGAAATTAGACTCTCAGCATGGAGTATTTCTGGGAATGAGATCAGAGAGCACTTAGCTGGCAGAAATTCTGATTTTTTTCCACTGATAATTTTGAGCCTAAAGAATTATTTTTTATGTCCCTCTCTTAAATCAGGGGCTGATTTTGATGCCTAAAGATATTTCAGAGACTTGGAGAAGGAAATGGCAACCCACTCCAGTATTCTAGCCTGGAGAATCCCATGGACAAAGGAGCCTGGTGGGCTACAGTCCACGGGGTCGCAAAGAGTCAGACACGACTGAGCGACTTCACTTACTTACTATAAGGTGTATAAGGTGTTATAATTATTGCTGAGAAGACACTGGCTTACAGAATCTCATCATATAGTATATAAGAAATGTCAAGAAACATTTTTTATTCAAACTGTTTCAGAATACTTGCTTCTTAAAAAAGTGGATTATTGAGTACCATTTCAGAACAAAAACTAGAGGCAGATATGGTATTTTAAAAGCTGCTGGAGTAATCCTTATGTATTCTGATGTATGAACACCATCAGTCCAAAGAATGACATAGTGACCTAATTTATATAGGAGTCCTGAATAATAGATAAACCTATGCTGATCCCTGTGGAGAGGAGTATGAAATCGGTCATTGTGAAATAAGACATCTAGATAGATATGCTATGTGTCACTTTACTTTGGAGTGAACTGTTTAAAAATGAAAGGTATACTTTAGCATTCTGATTAGGCAAAAGAAAGAAAAGTATAGCAGATGACTGCAGCAGTAGAACACAAAATATCAGTTAGGCTTTATTATAAGAAGGAAAAGATTGACTATGAGAAAAAATACTGGAATCATTTACAAGACCTGGTAGATGATACTTTGGATACCAAGGACCTAAGGGAAGTGTCTTGGAAAGTTCACAAGATCTGATGTGACAGTCCCAGGAAGACAGTCCCAGACACTACTGGGAGAGAAAGCATCTTGGAAGACACCATATTTCTTGGAAATGTATTGGTGAAGGGGCAAAAAGAGGTTGAATGTACAGAAAGTTCTCAAACAAATAATACAAAAAATCAGAAGAGAAAAATACATAAAATGCACCATTTTAAAGAAAATGTCCTATTCTATAAAAATAGAAGAAAATGAATCCAGAAACTACGTAAGTTCCCTTGCCCATAGGATGACCAAATGTTACTGTACAGAAAAATAGAACACAATTCAAACAAACAGGAAACTAATTCAATAGCATTCATTCCAAGTAGCTATTAAAAATATAAATAAATCTAAAATATTTACTATTATATAATTTTATGTTTTATGATGCTATTTATAAATTATGCATGTAATATAATTATATATATATGATCCAAATTTTTCAGCAGATGAAAACACACAAATGCACATGCACAAACAATATGACTATTGTTTATATGTATTATATGACAATACATAGGTTCTAGATTAAATATCGAAGGCCATCACTAAGAACAAAGTCAAGGAATTTTACTACCTGAGATCAAGGTATACACATAATGCAGTTTCTCTAAGGAGAAATAGATCAATGAAACAGAATAGAGTTCCAAAAGAAATGTATACATATGTTATCTTCTGATCTATAATAACATTACCAATGCAAACACTTGGTGAAAAGATGTTCTTTTCAATAAAAGGAACTGATATCTGAATGGGAAAAGAAAAAATCAATCTTGACTCCTATCTTACACAGTAACAAAAATAAATAAATAAATAAATCACATAGCTTACATGTGGTGGGAAAAGGCATTAATCATTTCAAGAAAAAACAGAGAATATGTGCATGACTTTAGGGAAAAGAAAGATGTCCCAAACAGGAGACAGAAAGCACAAACCATAAAAAGATTGATAAACTGAACCTCATAAATATTAAGAAATTTTGTTACCAGAAGCAGTATCAAGAGAGTGAAAACCTTCCAAATACCTCTATCTGACAAGGGTTCATATTCATATTTAAAGAATTCCTACAAATGAATGAGAAAATAAGTAACCCACCACCACCAACAGTAATAAACAGTTAAAAGACATGAATAGCCACTTCACAAAAGATAATTGTCTGAATGGTCAATAAGCACATTCTTGTTGTTTAGTTGCTGCTAAGTTGTGCCTGACTCTTTAGGACCCCATGGACTGTATTCCGCCAGGCTCCTCTGTCCATGGAATTCTTCAGGCAAGAATACTGGAGTGGGTAGCTATTTCATTCTCCAGGGGTTCTTCCTGACCCAGGGATCGAACCCACATATCCTGCTGGGCAAGTGGATTTTTCAACACTGAGCCACGTGGGAAGCCCACTGAGCCACCTGGGGAGCCCCCTAAATCACAGTGTGATGCCACCAAGCATTGAATAGGGTGGCTGAATTAGAACAGAAACATTTATATGAATGTTCATAGAAGTACTGCTTTTGTTTTTTTTTTTTTTTTAATTATTTATTTGTCTGTGCCAGGTCTAAGTTGTAGCACATGGGATCTTTGATCTTTGCTGTGTCATGTAGGTAGGATCTTTTTAAACCGTGGCAGGCAAACTCTTAGTTGTGGCATGTAGGGTCTATTTCCCTGACCAGGGATCAAACCTGGGACCCCTGCAGGGGGAACAAAAAGTCCCAACCACTGGTCCATCAGGGAAGTTCAGAAGCATAGTTTCTATTTGTAAAAAGTATTTGTATTTATTCTTTATTTATTTAAAAGTATTTATTATTATAATTTTCTAATTAAAAAAATGAAACTGTTCTCCAGGAGAACAGGAAAAACTGTACTTTATTCACTCAATAGATTATTATAAGGCAATTAAAATAACTGAACTAGTTCTACATATATCAACATGTACACATCGTATCTGGTGGTAATAGTGGAAACCCATTTGTAAAACTTTGTATGCTACTTGAAGTCCTATATCTGTTGCATGATTACACTCATGTGGTAGTATACAAAAATATATATTAGAATTATAGGAAAAACTTCGGGAAAGCAAAAAGGGAAAATGATGGGAGAGGAGACTTTAGCTACATCTACAGGATCTTACTTCTGAGAGGGTAACAGGCAGGAAGGCCAGGGGTCTCCAAACAGAAGAAATAGGCTGCAAGTGTCAGACTTTTTTTTTTTTAATTTCTCTCTTAAGCACCAGGAGGAAACAATCTAGTGACATATTTTTTCCCCTTCTCTATACAAATTTAAAAAGAGATTTCTCTTAAAATACTGCGTTGCCATAATGATACCTGGTTCCACCTGAACTTAACTTTTCTCAAATCTTGAGTTAACCAATGTATTTTTCTTATGGAAATGTGTGTCTTACGCTATCTTAATGTACTGCTATGCATTTACCCTGGACTCTGTCTTCAAGTCGGTTCTGTCTAATGGCTCAGAACCGACTTGACAAACCAGTATGTAATACTCAGACCCTAATCTATGTAAACGAAACTATTTGTATGGTAACCTGCCTTTCTACAAGATTCAAGTCAGTTGTTTTATAGCCCAGGATGACTCATCTGGTGCCAAGATTATCACAAAATACATCTTATGGATGAGGGGCCTGATGCCATGAGGGGCCTGGTGTCTCTGAGTTTTAAGAGATTCCTTTCTTTCATTAACAGACTGCTAGTAACTACATAACATCCAGCTAAAAACTAGCAGGCGGGTATTCTTTCTTCCCCCTTCTGATGTCTATGTCAGAAGCTTTCTCTATCTCCTTTATACTTTAATAAAACTTTATTACACAAAAGCCCTGAGAGATCAAACCTTGTCTCTGGCCAGAGATTGAATTCTCCTCTGGAGGCCAAGAATCCTGGCATCTTTTCATGGTTCAGCAACAACCTTTCACTTCCATAAAAGAAATTAAACAAGAAAACAATAAACAAAACATTGAAAAAAAGTAATAGCTTAATTTTAGAGGTCGATGCATCAATGCATTTTATGTACCCATTTGTATTATTTTATGTATTTGATTTTTTCACAATGGTTAACTGTCAAACCAAGAAATAATCATTGACAGAAAAAAGTTTAAAAAAAGGGACTGTCAACTTTATGTTAAGAAATATCTGAAATTTAGCTGACAAATAAGATTTAACAAAAATGAAGTAAATTACAGTGAAAAATATGGTTAATTATGGTGAAGAGCCACACACTCAGTAAGTGCCCAAGATAAGAACACATTTTAAAAGCCAATGTTCTGGAGAGAACGAAATACCAGTTGGACAGGAACTGTATGTTCTGGATAAGACAGTGAGACATCACAAAGAGACAAACCCCCAAATATTACATCAACATTCATCGTATGAACAGGATGATTGAAAATGGCCAGATTCCTGAAGCTAGTCCAGAGATGTTCATATTAAGCCAAAATCTGGTGTGATCATTTTGAAATTTCACTATTTTAAGTTTTAAAAACCAAGCAGCATTTTAAGAGAAAATTGAATTTCTAGTCTTAAGCACTCCTGCCTGACAACTGCAAGGGACATTATTTCCACTATATCATATGAAAATATTGCGTGCATTTTATGTACATGTGGTGATCTTAGAGTTCTGCTGTAATCCATTTTATGAGGTAGTCATTTTTCTTTAAGAAAACCTCCCACTATGAAATGATCTTTTAACACAGCTAACATCTTTGGTTCTTGATACTGGCTGCACAATTGAATTTCCTGGGGAAACATGAATATATATACACATATATTTCGCTTTCATAATATTTGCAATTTTTACAATTTAGATAATTTTCATAATGCTCCACACGCACCTCACACCTGCCACACACTGCATATACTCAGTACACACATACCCATTGCAAATATGCAACCAGCACACACATCTTCCCAACAGAATTGTAGCATAATTTTGGTTAAATGTGTATCTAGCATTTATATTATTAAGAAAATAAATGTTTTTATTTGACAAGTTATTGCTTCTAAATTATTTATTTTATTTGGGTCTATATTCATGTAGGTAAGTTTCTAAAATATTTAATGACTTTTGGCTGTCTAGAGTTGCACTTTAGAATATAGAGTGGAAGCATTGTATGCATGGACAGATTTGTCAAACATGGCTTCACTGTAGAAAATAACTGGATTATATTGGAGAATACCACAATAATAGTATCTTTAAATATTTTCTGTTACACTTCTTTGAGAATAATTCTCAGATCTCCTGTTGAGAGGGTATAAACCTAGTTTCTGAGGCTCTGGGATCCAATAAATGGACAGAGTTGGAAAACTGATCAGCAGGAGAAAGCTGTTCAATCTCATTACTCATCATTGAAAAGAAAATTAAAATTATGATGTGATATAACCACATGGATCAGATAATAGCATATGTTGGTGAAGATGAGAAACAACTTGTTAGGTAGTTAGAATAGCAAACAGGAGTCCAGAATGGCAGCGACTAAAAGATAAGGAAGGGAAAATGCTGCAAAAATAGAACAAAGGTGCACGGGGACGATCCAGAGAGATGATATGGGGAGGGAGGTGGGAGGGGGGTTCAGGATTGGGAACTCATGTACACCTGTGGTGGATTCGTGTCAATGTATGGCAAAACCAATACAGTATTGTAAAGTAAAATAAAGTAAAAAAAAAAAAAGCTGTTTCACCTGTGGACTATTATAACATAAAATGTTCTGTTTTGAAATACACTTCTCATATCTTTCCATCTAGAAAAAAGAATATTTTAATCTTTTCCACTTCAAATATCGAAAAATAAATTTTTCTTTTAGTCAAAAAAAAAAAAAAAATAGAACAAAGGAAGGTCTGAGGACTGGAGTGAGGACCTCAAGTAGGACAGACAACACTCCTGGCTAGCCCAATTTACATAGGGCAGGCCCAGGGGGAGGAAAAACATAAGCAAAGAAGTGCCAAAGGGCCGGGGATCTCTTTCCCTCTCCTGTGCGCTGGGGCATTCTTCTCTTCGCGTCTTTCAGTCAACATGCCCTCACACCTCTACGATGGATTTTTCTGCTATTTTCTAAATAAAGTAGAGCTGTAGCACAGAGCTGTAACACTTATTTGTCTAAGGGCTATGACACAGTCTGTTCGAGACCTGAGAGCTGTAACATGGTCTGTCCAAGACCCGAGAGCTGTGACAAGCCGAGGGCTTTAATGTCCGTCACTCCAAATCTTTGTTGTGACGAGACAGAACTGAGGAACATACACTCACCTGACAAATTGAAATTCTCATGAATGGTGATGGAAGTATGAATTTACACAACCACATTACAGAAAGGTTTAGCAATATCTACTAAAGTGGAATATATGCATACCCTATGAGTTGATTATCCCACTCAAAAGCATCTATAGTTTCATATATATTTCAGTCTTACAAACCTAATGTTCTGGGGGAAAAAAAAAAAAAAACAGGACCAGAGAAACCTAATGCTCTGCCAAAAAAAAAAAAAAGGCCAGAAAAAATATACTAGTTCCATTTATGTAAAGGGCAAAAATGGGCAAAGCTAATCTGTGTTGTTAGAAGTCAGAATAACAGCTTTTCTCAAGAGAGGAAGGGGAATTGGGTGAGAGCACAAGGTGGAATTTCTGAGGAGCTAGTAATGCTCTCAATTTTTTGTTTTGTTTTGTATTTCAGTGCTATCTACTTAAGTGTATTCAGTGACAGACAGAAGTTCTCACTCTTCCAGGTAACAATTGATTGTCCAAGAGCAGTGGGATCACGTAGCCACCAAAAATGGTTTGAAACTTGATTATAAATTCCACACTTTCCCCCAAACTTTGCATATAAGATCACCATCTGCTCTGATCAGAGACACTGCATCTGACTAGCATATTTGTCCTTCATAAAAACAATCAATACATTCAACAATATTTTTATTTTAGATACTGAGTGGTGGTCTTGTTTAGATCCTGAGTGGTGGTCTTTGATCCTGTAACAACAGAGATTATAATACAATATTTTTTAAAATTCAAGAAGTCATCTACTTCTGACCAAGATGAAGGATAAGGACCAGGTTTACACTATTGTCTTAAATAACCAAAAAGCAGAAAACAAAAAATATACAAATCACTAGGTGTCAAGATGTTAGACATTTGTCAGTGAAAGACAGAGAGCTTTTAGAAGAGGAAAACAAACAGATCCCTAGGACAGACTGCCCTAGCTTACGGTCTTGAGAGAGTTTCCAGATCATGGGAAAGAAAAGGAAAACCCAGGGAGACAGTGATTTGAGGAGACAGAGCAAATGATCTCCATCTTTTAGAAGCACCCAACTCTCCTATAAAAATTGTTAAGGACAGGTCAGGATGTTTTAGAATAAATGAATTAATATGTATAAAACATACAAAATGCAGCTTGATTAATACAATTATTCAGCACAAACTCTTACTATGAGTACTTCTTCAGCTCAGTTGAGTCGCTTAATTGTGTTTGACTCTTTGCGACCCCATGGACTGCAGCATGCCAGACCTCCCTGTGCATCACCAATTCCCAGAGCCTACTCAAACTCATGTCCATTGAGTCGGTGATGTCATCCATCCATCTCATCCTCTGTCGTCCCCTTCTCCTCCTGCCCTCACTATCAGTTAACTTCTCCGTTAGCAATCGGGGAATGACAGTGCTCCCAAGCCTGAAGAGAAGCCGGGGTTAGCTATGGGCATTAGACTGCTGTCACAATCTACTGTGAAAGATTCTGACAGCATCTGATGGACATCAGGCAGTATAGATGTATAATTGGGAGATTTCAACTTTAGTGGTAATGTGACATCACTCACTTCACTTCAGTTGCTCTGTTGTGTCTCTTTGAGATCCCATAGACTGCAGCATGGCTTCCCTGCCCATCACCAACCCCCAGAGCTTGCCCAAACTCATGTCCCTTGAGTCAGTGATGCCATCCAACCATCTCATCCTCTGTCATCCCCTTCTCCTCCTGCCTTCAATCTTTCCCAGCATCAGGATCTTTCCCAGTGATTCAGTTCTTTGCATCAGGTGGCCAAAGTACTGAAGCTTCAGCTTCAGCATCAGTCCTTCCAATGGATATACAGGACTGATCTCCTTTAGGATGGACTGGTTGGATCTCCTTGCAGTCCAAGGGACTCTCAAGAGTCTTCTCCAACACCACAGTTCAAAAGCAGCAATTCTTCGATGCTCAGCTTTTTTTACAGTCCAACTCCCACATCCATACATGACCACTGGAAAAACCATAGCTTTGACTAGATGGACCTTTGTTGGCAAAGTAATCTCTGCTTTTTAATATGACTGTCTAGGCTTCTCACCAGAGAAGGCAATGGCAACCCACCCCAGTACTCTTGCCTGGAAAATCCCATGGACGGAGAAGCCAGGTAGGCCGCAGTCCATGGGGTCGCTAAGAGTTGGGCACGACTGAGCGACTTCACTTTCACTTTTCACTTTCATGCATTGGAGAAGGCAATGGCAACCCACTCCAGTATTCTTGCCTAGAGAATCCCAGGGACAGAGGAGCCTAGTGGGCTGCCATCTATGGGGTCGCACAGAGTTGAACATGACTGAAGCGACTTAGCAGCAGCAGCAGCAGCAGCAGCTGCAGGCTTCTCACAACTTTTCTTCCAAGGAGCAAGCGTCTTTTTATTTCATTGCTGCAATCACCATCTGCAGTGATTTTGGACCCCAAGAAAATAAAGTCTGTCACTGTTTCCGTTGTTTCTCCATCTATTTGCCATGATCTTCATTTTTTGAATGTTGAGTTTTAAGCCAGCTTTTTCACTCTCTTCTTTAACTTTTATCAAGAAGCTCTTTAGTTCCTCTTCACTTTCTGACATATGGGTGGTGTCATCTTCATTTCTGAGGTTATTAATATTTCTCCCAGCAATCTTGATTCCAGCTTGTCCTTCATCCAGTTTGGCATTTTGCATGATGTAATCTGCATGTAAGTTAAATAAGCAGGATGACAACATACAGCCTTGACCTAACTCCTTTCCCAATTTGGAACCAGTCTGTCGTTTCATGTCCATTTCTAACTGTTGCTCCTTGACCGGCGTACAGATTTCTCAGGAGGCAGGTAAGGTGTTCTGGTATTTCCATCTTTTTAAGAATCGTCCACAGTCTGTTGTGATCCACACAGTCAAAGGGTCTAGCATAGTCAATGAAGCAGAAGCAGATGTTTTCAGGGAATTTTCTTGCTTATTCTGTGATCCAACAGATGTTGGCAATTTGATCTCTGGTCCCTCTGCCTTTTCTAAATCCAGCTTGAACATCTGGAAGTTCTTGGTTCACATAGTGTTGAAGTCTCACTTTGAGAATTTTGAGCATTACTTTGCTAGTGTGTGAGATGAGTGCAATTGTGTGGTAGTTTGAACATTCTTTGGTATTGCCTTTCTTTGAGATTGGTATGAAAACATTCTTTGGTATTGCCTTTCTTTGAGATTGGTATCCTTTTCCAGTCCTGTGGCCACTGCTGAGTTTTCCAAATTTGCTGGCATATTGAGTCCAGCATTTTCACAGCACCATCTTTCAGGATTTGAAATAGCTTAGCTGGAATTCCATCACCTCCACTAGCTTTGTTGGTCATGATGCTTCCTAAGGTCCACTTGACTTTGCAATCCAGGATATCTGGCTCTAGTTGAGTGATCACAACATTGTGGCTATCTGGGTCATTAAGATCATTTTTGTATAGTTCTTCTGTGTATTCTTGCCACCTCTTAATATCTTCTGCTCTTGCTAGGTCCATACCATTTCTGTCCTTTATTGAGCCCATCTTTGCATGAAATGTTCCCTTGGTATCTCTAATTTTCTTGAAGAGATCTCTAGTCTTTCCCATTCTATTGTTTCCCTCTATTTCTTTGCACTGATCACTGAGGAACTTTTCTTATGTCTCCTTTCTATTCTTTGGAACTCTGCATTTAGACGGATATGTCTTTCCTTTTCTCTTTTGCCTTTCACTAAATCATGACATAGTGACTTGCTACATGTGTTCTGTACAAACTCAGATTATGTATGCTTTACTCTCAAAATTCTTCATGGAAATAAGATTAGTGACATACTATGTGTAAATCTTTTCTAGTGTGGTGTGTAAAGTAACATTTGTTTGGAGGTTTTTTCTTAAAGTGTAACATATCTTCAATAGTCTGACACTATTTAGAAGACAAAATACATGCCGTTGTTCAGAAGAAAACATTTCTTTTTTTAATGATAATGGATGCCAGTTCCTTTTCTGCTTTCTTTTGTCTTGACAAAAGACAAAACCTTTTTGGAAACAACTTGTTTCCAAAAGTGGAAACCGCTTAGCTGCATTACATAGCCATATAGAAACATGCTTCTATCTAGAAACACTGGAACCTTTTGAACTTCCTCCTGAAAACTTGCTGGACAGAATGGCAGAAAAAACCCAAATATTATACTATTTTGGCATCTAAATGAATTACAAAGGTTTTGCTGGTTATTTTAATACAAGTTCAAACTGTAGGCAGAGTTGAATGCTTTTGACAAGATTTCTTTATCATTAGATTTCTCAGGAATCCAGATAGAGCACTTATTAATGTAAAGAACAGAAGCAAGCATGGAGCCAAGACAGACTTTACTGTTCCTCTCTCCCCAGGGGATGACCAGATGGCTATTTAATACTTTAGCCTGGCACGGCTACCACTTATCAACTGTTTAGATTTTTAATTTCAGGCTGAATGTTAATTCCCTGCTTCAACATAAGGGGTTATTTCTTATAATTACACTCATATATAATCTTCAGCTTTCCTATGTCTAAAAGTTACCAGAAGATTCTCAGGAAATCATTTTTGTGAACGTTAAGAAATTTTAAAGATAATAATGCAACAATCACAGGAAAAGTATAAAAAATGTGTATCTTCATATTTAAATTTTTGTAGGTAAAATTATATTTAAAACTAAGTCATGTGAAATATATATTTTTTGTTTACTGGAGCTATTACCATGTCTTGGAGTGTGGCTCATTGTAACTGTTTTAATAATGCAATTAAGAAAAAATAATCCTGAAGACCAGATAGAATCTCAGCAGTGCTCATCCTAAAACACAGTAAGTCTGTTTAAAAAAAATGCCGGTCTTTTGATTCAATACAGACGTTTGCTAAATGCACTTGTATTTTGGGGTCACAGAGGGTAACAGAGTAAAGTCATTGAGAGTAAGGGAGAAACAGAGTCACTGAAAGAAAAGTGAAAGTCGCTCGGTCATGTCCGACTCTTTGCGACACCATGGACTATACAGTCCATGGAATTTTCTAGGCCGGAATACTGCAGTGAGTAGCCCTTCCCTTGAGAGAAAGGGAGAAGCAAAGCCAAAAATGTCAGAACCATGAGGAATTATTTCATTTATACTAATTGGAGAGAGGTCCCTGCTTAATGGAATTATAAGCATTTATCTTTTCATTTCTTTTCTACTCACCTCTTCCTCTAATCATGTAACTGGCTTCAGACCCAGTCACTCTAATTAAATTTTTGTCACATAGTCCTGATGGCCTCCCTATTGCTAAATTAAACAGCTTTTATTTATAATCTGTCTCAGCATTATTTGTGCCATGTGCAATCTGCTTCTCAGGATGGCCTCTTCTTTGGAACACATGACCCTATATTGTTTCAGCAAATTTCATTTTATTATTCTTTCTATTTCATTAACAAGTCTCTGCCTTCTAGATCCTCTTCTCCACCTATGTACACCATACACTTCCACCTCAGAAATTCCTTAACTCTAACAGTGCTTAAAAGAGTCAAGTCTGATTTGCTGCTCCAATTCTATTCCCAACATTTCAAACATCTTATATTCAAATCCATTCCTAATTCTCTCTATTGAAAAAGTTTTCTATTAATTTTCCTACCATCCATCTGAAAGTACATACTAATTTTAACTCATCAATTGCATTTTCCTTAATATTTATTCAACCAAGTCTTTCAAGTTTTCTGTAAAATATGCTTTTAATATCTACTTCACCCTCTTCATCCCCACTGGAGTGATCTGTATCTAGATAATATTGTAGAAGCATAAATGCTAAGCACATTCTTAACTAGATACCTATTGGTCGACTCACTTGCAACCAGTCTTTGTTAGGAAAACAGTTCTCCATGAGTAATTTCCATATTCTGTGCAATCTGGACTTTTTGAGCAGACTACTGACAACGTGGGTGAAAGGATAATTGAATAGTAAACAGGTCTTGGAAGTTAAAGATAAAGAATTGCTCTGAAAAGATGTTAAGGCATATCTCACAAAGCTGTCTGCTGACATTCAGATGTCTTTTTCCTCTTCCTCAAAGGTTTTTGCTCACTTCCAGGGCATTTGTGGCCTTCTATTCCCTGCATAGGATTTGTCACGTTATATCTTTAGAGCTGCTGCTGCTGCTGCTAAGTTGCTTCAGTCGTGTCCAACTCTGTGCGACCCCAGAGACGGCAGCCCACCAGGCTCCCCCATCCCTGGGATTCTCTAGGCAAGAACACTGGAGTGGGTTGCCATTTCCTTCTCCAATGCATGAGAGTGAAAAGTGAAAGTGAAGTTGTGTCCAACTCTTAGCGACCCCGTGGACTGCAGCCTACCAGGTTCCTCCATCCATGGGATTTTCTAGGCAAGAGTACTGGAGTGGGTGCCATTGCCTTCTCTGGCCTTTAGAGCAGGGGTCCCCAGTTTCCTCCACAGACCAGTACTGGTCTTGGCCTCATAGTAGGAGGTAAATGGCAGGTCAGGAGCAGAGCTTCATCTGCCATCACTAGCCTTACTGCCTGAGCCATCCCCACTGTGCCCCCAATTTATGGAAAAATTGTCTTCAGTGAAACTGGTCCCTAGTGCCTAAAAGGTTGGGGGATGCTGCTTTATAGAGAGAAAAAGTCTCTCTTACCTTCTCTACTCCCTCTCTCTTTCCCTCCTCCCTTCCTGTTTCCTTTTCTCTTTCTCTCTGTCTCCTTTACTCCCTCACTTTGTCTCTCAGTCTTCTTACAAAAGGGCCAAGTCTCAGAAACTTGAGGTGATGCAAACCACATTGCAGGCACAAATGCCATCCGACCTGCATTGCACTGTGTATGGGGAGCTGGGGGTGTGACACTGGTAAGATGCTCTACGAGTACAAGTTATGCTTTCTGATCAATAGATCTCTTGTTTCCTGTTAGGACTGGCTCATTAATTAAACAAACAACAAACTACTTAACATCTTGGACAATCTTACAAAATGGATATTGCTTAAGCCAATTATTTCTGTGCAAAAAATATTTGGGGGATAAATACTGTTTCATGTTTTTGGGGGTTTTTTGCTACTGGGCTTTCAAAATCCTCATTCCTCAGTATGATCATACACTCTGTACTCTAGTCTTTCACAAACAAATCACATTTATTGCTGCTTCTTGAGAGTACAGAACTTTTCCTTTAATAAAACTGGTATTCTAGTAACAAAATGGCTTTATAGGAAAAAAGAGATTTGGATCCTAAACTCATGTGGTACACCAAGACAAAGAGATGAGAGAATTTGAAGCTTGCCTGCCAAGTCAAACATCTGTGCCATCTTGGATTCGGTTTTTATTGATTGGTTCTTTTTTCCCTTATATGTCTACTGATAACTGATTAAAAAATTTGGATATTGTGGATAACACACTGTAAATACTCTGATGCAATATTAGTAGGAATTTCACTTACAGTGGATCACCTTGAACTTGAAATTTTTTGATTTTATGACTTTTTGAACCTGAATCTGGGAAAAGTTCAAGTCCCTCTGACTTGATGGGTCTCAACTTTCAAACTCTCTCCTACGAATTTTATGAAGGACTTTTTCTAAGGCTTTATTGCAGTGGGTCTAACATAGGCATAGGCCTTATTTTCAGGCCTGTGTTTCATGAACAACTCCATTAAAATCCCTTATTTCAGCCTCCAAGAATACTCACATTCTCTCAAAGAAGACAATGTGTATTCTTCACTTTTTTAATTTCCTGGTTTAGCACTTTGCCATTGCTCAGTTTCATTATATTCTTTACTTTTCTTCTCTCTCAGTCATACTTTTAAAATTATCCTTTTGATATTTATCCAGCATACTTAGATGTTTTATACCAGGAGTTTATCTAGTCTGTTTTCAGAGAAAGAAGTCTTGCAGTATTTTTGCTTTCTGAAAATGGTGGTTCCTGCCAGTGAGTAGTTAAGGACTTCATGCAGATACAGAGCTTTCAAAACATAACATGTGCTCAAAAATGATAGAACTGGAAGACGTTAAATGAACTTGGAGTGGAACATCCTTGAGATAAGTAAAGCAGCACACAGAAATGATGCAAGAGCATAGAAGGGCTAGAGTTAAGCTGACACATTATCTCTAGGTGAGAAATTGCATACAGAACTGAAAATAGTAAAAGACTAAAGGGAGAGCCAAGAACCTAGGAATTATTGTGGCTAATCTGTCTGGAAGCATTTGCAATATATTGTAAAAAAAAAAAAAAGTTAACAAACAGAAACCCCAGTTAAGTGGAATTGAGAGACCAAAGAGGGGAGCTCTTATACCTATTTTTTCTGGCAAAGACACTGCCAATGAAAATCCATAGACTCTTTATTCACTATAGCCCTTCCAATTTCCTTCTCCCTTTTATAGAAGTATTCTTCCCATGCTGTGCAGTGACTTGCATGTGGCTTGCCCAAGTGGCAGACTATGATTGCTATTCTCTGCTGATCCCGAATATGTCCATCTTTGCTGGAGAAATATCTGCCAGTCTATTTTACTTCAGGTCAACACTTTGGTGGCCCATAATGGAACCAGAAGAGACTCCCTGCAGCTCCAAGGCTGGTGAGTGAACGTGTGCAGAACTCACAAATTCAGTCTACTGTCACTCACTGCTTTCCTTGCTGACCCTAGAGGCTGAAAGGAAGCCTTTCCCCTGGAACTGAGTTTATGCCCTGTTTGTGTTGGAAGCTCTCCAGGTTTTATCTTCCCTTGTAGCTCAGTTGGTAAAGAATCCACTTGCAATGTGGGAGACCTGGGTTCGATCCCTGGGTTGGGAAGATCCCCTGGAGAAGGGAAAGGCTACCCAGTCCAGTATTCTGGCCTAGAGAATTCCATGGACTCTATAGTCCATGGGGTCACAAAGAGACACAACTGAGCAACTTTCACTTCACTTCACTTCAGATTTTATTTGAGATCTATCTAAAGGTTTCATCTTCTAGTTAAGTACTGTAGATGAACACTTATTTGGTACTTTGGTCTGATCTTGAGATCAGATTATTTCAACGGAAGCTGGCTGAAAATGCCCTCGACCAATTTCTTTGGGGAAGGGCTGCTTCAAATGAATGTGTGCTGATCTTGCCATTGGCCTACTCGTTTGGAAAGGGCCGATCTCTAGAAACTGGCTACAAAACCCTTTGACCCAGATTTTTCTGGGATGAAGCTGTTTCCTTTCAGCTGGCTGGTATACAGGCTTGCAAGCTGTTTGAATCACGCCATTTGTGCTGTAGGTTGTTTAAGCTGTTTGAAAATTGCTCTTTAGAGGAAAAATTGTTTTTTACTCTAGGAAATGGGATCCTAGCTATCTTAATGGTGATCCTAGTTGATCACCAGAGGGATTCTGGCTGATTTTATGTTTAAATATTTCAGCCCTTCCTTATGTGCACTTTTTTCAAATATATTATTATTATTATTAATTTTTGGCTGTGCTGGGTCTTCATTGCTACGTGGGCTTTCCTCTAGTTGCAGTGAGTGGGGCCTACTCGCTAGACGTGGTGCATGGCTTCTCCCTGAGATGGCTTCTCTTGTTGTGGAGCACAGGTTCTAGGGCAAGAGGGCCTCAGCAGTTGTGGCTTCTGGGCTCTAGAGCACAGGCTCAGTAGTTGCCCAGGCTTGGTTCCTTCATGTCATGTGGGATCTTCCCGGATCAGGGAGGGAACCCATGTCTCCTGCATTGGCAGACTGATTCTTTACCAGTGAGCCAACAGAGAAGCCCAACTATGTGCATTTCTAACTGAATGGAAGCACCACCATGTGACCAAAGGCAGCTTTGACTATCAATGGCCATTATGGGGAAACTTTTGAAATCCTTCTGTTAAAGTCAAATTAGACTACAACAACTCAAAAATTTCTACAGCTGAGTGGAAGCTTGTTTTGATTGGTATTTTGAGGCTTTCCAACATTATCAGAAGTGTAAGATTGCCTCACTGCAAAATAAGATTTTAAGGCTAAGACAAACAAATGATTAAAGAAATGCAAAATGCCCCCAAAGCCTCAGGTTCTTCCTTGGCTTCTTTATCTCAGGCTCTGTCTCAAGTGCCATCCTGTCTCTCCCTCAGCTCCCTGTGACCCGGTGCCATCTCCTGAGCCATCTTCCTCCTTCCCTTCTATGCTACCCACGCCTCCTCCTCTATGTTCACAAGTCACCCATACTAATTCTCTTGCCAAACTTTTCCTTTTCTCTGAAATTCTCCCCACTCCCTTTTCTTTTGAGCTTGTCAGAATCTATGTCTTTTTAATTAATTCTTCTAAGAATCTATAAGCTTAATTTCTTATACTCCCTGGACTAAAACTCAACTGTTAGCAATGGTCAAAGACATTTCCAAAGTAACTGAAGATGCCCACAGATTGACTGAGGAATTTGATATAGACATTCGAACTTAATAACCTAGTTCCTATACTTGTTGGTAAAGGGCATAACCAGCAATGGATAAAAACCATTAACTGGGAAAGTCCTGAAAGATCTCCAGAATTATAACCAGGAAATCAGTCTAACATTTTTTTTTTTTTTTTTTTAAGATCAGACACAGGAAATCACTATAGGACTTTATCCATAAATTCTTAGAGATTTTCTAAAGCCTGTTAGTTAGTTAGTTAGTTAGTTAAGATGCTCAGTCGTGTCCGACTCTTTGCGACCCCATGGACTGTTGCCCACCAGGCTCCTCCGTCCATGGGATTCTCCAGGCAAGAATATTGGAGTGGGTTGCCATTTCCTTCTCCAGGGGATCTTCCCGACCCAGGGATCGAACCCAGGTCTCCCATATTAGAGGCAGACGCTTTAACCTCTGAGCCACCAGGGAAGCCCCTAAAGCCTGTTATTTGAACAAAATTCAGACTTGCACACAAAAATCTGACAAACCTGTTCAGGAATATCAACCTCAGATAGTTTTTAAAGAAAATTCTGGTCTTGCTTCAGATGTTGAGTCAACCTAGGTAGTTTTTAACCCTATGTTTAAAAAGAAACTGAACCAGGACCTTTCCCATCTAGAAAAAAAGAAAGAAAGAAAGAAAAAATCAGAATGGAACGGGGAACTGTTCACTCCAAATTTAGTTAACCTGGCAAATCAGTTCTCCATACTCTAGATGTGACCTTTAAGAAAGGCAGACAAAATTTTTAGCTTTCAGCTTCAGCAAATGAAAACCCCTGAATAAAACCAAAACCACCTACTTACTGCTGTTATTAAAAATACCCAGGATGTTGGAAATGAGATTGTTACAAATTTAAAGGCTTTCAGCACCTTCAGCCATCTCTTTCCAACATTTTCCCAATTCTTAAAGATGAGCTCTGAGTAACTATAGGGCTCTTCCCAATCTTCCCTTTTAATCATGTTGGAGAAACATTTTTCCAGCTTGGGGGTAACTCTCTTCCAGTCTTACCTGACATCAGTGCCACATTCTTGGTTCTCAACCCCACTATGAAAACACCCCACCCCTACCCTGTATTAGAGTACTAAAACAGTTCAAATAATGGGAATCTCTAATGAATTTCAAGAGATTCCTGTCTCTGAACTTATTCCCTTTTGTCTAGAGCCTTTGAGAGCTCCCTGCCTCTTTTCTCCTTATTTTTTCTGCCCCTACCCATTTATTAGGGTGAGAATTCTTAGAGAAGAACTATGACAGAATTTCTTTCTCCCAAAAGGGGGAAATAATTCTAGAAATTGATAGTAATCATCAAAGCAACTCACCAGGTGAATTAAATGATCTTTTGACATATTATATAATGTTTATTTGGTCTCTGATAGTATTAACAGATTCTGAAAACAGTGATCATTTTGTCTCTATTGAATCAGTCACCACATTGCTTATGGGCAAAATTCACAGCACATCTCCCATTAAATTTCATATAGATCCCTCAAAACATATTCCTGGAATTATTCTAAATCCTATGAGTAAAGAAACCCATCAAGGCATAAAATCCATAATAGATTACAAGGCTAAATGCACCATATTCTTCATACTAGTCTCACCCATTTTATTGGTGAAAAACAGAGTATAGAGATCTCTCCAGAAACTCTGAACAATAAACAGCATTATTATCCCTAGACATTCTGTCGTCCCTAAACCTCATAGGTTACTAACATTCACTCCCACAGGAAAAAAATTCTTTATTGTAATTGATTTATCAGTGCATTCTTTAGTATTCCAGTTGATGAAGCTAGCCAATATCTTTTTGCCTTCATTTGGGGTGGGGGTGGGGAACAAGGCAAAACAAACCAATTCATCTGAACAGTAATGCCTGAGGGTTTCACTGAGAGTCCTTATTTTTCAAAATCCTGAAGGATAATCTGGATGATATAAATTTTGCTTCAGGTTCTACTTTGTTGCAATATATGGATACTTTACTTCATTGCTCCCCTTCTCAAGCCTTCTCACAGGAAGACAGAATCCATGTTCATCTACATGACAAGGGAGATATAGGACAATTGCTCTTCTTTGGATATAAATGATGTCCCCTTGCCTTAATCCATCCCAGTAAACCGGGAGCATCTCTGTGACCATTACAATTGTAATGAAATGTAATATTACCAGGACCATTGCAATTTCGACCACCAGTTTTCAGTAGGTAAGGATTTTTCCCCATACCATCAAGCAATTCTCTGATACCAGCTGGTTATCCTATAATTGAATTCTGACATTATCTGTGAGAAGATAACATCAGATTCCATGGGTTTAGTCCTACAAGTCTTTCCTCACTAACACCACCTTCAGACATCAATTGTAAGTTCAGGCCATCACCTGTGCTTCTGACCTACCAGCTATAGGTCAGAGGTTCCATGACCCTCAGTTTGGGTTTGAGTTTGATTAATTTGCTAGAGGAGATCAGAGAACTCAGAGAAACATTTTACATACTACCAATTTATTATATAAGAACAGGTCAGGAAGAGTGACATGGAAGAGGTACATAGTGCAAGGGAGGGAGAAAATACACAGAGTATGCTTTCTTAAAGCATGCCACTCTTTCCAAATCTCCATGTGTTCACCAATCCAGATGCTCTCCAAACCCTGTCCTTTTAAGTTTGTTAGTACAGGAAAAAGGAGTCCAAAATGGCAGTGGCTCAAAGACAAAGTCTTCCCTGGTGGCTCAGAGGTTAAAGCATCTGCCTCTAATGCAGGAGACCTGGGTTTGATCCCTGGGTCAAAAAAAATCCCCTGGAGAAGGAAATGGCAACCCACTCCAGTATTCTTGCCTGGAGAATCCCACGGATGGAGGAGCCTGGTGGGCTACAGTCCACGAGGTCGCAAAGAGTTGGACACGACTGAGCGACTTAACTTTTAACTTTCACAGACAAAGAAAGGAAAAATTCTTGCGAAAATGGAACAAAAGAAAATCCAAGAACCAGACTGAGAACCTCAGGTGAAACAAACAGCCCTCCTGGCTAGCCCAGTTTACATAGGGCAGGCTCAGGAGGAGGAGACAAAACACATAAAAAGATGAGCCATGATTGGGCCTCTCCTTTTGGGTCAGCCCGCCTTCATGGCTCAAGGGGTAATATCCTTTGCTTGCCAAATAAAACCAAGCTGGAACAGAGCTGTAACACTGGTCCACCACTTCGAATCTTTGCTGTGGCGAGACAGAACCGAAGAAATTACACACTCCCCTGACATATCTGGCGCCTTGTCTCAGGTTTAACCTGGCTGAAACAACCTCAGCTCGGCCCCAGGGAGGCGGAGACCAAGCACAGCAGAAGCCCAGCTTAGCGAAAGCTCATGTGGTGGAAGCTGAAGGCGAAGGAAACCCAGCACAGTTGAAGTGACAAGAAGCCTAGTGTGCTGAAAACCAGGAAAGCAGAAACAAACTCAGCAGAGAACTCACAAGGCTCAGTCTCAGATTCCAGAAGACCTCTGGTTAAGGTAGGAGGTCCTCACTCCTATGGCTGAAAGGACATATGGCTAAAAATCCTTAATTCCTTTATAATCTCTCATTTGTTTCCTCGAACCCCCTGCAAACAGGCGAGTGGCAGTGGGTGCAACTGAGGGACTCGGGCAGGGGCTACTGCCCAGTGTGTCCCAAAGGCTCCACCATCTGCTGCACCTTAGTAGCTTTCGCCCAAGTCCGTGAGGGTTCTTCTGTCCTTAATCTTCTTTGGCCTGCCAAGGTTCAGGCCAATGAAAACTGTGAGCACAGGTCAGGTATTTAGCAGATTTCCTGGCAGGTTATGAAGGGGATTCCTTGGCACATTTTTCCCACTGCTTTTCCCTCTTGTCCTTCAGCTCCTCTCATCTATGCCAGTGTTTGGTTGGGCAGGTCATCAGCTTTCCATTTCTGAAAGTTGTGTTTGAAACTGTTTACCTAAGAATGGGACTCAAACCCATGTGGCAGGGATTCTGTGCTATGCTTAGTCACTCAGTCATGTTCAACTGGGACTTGAGTCCTGCCAAAACCCACGGTGCCTGGTTTCAGGACCCAATGAAGCTCAGGTTCTTGATGTCTCATTGCAAAAAGAATTCAGCGAGAGCCACAGAGATAGGTAAGAGGTAGATTTATTCAGATTCAGAGAGAAGCACAGTCCACAGAGTGTGTGCCATCAGAGAGGGTGAATGTGGCAGCCATGAAATGTGTGGTTAGATTCTGTGAGCTGAGTGATTTCATATGTTAATGAGCAGGAGGATCATTCCAACAATTGGGGAACCACCCACTCCTTGGTCTTTTGATTGTGCCTTGGAACTGTGTCATTTGGCTTGCAGATTGAGGATAAAGGTTTGGTTAGATCTGGCTTGTCTGCCATCTTGGACCCATTTGGTTTTGATCAGTTTGTGTTGTGCCCTTAGGCTATGTCATTCTCTCAAAAGTTGTGCCCTGGCCCCTTCCTTCCTGTATCATACTCTTCCTGAGCCCCGTCTGGACCCACAATGTTGCCTCTACAATCTTCTGGAGGGACAACCAAAAAATAGCTGGCCCTTGGGAGGGAAATATTGTATAATATCCAATCCCTCTAGATATTCAGGCCTTTGCCTCCATGTTTCCTACAACATGTGCAACAACAGCATCTCTCAGAGAACCCACTAAGATGGGTGACAGGCACACAATGCCTGCTAGAAGTCCATCTGTTGGTGGCATCCCTTCAAGGGAAACTGGGCTTCCAGAGATAAAGTTTGCCATTTTTGGCGGTACCCCTGCAGGCCGTTTGGGCCCAAACCCTTACCACCTCTCTCCTAAAGTTACAAACATATCCATGGATCCAACCTCCACTCCACTTTTATAGAACATCTGGTCTGTTGCCTCTTATCAATTTCTTCTTAAGCCACTTACTAACTCATACAACCAGAATGCTGCCCCCATGTAGGCAACATCACTCCACCCGCTTATTATTAAAATACTCTTAATGCCCCTAACAGGACCAGATAACCCACTACTTTGTCATTACTTCTATTATTACCTAAAGTGGGTGTATGACAATGTAATGTTCACCACTGGAAATAACCTAAATTGCTCTTATGGAGGACTAGGGGAGGAAATTAGTGACTTACATTCCCTCAGAGCAATAGAGGATAAGGTTTATGGCTATTTCACCAGGTTCCTAGTCTCAGGGCACAGGCTTGGATTGCTTTACATCATGGTATCTATTCCCATCCACAGTGGACAAACCAGCAATGAGTTAAGATTACAATCCCTTAATCCTACCCAGCACTGGTCAGACCTTGGGGATGCCCAACTCCATCCTGGGGGTCCCAGAAGGCTGACATCCCTCAACCTGCCCGGGGATTTGATATCCAGGAGGTTTTCACACCTCAACCTGCATGGGAATCTGCACCCTGATCCAGAAATGCCCATCTCTCAGGTTGCAATAGTACTGGGTAGGATAAGCTTCAGAAAGACTCACCCCTAAGGAAGTCCACCTATGGAAATAGAAGGAAACCTATTAGTTGTGGGACTGTGTCTGGTCTCAGCAATAACTCAGGAGTCCAACGAGAACCCCATTGTCTTTCTGGAAAGTCTAAAGAGGCCCTGCAAAAGTTAACAATCTGGACTTAGACTCTTACAAGGGACAGGTGATTTTAAAGGACAAATTCCTGTCCCAATTTGGATCAGATATCGGGATAAAGTTACAACCGCTGCAGCAATAGGACCCTGCTGCCTCTTTAAATGAGATGGTTCAGACAGCCACCAATACCTTTTATAACAGAGAACAGGAGAGGGAGGCCAAGTCTCAGGAAAGGGAGACAAGGAAAGAGACAGGGCATGCCTAGATGCCGGCCGCCCTCCAGGGAAGCCCTGTTGCAAACCCTGAGATCTTGAAGGACAAGGCATGAGGTAAACAATCTGTAGACAGGTGGGACATTGGGCCAAAGAGTGTCCAAACCACGACAAGTCTCCTAAAATGGCTTGCTACAAATGCCATCAATTGGGACAATGGGCATCACTCTGCCCTGGGGACCCAATAGCCTCAAGGTCAAGCGCCAAGCATTCTCTCCCGATAGTTCAACAGGATTGAAGCGGCCTGCTCCACCTAGCCTTCTTGTCACAGATAACCATCACGGGGCTGGAGCCAAGGATGCAACTGGATGTGGCAAGTAGGTCTGATAATTTCTTGGTTGACCCAGGGGCTACCTACTCTGTCCTGACCTCCTACTACAGAGCCTTCTCCTCCCAAACATGTACCATTTTGGGTGCTACAGGAAAAACAATTACAGAAAGATTCACAGGAGCACTTTTCTGTTGCTGGGATGGATGAATATTTGCCCACCAGTTTCTGGTGGGCCCTGAGTGTCCTACTCCCTTATTGGGAAGAGATCTCTCCCTGCCTTTGAAATCTTGCAGCTATTTCAGTCCTGACAGAAGATACTTTAAAATTCTCTCTTGGGGGCAAACTATTTTTACCAGCCACCAGGTGAAACAACTCCTGAATGGGAGAGGCCATTTTTGGATATCTGATCAAAGGATCCTCAGATATCAAGTAGTACTGATGGAAAATCCAGGCCTGACTATATACCGTTGTGAGGTTCTTAACGCAGCCACCCTCCTGTCTTTCCCCAAGGGCTCTCTCCCCTTTCACTCTTGCCTAGAAACTTTGGCCCATTTGACAAAACCCTGAAAGGGATTGTCAGAAGATCCTCTGACCAATCCTGAGAAAATCTGTTACACTGATGGAAGCAGCTTTGTCTTAGATGGAAAAAGAAGAGCCAGATATGCAGTAGTCTCCAGTTTCAAGATAATAGAGTCTCAGCCTTTGCCTCCAGGTACTTCAGCCCAATACGCTACTGGAGATCAGTGGAGAAATAACTCCAGAAAGAATGAAGGGATGGAGCCAAAGCAAAAACAATACCCAGCTGTGGATGTGACTGGTGATAGAAGCAAGGTCCGATGCTGTAAAGAGCAATATTGCATAGGAACCTGGAATGTCAGATGCATGAATCAAGGCAAATTGGAAGTGGTCAAACAAGAGATGGCAAGAGTAAACATCGACATTCTAGGAATCAGCGAAGTAAAATGGACTGGAATGGGTGAATTTAACTCAGAGGACCATTATATCTACGACTGCGGGCAAGAATCCCTCAGAAGAAATGGAGTAGCCATCATGGTCAACAAAAGAGTCCAAAATGCAGTGCTGCTGCTGCTAAGTCACTTCAGTCATGTCTGACTCTGTGCGACCCCAGAGACAGCAGCCCACCAGGCTCCCCCATCCCCGGGATTCTCCAGGCAAGAACACTGGAGTGGGATGCCATTTCCTTCTCCAACCGAAATGCAGTACTTGGATGCAGTCTCAAAAATGACAGAATGATCTCTGTTCGTCTCCAAGGCAAACCATTCAATATCACAGTTATCCAAGTCTATGCCCCAACCAGTAACGCTGAAGAAGCTGAAGTTGAACGGTTTTATGAAGACCTCTAAAAGGTCTTGTAAGACCTTTTAGAACTAACATCCAAAAAAGATGTCCTTTTCATTATAGGGGACTGGAATGCTAAAGTAGGAAGTCAAGAAACACCTGGAGTAATAGGCAAATTTGGCCTTGGAATGCAGAATGAAGCAGGGCAAAGACTAATAGAGTTTTGCCAAGAAAATGCACTGGTCATAGCAAACACCCTCTTCCAACAACACAAGAGAAGACTCTACACATGGACATCACCAGATGGTCAACACCAAAATCAGATGATTACATTCTTTGTAGCCAAAGATGGAGAAGCTCTATACAGTCAACAAAAACAAGACCAGGAGCTGACTGTGGCTCAGATCATGAACTCCTTATTACCAAATTCAGACTTAAATTGAAGAAAGCAGGGAAAACTGCTAGACCATTCAGGTATGACCTAAATCAAATCCCTTATGATTATACAGTGGAAGTGAGGAATAGATTTAAGGGCCTAGATCTGATAGATAGAGTGCCTGATGAACTATGGAATGAGGTTCGTGACACTGTACAGGAGACAGGGATCAAGACCATTCCCATGGAAAAGAAATGCAAAAAAGCAAAATGGCTGTCTGGGGAGGCCTTACAAATAGCTGTGAAAAGAAGAGATCTAGACCATTCAGGTATGACCTAAATCAAATCCCTTATGATTATACAGTGGAAGTGAGAAATAGATTGAAGGGCCTAGATCTGATAGATAGAATGCCTGATGAACTATGGAATGAGGTTCATGACATTGTACAGGAGACAGGGATCAAGATCATCCTCATGGAAAAGAAATGCAAAAAAGCAAAATGGCTGTTTGGGGAAGCCTTACAAATAGCTGTGAAAAGAAGAGAAGTGAAAATCCAAGGAGAAAAGGAAAGATATAAACATCTGAATGCAGAGTTCCAAAAAATAGCAAGAAGAGATAAGAAATCCGTCTTCAATGATCAATGCAAAGAAATAGAGGAAAATAACAGAAGAGAAGACTAGAGATCTCTTCAAGAAAATTAGAGATACCAAGGGAACATTTCATGCAAAGTCATGAAATTAAAAGACGCTTAAATCCTTGGAGAAAAGTTATGACCAACCTAGATAGCATATTCAAAAGCAGAGACATTACTTTGCCGACTAAGTTCCATCTAGACAAGGCTATGGTTTTTCCAGTAGTCATGTATGGATGTGAGATTTGAACTGTGAAGAAGGTTGAGCGCCGAAGAATTGATGCGTTTGAACTGTGGTGTTGGAGAAGACTCTTGAGAGTCCCTTGGACTGCAAGGAGATCCAACCAGTCCATTCTGAAGGAGATCAACCCTGGGATTTCTTTGGAAGGAATGATGCTAAAGCTGAAACTCCAGTACTTTGGCCAACTCATGAAAAGAGTTGACTCACTGGAAAAGATTCTGATGCTGGGAGGGATTGGGGGCAGGACAAGGGGATGACAGAGGATGAGATGGCTGGATAGCATCACCAATTCGATGGACGTGAGTCTGAGTGAACTCTGTGAGTTGGTGATGGACAGGGAGGCCTGGTGTCCTGTGATTCATGGGGTCGCAAAGAGTCGGACACCACTGAGCAACTGAACTGAACTGATACTGAAACTTGATTTCATGGTTTAAATAGGCAATGGAAAGAATTTTTAAAGATGGAAAGAATTTAAGAAAGAAAAAAAAACTGAAATACAAGAAAAAAGATAAAACAGACAATGATATGAAACACCATCTAGTCCTGAGATCTCTTTCTGAACTTTCCATTCCATTCCCAAACACTAAGAAATTGAAGGAGGTCCTCATATAGTTTTAAAGGTACTATAAAAAGTCAGAACTGATTTCCCATTTAGTTACTTTTCCAGATTTTTCAGGTACTGGGCATGTTAATAACTGACTTCCAGATACAGCGTCTTTACCCTGGTTGAGAGTGCAGACAGTGCATCTAGATGGGCCCTCAGCAATCCCTGCTGCCCAACAGCACTGAGACCATAGCTCCAACCCGTGGGTGTGAAGTCATGCCTAGGACGGGGCCCAGGGGAGCCTCCTCACAAGGTCCACGTCATTGGGTCATGAGATAGGATCTAAGAGGAAATGACAAGCACTAAGAGAAGGTCCCAGGTGAATGTGAATAGAAAGGTGTCGGATGGGATACTTCAGCGTCAGAATGATTAGTTAGCACAGAGAAGGGCATTTCAATAAGAAGAGACTCAGAATAAATTCATAATATGACTTTACCTGAGAAAAAGCCATCCCTGACTTCTTTTCTTTCTTCTTCCTCATCTTTTGAGCTTTTCCCTCAGGTATCATGAGTCTTTAGAGGTCTGTCATGCAAGTTGAAAAAATGTTGCTTAATGCTTACAATTAACACATTCCCTTCCCGTGCCCCAACCACACACACAGGGAAGACCTCACCATGTGGAACAGACAGTCCTCTACTGCCCACTGTCATAGGAGGGACTCAGGACAGTAAATACCCACACTGAGAAAAACGAGTTTTCACATACTTTCTTCAACCATACTTCCCTCCAGATGAGGTCACACACACACAGCAGCGCTGGGAACCTCAGCTGACCCAATAATTCCGTTGAGGTCATAGACCAGGCTCTAGTCCATCCTCATGCAGAGTGGAGCACCTCAGCCTTCAGGAGTGAAGGACTCAAAAGTCCTGATGCTCAAGGCTAGATGCACTGGGGCCCCTTAAAAAAAAAAAAATCAGTGGTAATCAGCCCCACCCAGACTTTCTGAATACAAAGGTATTTTCAAAATGCCTCACTGCCATAATTTACAGCCTGGATGAGCACCACTCAAGAAATCAAGCCCTGCATACTCCCCACTTTTCCAGTTTTATTGAGGTTGAATTGACTAATGAAAAGTGTATATGTACATATAACATGTGATGATATGACATATGCACACTGTGAAATATTTATCACAATCCAGTAATCAAAATGGGCTTCTGTGGTGGCTAAGTAGCAAACAATTTGCCTGCTAGTGCAGGAGTTTTGGGTTCAATTCCTCCCCCCCCCCCAAAAAAAAAAAATGTCCTAGAGAAGGAAATGGCAACCATACCAGTATTCTTGCCTGAGAAAACCCATGAACAGAGGAGCCTGGCGGGCCACAGTCCACTGGGTTGCAAAAGAGTTGCACATGGCTTAGCAACTCAAAACACACATCAACTCCCAATTCTCAATGGTTTTTGTGTCTGTGTGTGTCTGGTGAGAACACAAGATTTCCTCTCTCGGAAAATTTCAAGCTGTAGTAACAAAGTAGGATTAACTATAGTCAGCAAGCTGCACATAGCTCCCCAGAACATAGCCATTTTACATCTGGAAGTCTCTACCTTTGGACCAACATCTCCCATATATCTTCACCATGTCCCACTTCCAGATAACCACCATCCTACTGTCTGGTACTACTAAGTGTCACTTCTTCATACTCCACATGTAAGCTAGCACATACGTGTTTTTCTCTGTGTTAATTCACTTAGAATAATGTTCTCTACATTCATCCAAGTTGTCTTAAGTGACAAAAATCTACATTTTTTATGGCTGAATAATATGTCCATATATATATATGTATGTATGTGTGTGTGTGTGTGTACATAACTTACCTGGAACCTTGGGGTCTTTAATTAATAGAAATAATTAACAGACCAGAGGACAAATTCAGGCAAGGCTTTATTGGGGCTCCTGCCTCAGTAAGAGCAAGAAAAAGTAGGTTTCCCTTGCTGTTTTCCAACAGGTGGGAGTGGGAGGTAGGCCGGTCCCCTAAATGGGGTGAGGGTAGGAGGAGATTGGTGGGTTGGGCAGGCCGGAAGCTGAGGTGATCTGCCCCTCCCTCCCTTCCCTTTGGGGCTCTTGTGGGCAGAGATCATGGGCATAGCCCTACTTTTGCTTCTGGAACCTCAGAAATAGCAGCTGGTCTGTGGCCTTTTAATTTCTTATCAATCAGAATTGCCCTGACTGCACATGTGGGTGACTACAGTTTCTTTGGTCCCTTACAGTGTCTTTGTGTTCTGTTGCCCAAGGAGACATTTGTCCAGGAGCAAGCCCTGCAGTAAAGGGCCTCAGGTCCCAGTCTGTTTCATGGGCTGTGTGCTCAGACACCAGTCGTGTCCTACTTTTTGTGATGCTATGGACCTTAGCCCACCAGGGTCCTTTGTCCATGGGATTCTCCAGGTAAGAATACTGGAGTGGATTGGCATGCCCTCCTTCAGGGCATCTTCCCAACCCAGGGGTCAAACCTTCGTCTCTTATGTATCCTGTAGGGGAAGGTGGTTCTTTGTCAATAGTACTACCTGGGAAGCCTGTCACACACACATTTTTATAATTGACTTACTTGTCAACAGACATTTAGGTTATTTCTACAACAAATGATCGTTGTGGATAAATAAATATTGGTTATACAAATGCAGGTAACTTGTTCAAATCACTGATTTTTCACAGGACATTCCAATGGTCATGGGAATTACAGGTTAAGAATCTGCCTTGCAACAAAGAGAACTCGTGTTCAATCCTTCGTAAAAGCAGGACACACCCCTGCTTTTGCTTCTGGAGACTCAGATATAGTAGCCTCAGAAACAGCATGGGGACTTAAGATCCCACAGGAGGTGGAGCAACTAAGCCCAGGCACTGCAAAGACAGAGGCTGCATATTCCAGAGCCCCCCTGCCACGATGAAACGTCCTGTGTGATGCAATGAAGATCCACAACTAAGACCCACTGCAGTCAAATAAATAAATATTCTTTAAAATATACTGATTCTGCTTCCTTTGGATACATAATCAGAAGTTGTGAGACTGTGAGGTCCTATGCATGTTCTATTTGTAACATTTGAGGAACCTCCATACTACTTCCCATGTACTATTTACATCCCCACCATCCATTCACAAGAGTTCCTGTTTATCTGTATTGTGCAGGTATGTGGCACATGCACGTGATTTGGAAAGACAAGGAGAGAACCCCACTGCACTGGCAGCAAGAAATAGCAGCTGCATCATCTCCAGAATAAGCCTTTGTACTTCAGATTGCTATGGAACTGATGGTCCTCAGAGTCTATGAATAATCCTTCCCTGTGCCTGTGAGCTAAGTCTCTTCAGTCATGTCTGATGGTTTGGGACCCTAGGGACTGCAGTCCACCAGACTCCTCTGCCCATGGAGTAGGTTACCATGCCCTCCTCCCAACTCAGGGATCAAACCGCATCTCTTACTCCTGCACCACCAGGAGTAGAAATTCCCTGGTGGTGCAGTGGTAAATAATCTACCTGCCAATGCACAGAACCCAGGTTTGATCCCTGGTCTGAGAGGATACCACGTGCCTCAGAGCAACTAAGCCCGTGCAACACAAGTACTGAGCCTGTGCTCTGAAGCCTGTCCTCTGCAACAAGAGTAGCTACTGCAGTGAGAAGCCTGCACACAAGTAACTAGAAAGTCACTTCTGCTTGCTGCAACTAGAGAAAGCCCACGTACAACAACAACAACAAAGGCTCAGCACAGCCAAAAAAAAAAAAAAGAGAGAGACATTGAGTCCTCTGGACTGACCAAAAGAAGTATCAAAATGCCACCCTCCAACCATACCCCAGCCAAGTTTCTGCGGAGAATTCATAGCCCGACTGCTGCAAAAAGAGAAAGAAGCCAGCACAATGAAGACTTCAGCTCAGTTCAGTCGTTCAGTCATGTCCGACTCTTTGCGACCCCATGAATCGCAGCACACCAGGCCTCCCTGTTCATCACCATCTCTCGGAGTTCACTCAGACTCACGTCCATTGAGTCCGTGATGCCATCCAGCCATCTCATCCTAGGTCGTCCCCTTCTCCTCCTGCCCCCAATCCCTCCCAGCATCA